>WAAD01023812.1:1383-20683 GCA_013389945.1 Fregata magnificens | reverse complement strand
GCCGGTGGGGTTCAGCGGGCCGTTAGACTTGGCACAGGGTGGTCAGCAGCAAAATGCCAGCGGGGCCGGAGCGGCGAAAAGTTTCAACCGAAGTGTTCCCTGTAGATAAAGCGGCATAGTTACTCTGGTCTGTTCTTACAAACTTCGTGTACGTGCCTGCATATATACGTGTGGATGGGCAAAACACTGCCAGTTGAGATGTGGTGGCCGTTTGGGTCCGTATGCACAGATATATACGCACGTTTCAGAGGGCTTCCGTTGTATTTTGTTTTGTAGTACTGGAGCCTGAAAATGCCGCTTCAAAAACCTCATATTTCTTTAAACCCCAGAAAAGAAGGCATTCCCTGTAAATTATGATGTGCAGAATCAGTAAGAGCCAGATGTGTGGTGTATAGCTGTACCAGAGTTCGATGGCTGCGTGCTTTTTTTCTGACCTACTTGAAATAAGTATTCATTGGTAATGCACTGTCTTAAGTCCAGCTGGTTAGATGATAAGATAGCTCTGAAGCGTGACTGTATCCAGGCTAAATGATGCAGCCATGTTGTTTTGTTCTCTGACTCGGCTGTCTGCATAAGTTGATCAGAAGAAAAATTGTTTGATACAGTCTGTAGATAAGCCGGTGTGAACACTTGGGATTAATTTCTTACAAAATCTCTAACTTTCTTGATGCTAAGATTTAGTTTACAGATTCCTTCAGATAAGGGGAGACTTTCTTTGCTTATTTTCCAACTTAGTGGAATAGCAGATGGTGCTTTTGGGAAGGGGGCCTGAGTTCTGCTAGCCAAATAAATGCACTACGGTACCATATGAAGACAATGGGGAATGTTAACAACTTACAACAAAAATAATAATGACACCCCTATTTCTATTCTTTTCACATAAAACTAGTAGTCTAAACTATGCTCCTCTGACAATGATAGATGAGAATGAGAAAACACGCTGCTCAGAGAACTGGAAATACTACCGTTACTGAATTCACTTTTATAATACTTGTATTTTGGTAGCATTCCTTAATTGGTTCAGACATTACTTTGAATACAGAGAATTTTCCATGCTTGATAAGTAAAAACTATTTTTAAGGCAAATTTGAAAATGTGATATTCAGACCATGAACTAATTTGTTTGCTGTAGCTTTCGGTAAGAAATCCTGCATCTGCATCCGTAAGTCAGTAATTTCACTGTTTTGTGAAATGCTGGAGATGATCTTGCCTGCTGTGCACAGATGTGGCCTTCGGGGGAAAGGGTTAGAATAGGTCTCTGCTTTCAAGTATTCTATTAAAGGGATTGCCAGAGTTTAGCTATTAGTTCTGCCCATGTATTTTACATATGAAGAACTAGATTTCATATAGGAGAGGACCCATATTGGAAATCTTATATTTTTCCCTTCCACCTCTTCCCAGTATATTAGTTATGTGAACAAAATTTCTTGGATCTCCCTAAAGCATGTATATCATAATCCCATATCATTTGCTTCAGTGAGGTTGTCCGTTGTGCAGCAAAGTAAGCATAAGGGGTTTTGTTTTTTTTTTTTTTTCCTAATGTGTGCTGATAATAAAACATGTAGGTCACAGGGAAAGTTGCTTAATTTGAAAGAAATAATGTTAAAATTCCTAAGTCTTCTAGGATCATGGAGAACACTTGAAAACATGTTCTCATGCTTCACGCTGTATCTCTAGAAGTTTGGGATTGGCATCCTTGTGAAAGAAGTGCCTAGTACTAAGTTCTTGTGTAAATAACATGGAAATCTATGTTAATGGTTTCTTTTATGCTGAGACTACTGTAGTGGTGTCAGGATTTTATTCTCGTAGGTATGTACATATATAAGTATATATATTTATATATTTTATCTTTAACTGTCTTTTTAATCAAAAGCAAGAAAATGTGAACTATCATTTCATTTAATATACTTTTGATTTCTGAACTGCTGAGAAAATGCTAGTAGATTACCCTTTTTATGGCATTAAAAGGACAGTAAGAAAAATTAAACAAACTGGGATCCTGAGTTATTATACAGAACAATTTCAGTGGTTTGCAGGATAGTGGAACTAACATACTTAGTTTTGTGCTAAGTGGCGGGAATTGAGACTAATGTTCTGCAGTAGTGCTGGTGTGCTTGATCGGAAAATTGTAGTTCCTGCTGCAGAGGGGAATGCATGAAAGATGGTTTAAAGATGCTTGAAAGTCAGTAGTCCTACACTGCAGTCTTTGCAGCATACTTCACCTGAAATCAAAGGGATAGCCCATTTCATATAGCTTGTGAACTGAAGTAAAAATTTGCTCAAGTAGTTGCTGAAAGATTGTCAAAAGCTCTTCAGCTGCTTTTAGGTGGAAGTTAGGTACTAAGCACCTGCAAAATCTTGCTCTCTTTTCTCTGATAGTTTCGTGTCCTTGTCCCAAAGAAGAAAGAAATTATCACTTTGATTTTTGTAGTGTTCAGCGCTGAAAACAGATGGTACAGTTGTAGGTACTAATGAGCTTCATCTTTTTCTGATAAAATAATTCAGGCCTCTGGTGCCCAAAGGTAATGCTGTAGAGCACTCTGAAGTGAACCAAATCTCTTTGGTATACTCGTTCTTGCAAAACTGTTTGGTTAGTTGCAGTAGCATCTAATTGCATCTTGCCACCTTACATCAGTTGCATTTGCAACGCCTAAGTAGGCATTTGAATGACAGTATCGTTCAGATCCTGTACAGTCTACTAAAACAGATTGTCATGTAACTAACTTCGTCAATTACTGTGTTTGAGGTGCCACCATGTTTGGTCTTTTTGATGAAGAGATTTTTGAGATGTAATATGTGACACTTGAGTAATTGAATTCAACTTGAATACTTTTCTAATGATGCCCCCATACCCTTCACCCCCGAAGTTTTGCAGTACTATTTGGTATAATTTTGGGAGGTTTGCCTAGGATTTATTAAGCATTAAGCAAATAAACTGTATTAAGCTCTTCACACTACTGTTAAAAACTCTGTTGAGGATGCGGTATACTGTTTAAATGCCAAACTGCAAAACACAAGCAAATACAAGTTGCTATGACTGTTTTTTTAGCTGATTTCTATTTTAAGGGTTCATCTTCTATTTTAAAGAATGAGGTTTTACAAGGTAAGGGCCTTTAAAGAACTTGGGGTATGTAGTACTAAGCTGGGAATTCAGGATCTTGTAAGGTTCTGTAACATCCAAAATTATTTCTTGTTGGTATGTGAAATGGGGACTGACTTAAAATTAGAGGCTGCAAACTGTTCGATATCCAGAAAATGAATTATTTAATTGCTTAGGAAATTCTGACAGATGAGTTATTGATACTGCTGTTTAGAATCCTGTCTAAAATGTTTCTGTTGTTTCGGATGAAGTCTTTTAAGGGCGAAAGACGGGCTAAGGTCTCGTCACCCAGTAAAACAGAGTAAAATGTGCAATTTCACCCTAACAGCCACCTTTTGTTCTTGGGTTATGAAGTAAAGGAGGACAAATTCCTATGTCTTTCAGTATAAGTAATCATCCTTGGTTGACTTTGTTTTATTTGTTTTCCCAAAATATGACTGCTTTAAAAGTACTGATAAAAGTACCCGCCTTGGACTTCTGGCTCATAATATCTGTTTTATTTTCGTGGAAACTGTGAAACAAGCTGAAAAGAGGTTCTCCAAATTTCCTGTGACTTCATATTTGGTTAAGTAATACTATTTAGTAACCTTGTTACAGATGAATCTTACAATCTCTCTTACTTTTCTCCTGAAAAGTATGGTAAGAAAGGTGTGAAAAATATCCCAGTTCTGTGATGAATTTAGTGACAATTCAAAACATCTTTGTGAGCTGGAGCCTTGCTCTGGAGAAAGACAGTATATCTGGATTTGGATCTTGGTTTATTTGAAATCTTCTATACGCTTGTTCTCCTTTGAGTTTTCTTCCTCTAGCTTAGAGCTATGTGCTTATTGGTTTGAGGCTGTTACTGAATATCAAGTTTGAAATACACATTTTGCCATTGTGACTGTCAAAGTAATACCCGATCTTTTCTTTTGAAGGTTCCCGTGTCTGACCTTCTTTCTCTGTGAGCATCTGCGAGCTGCTTGGGCTGCTCAGCAGTTAGCTCCTGCCCAAATGCACTGAAGCGATGATGGGCGCTGAATTTTTCCTCAGTAGCTAGGCAGAGTTCTCCATAGCAAAAATGGGCGCTATATATGTGTCATTTAATTTAGATATGTAGTAAAAGTCTTAAAACCCATGAGTTATACTGAAACACTACCACAATATTAATCTTTATGGCTTTGCCTTGATCATTAATATGTAAAGTATTCTTCCTCCCTTCTTAAATGTGTATTCATGACAGGTACTGCTGTCAGGGATTGCTGGTAGAGAGTAGAAAACAGCCTAAGCTGTTTACAGAAGTTTGCAGTGTGCTTGAACTTCTGTTCTTTTCCCTAAGATGGTGATTAAGGTAAGCAATACTAAGAAAGTCAAGCTGTGGTAGGAAGGAGAGTAGTCTCATAATTAGACTGAGTGGAAAATTAAGGGCTGGATGCTGGCAATAATTGTGAACTTGAGGTGTGAGCTGACTGAGGGTTGCTCTTTGTGAAATTCATTTTTGTGATCACACACTTCTGACCCAGAACTGCTACAAAGTTTGCTTTCCTTGGCTAAGAGAAACTCACAAGACATGATCTTCTGAAGTCTTTTTGAGAGACCATCTTGCACACTTCCATGGTTCACCTGAGGTTTTATTCCTTTTTAAAGTCTTTTTATTCTGTTTAGATTTGGTTGCCTGTATGAATGGATAGGAGAGAAGGTCTTCGCACAAGATGGTAACTCTGTGGTTAATATGTATAGTTTGAGCCATCCATATAAATACAGCTGTCTGTGCTGGTCTGTAAACATTTGCTGTACAAAAGAGTGCTCATGTGGATTAAGCCTAGGATCAACTGGTGCAACTTCAAGGAAGGAGTGAATGGACAAGTTGCTTGAGTCCATTTCTTTTTTCTCCCTTAGACATAAATGATAGTTTTTAACAGAAATGTTTGTTTGTTTATTTATTAGATATTGAGCATTAAAGGTATTGTGATAGGAACCACCACTTGAGGGAAATTTAGTTACTATCATTTTATTTTACAAGGTAGTGGATGCCGGTGTCTGTGCACGTAAAAAGATTGACATGCAGGGACACAATGCAAATCAGTCAGAGGCTGTGGTTATATAATCTGCTGATGGAGGGGAGGAGGGAAAACCAAACAGCTGCATCTGACCAAAAATAGAGGGTCTGTGACAAGAACCTTGTGACTGCAAGATCACTTAAAGAGACACTGAGGAAGAGCCAAAGGAAAGTCAAATCTGGTATCGATGGAGTCAGAGTTGCCTGGCCATTACGAGTAACAGATTAAGATGGTAATCCTGGGAAGCTGACGTGTTTGAATATGTTGTGGTTTTTCACAGTACGCTGGCCGAATGAAGTCTTGCCTATTTGGATAAGGCTTGACCAGGACAAGACCATTTGGAAAAATACCAAGCTCTCTTGTGTGCTGTTGCAAAGCAGTTGTAGTTGCACCTGATCTAATATAACTTTTATGGTTTGGCATATGGTTCTTGGATCACTACATAGTGCATTGAGAATCACTATGTAGTGAGTCAGTATGTAGTGCAGGGATTTGAAAAAGATCCCTAGTTCGGCAACATGTCACTTATTTTGTGTGTGAATTCGTAGTCGCACCCTACCCTCCGTCCCCTTCCCTCCCCTGTGAATTATGGGCACAGTGAAAATGAAAACAAATCCTGAGAGTTGGGATGTGGGAGATGTGCAGGATACAAAAGCATTTCTCCTAATGCTTTTGTCTTACATATTTCTGAAAATCAGAAATAAGCTTTATTTCTTTCTTCAAAGTAAAGAGTAGCCCTCTGCTTATAACATGACGGTCTTTTTTCTTTTGTTTGCGTTGTACAACTGCAAGCAGTTCATCATATCCCACCTGAAGAGTAGCCAAATAAGTAATGTTGCTGTGAATGAGTGAGAAATGAGAGTAGATTGGGCCTGGGTCAATAGTGAGCAGCAGTTTGGCTGTTCACAGCAATAACGTAAATACGGGAGTTGTTGCCTAAAGCTGCCCTAGTGGGCCAGGGAAGTACGTGAAGCAGACTTGGCAGTAAGCCCAGCCTGTAAAACAACATCCAAGTCCTTGCATTTGTCCAGGCATGCCATGTGGGGTTCGAATGACAGTGGAATTTAAGATGAGTGAAATGATCAGTAAGGCGAAGTAAAATTGCAAGGCAGGAGCAAGCTTATTAACAAGCTAACATTCTCTTCTACCTTTAGTACACCCATCTGTGAGTATTCTTGTGAAATAAAACATTAAAAAAAAAAAAAGGTGGAACTGTTCAAAGTCATTCAGGGAAGATTGGTTTAAATCTGAAGAACTGCAGAACTGGTTGATAAGCAGGCTTTCGGGCTGTGTTGTGGCCTGCACATCTCATGAGTTAACTGAACAGCTGAACTTAATCATTTACATGGCTCTTCTAATTAAATGTCTCAGCGGCATTGAATGCTTATGGTTACTTTTCAGACAAAGGATGATAGGTGTGATAGAAGAGAAGATACTTTTGTCAGTTTTCCTTGGGAGCCCCAGTTCTCATTTTTATGTACCTGGGGGAAGGAGAGAAGAATCAGCTTTCTGGGGATCTGACTACAAACCCATGATCTTTCAGCAATAAATTAATGAAACTGGAACTCTGGGCTTGGTTTGCGTTTGTGTTGTGTTGCGTTTTTGGGGTTTTTTTGTTGGTTTTTGTTTTTCTTTTAAGCAGAAACAAAAACTTCATTTGGGGCTGCATAGAAGGCATTTGTAGGTAGAAACATGAGCAGGTACCTACAGCTAATTTATTACTCCCAGAAATGTAGAATCATATTAATATTTAGATTAATAGCAATTGCTTCTTTAAAAAATGACTTCTCAGACTGCATTTTGAAGATCAGTCGTCACTTCTAAGAATGAGAAATATTTTTAATACAGCAAAATTGCTGGATGGAGTTGGATTTTCCTGTTTGTTTTTTAACAGGTTGGTGGAGAGGGTTATTTTCGAAATCTTGTAAATATTCCTCTTTGGACTTACTCTTAGGTCCTTTCAAACTGAGATATTTCCATTTTCTTATGTTTGAGGTTATTTAAGATTGCAGAGGCAAATAACTTTGAATTCACTGCTTAATGAGAGTCTTCATGTTTTAGTGGCTGCTAACTTTGCTTTTTAGGAACAAATGCTGGGAAAAATGTTGTTTGTTTTTTTTTAAACCCAGATTTTAAATTTTTTTAATGGTTTTGGTAAACAAAAAATGGGAAGACCACTCAAACATAAATTCAGTGATACACAGCATTTGTACTATGCTGGAGAGAGAATGGAATTGTGACTGATTGTGGTTGGGACAGGGGACAAACTGTACCCTTCTAACTAAAGTTGTACAGAGTAACCCTTTGTATCTTCATACCCAAAATGAAAGCGTACTCTAAAAACAGAATGACGAGCCGATAACGCAGTCACAGTGCATTTATTAACCGTTAGTGACAATGATTCCCTGCTTTTGATGGCTGCATAATTGGCTGTATAATGTCTACAATGATTTATAGCTACTCATGTGCATCTTAGATGCTTTCCAGTAGTTGTTCCCTAAATCAAGAACACAAAGGAGATGAGGAGATGGAGTAACTGTATGATTACAAAAGGCCTTAACGGTGTCATTTGGGATAACTGTACTCGAGTGACAAGGCCACAAGAGAATGTGTGGTTTAATCCGAAGAACCACTAAGAAAATCTGTCAACATTTTGTATTTTGCATAGCTTCTTTAAATTAGGTCAGAGTCTCTGTATTTCATCAGTGTAGTTTGTCAAATTTAGGCTTTTGAGAGCAAATGCTACTGTCTTTCACATTGCCTAGCTTTTTTGGTTGGCAGCAGGAGGTTAGGTTGATAGGGTACAGTATGTGGTGAAACCTCCACTCCTGCTGGAATAAACGCAAGCTGTTTAGGACTCTGTGAAGAGATGCAAATTTTGGGGCTTGCATGTGGCACAGTCATGAGGCATGCTAATATGGTCTCCCTCGTATTTTGGGGGATCATTCTGAAAGTTGCTGAAAAAATGACATTTGTGCTCAGTTTCAGCCTCCCCTTTCTCATTTGGCTGTTCAATTCCTTTTTCTGCCTGTTGTGCTTACTGTGTCAATTTTAGCAAAGTGAATTCAAGGTGTTTCTGATTCTACATTCATGTGAGCAGCTGAGAAAGCGGGACAGTTTCAGATTATCATTCTGGCTCGTTTGAGTCCTTTGATGTACAGAGCCTTTGAGTTACATGCACCTGAAGTCTACATGAAAGCTGTATTATAAATTTATTGGTGAAAAGCTGTAATATTAATGATTTGAAATACTGAGTTAGCTATATGGTAGGATTGCCTGCTGTGGAATGTTTTGCCCTCTGTCATGTTGTAGGACAGCTGCAGAAGTACAGCGTAATTTTGCTGAGGTGTGAAGAGTTCCCAAACAAGTTTGTTTAGATACTGTCAATACCAGTTCTCAGCCTCTGTGTCATACTCTGTTTGATAAACAGAGAGGAGCATGCCCCCATTTTGGTCTCCCCTCCTTTTACTGTGTAACCTTTCCCCACTCAAACTTCTTGCCTTGGCTTATTGCATTCCTTTTCTACCAGTTTTCACAAAGACCCTAGCCTGTGTCACCATACTCTCCTGTAAACTAAAATACCCATTTTCTTGCCCACTCCTGTCTTGCTTTGTTTGCTATGGCCCTACTTCCACATTCTGATCTTGGAAACTTGGGTTCTGCTCAGTGCTTGGTTCAGCGCTGGAGCAGACTGTAAACCTGGGGGTGTCTCTATATAGAGCAGCAGGTTGCTCTCGGCAAGCTCACTCGTCTTAGAAGTTGATCAGTGGTAAAGGCATCCATGTAGGTAGTTAGGTGAGGATTTTAGTTTATAGGTACAGCATAAACCAGAACTTTGAATAACTGAGGGCCTTTTATGGAGTCCATTAGTTTTGCCCCCACAAAGGAAGAATTAGGTTGTGGATGATAAATTGGCCTGCAATACCAAGAATCTAGACAAACCTTTGGCTGGCAACTACAGCATATAATTCCCTTTATTCTCTTCAATCAGTATTTGCCTAATGTCCTCGCTTGTCTTTACCATCAGTCTTCTTCCTGTGGGTCAGGCACAACACCCCCGTTTTGGAGTGCTCAGTCTTCTCTCAGTTCCCATGTCTACACATACCAGATGCTTTGGGATTGCAGGGCTGCAGTCCTTTCACAAATTCTAACAACATCAGATCATCTAGAATAATGTACTTCATCTCCAGAATAGCAGTGACAAATAGGCTGTTAATGCTATGTGTTAGTAACTGCTGCAAAGATGTATTGTGTCGTTTTAAGAATCTCCCCAGAGGCCATAGTGTATTTCTTCATATCGCTGAACTACTGGGTCGTGTTAAGCTGCCTTTCTGTCTAACACTGAATGACAAATGAGGCTTCATCTAACTGGAGGGCAACAGCTTCCGTTTTGTCTACAAGGGTATTATGCAGTAAAATACTGTGCCCTCTTGAATGACGTACCCACAGAGAAAAAAAGGAAGCAGGGGAGCCTGTAGAACTTACAGATTTTTTTTTACAGCAAAAAGTAAATATTTTTCTTTTTTAACTTGTTATGAGTATTAATGAATAATCCTTAAATACTGAACCACAAGCTCTATAGCTTCATAATCAACCAGAAATACCAGGAGAGCTGGAGAAGGCACAGGTATAAACACTGCCTAGCACTTCCGGTTGCTATTTTCTGTTCTTGTAACTGAACTTAGAATGACTAATTCTTGTCGAACCTTACAGTTACAAGCTGGATTCTTTACCTGCTTTGTACGTACTTTTTTTCAATGTATCTCAAAGCACTCTGCTATGAAGCATTATGAGAATGTGTGTTTTTTAAGAAAAGGAAAAAACCTCAACTGAGATTAACTCCATTTGCTGCAACAGAAGTACATAGTTTTATGAAACATGCTTATGGCTTAAGCAGATGCATTTGATTTTCATGTTTGTTTAGTCTGTTTTTCTTACATGCCAAGTAAAATTTCATGACTGTTATTTCCCTATTTGGAACTTATTTCCGTTACCTCAGGGTGAAGCTGGATGTACACTAAGACAGCCATTCTAGTTTAAATGCATACCAGGCTATGGCCTAAGGGTTTAGTTGCATGTTACTTTTTTATTTGATAGGGAAAACACCTGCAGTGCCTGTCCTGGTTGCTCATTTCTCCCCGTGTCCTAAAGCTTGCCATCCTGTCAGTTGTATATGTACAGGTGTTTACGTTAGTGCACTGCAAATCTGATTGCCGAAATCATCTGAGTTAAAAATACCTCTCTTCTCATTTCCCCTCCCCCTTTGTCTGTGAGTGTGTATGGGAGGGTAGTTGCTGCTGAAAAAAACATAACGTGTAGTTACAGCCTGAGAGCCAGTATGTTCTTATTTTATTCAATGTCAGTTGTAAACGTTTGATATGCTGTATTATTCTCTTGGTTAAACTGCTTAAACTAGTGCAGCTTCATTATTCTTCTGCATTTCTACTGAGGATAATGAATTCTCATCCAGACTAGAATTTGGAAGAGACTCGTTGACGAGCTCCCACTGTTGAGAAGATTATTTTTCTCATACGTTTCCAGTATTCTTGCTTAACAGAAGAAAATGACTGAAATTCTGATGGGCACGACAGAGCTGCCTCTAGCGTACATGATTGACAGAAGTAAAATTTATTTTTATCCTTTTTGAGTAATCTGATGTGACCATGAAACAGAGCACAAAATAATTGAAGAGGGAGAACTGCTTCATAACATGGCAGTTGTTGTAAATCATCTTTTCTGAAAGCTTAAACTTGCACTACTGTTTTGTGTGTTGCTAAACTTGGTCTATAAGGATGTGTTTCCCCCCTGCTCCACCTTGCTACCTTAATTGTTTTCTCAATTTATACTTTTTTAGTACCATATGTGGTGGCTTACTAGCCAGTTATACTCCTTAAAAACTAATGCATTGCTGTGTTTTTTAGGGGGGTTTTGGGTTGTGTTTTTTAAATTGATGTTTAAGCTTGTAGGAAGTGTCTCTGGAGAACTTACAGCTTGCAATGGAAAACTGGAGTTAATTATCCAGTTATAGAGCTTTAGTGTGGTAGTGTACCAACAAGAACTCTGATTGTCTTTTTAAGTGCACAAATGGAAAATTATGATTATTGGGTATTTTGGGTTCTTTGTGGAGATTAAGACCCCTCTTTCATCCCAAGAAATATATGAACTGCTGCAGATCAGTAGGATAATGAAATTAAAAAATGGAGCTGCATAAGCTTTTTGTTCTTATTTGCAGGTATTTCTGTGGCATTCTTTATAATGCCATTGTGTTCAGAAAGAGATAGATAATGGTAACTGTCATGACAGAACTGAAAAACAGAAGAGGTTGTCGTTCTTTTTAAAGTTTGGGAATGGAGACAGATTATATGACTTGCCTGAGAACACACATGATGTCTGTGGCAATGCTCAAGTCTTTCCTCATGCTATTTAAAGGACTTGATTACTGATCCTGTTTTCGCAGTAGTATTTTTATGAGACCTAGGTCGTGTTGCACTTTCTTAGTACCTTATAACAGCTCCTATTGTCTGAACCTGTTTGTTTATGGGCTTACAAACCTAGAATAATAGAGTGGTTTGGATAATTTTGGCACAGGGCTTGTGTTCAGACATTTGATAGTAATTGACCTTCCTTCTGTGGAGAAATCTGGCTCACTGCACAGCTGCACATACGCATGTGCCAGTACATCGCTGAGGAGTGAACAACTGGTGGGCAAGCATTACTAGTCCTGAATGTGCAGTCTGATATGGCAAATAGCGAGAAAAATGTACTTTAGGAGCAGTTGTTCTGGATATTATTTAATTGTATTCTCCAGTTAGACAGCTTATGCTGAAGTGTAGTTAGCAGCTTAGTAAGGGATGAGCCAGCGTTGTTTTAATACTGAACAGGAGCTTCTGTAAACTAGTCTGTTTCCAGACGGTAGCAAATGTACATTCAAAACAACAGACCTTCTGGTTCTCATTGATAATGGATGACACAGACGCGTGATGTAAGATTGCAATGGAAGTCTGCAGCTTTATATAGCTTATATGCACTATGTGAATATAGAGCATCTGCTAACTTTTGTGATCCTTCAGTAGTAAACCTGATCTCAGCAGGGTGGGGAAGAAGGCTTCACTAAATTTCTAAAGACTCAGTGGCTTCTCCATGCATGGTAGTGTTAAAAGTCTTAATAAGTTAAAACAAAGCTGAGTCTCTTTCTATGCTAGCTATCCAGAAGACCTCCTTCGATCTTAAAACAAAATTTGTTTGACGCAGTTTTGTTCTTAGCAAACATTGACTTCTTGTTTTGTTTCCCTGTCTCCCTTTAAATGCTTAGTGGAACAAATAAACTATTAATACTATGTCTAAAACTGAAGTTAAACTCATCGGCCCATAATTCTTTAGTACTCTTTAACCTTTTATTTAGTCCAGTTTTCTTTACTCTGTGTTGCTATTAACTTTGTTAGCAATTTACTCAGTTGACTTTACTAAAGGAAAAGCATTTAACACACCTGCCTTTTCAGGGTCACAGCAGGCTTTTGATGTGAACGGCACTGCTTCTCTTGGTCTATGTATTTTGCTGCGTCTGTCCTGTCTAGCGTCTTGCCCCCACGTGCTTGTGGTAGTTTTTATGCTCTGACCTAGTTTCTGTTTCTTGAATGCTTCTTTCTTATATTTTATGGTCAGTGAAGGCCTCATGACTTGGCCAACTTCACTTCTTTACTGTCTTTCCTCCCCCAATAGGATTGTTTGGATTGTAATAGCTCTCCTATTAAGTAACCAGATTTCCATAACTCCATTTTTTGCCTTGGGCTTTTTTGCCTTGCACTTGCCTATTGTGAGACTTCCCTGAGTTTGTTTACCCGCTGCTTTCTTGAAGCCCTGTGTTGGATTTTTTTGAGCTATTCTCATTCCTTTCCATCTTAAGGATTGTCAGCTGGGGTTTTTTTCCTTTCTTTGTTTCCCCATTCCTTTCACCCAAGTTATATTCATCTTTGTATGTCTATTAGTTCCTTCAAATTGGTTAGAGGGCTCTTCCAGCTTGTATTCTCTCTGCAGTCTTTAACAGGACAAAAATAATTATTAGTAAATAGCCTGGCAGAATTAATAACACGATTTGTAAAGGTCTTAGTAGGTAGTGTTGTCCTTTATATGAGCAACGAACAGGTTATTTTAACACGTGACTGTAAGGGGGAGGGTTTGTGTGTGCAAACTAAAATAAATCTACCTGTTTATTGATCGTATCTGAAAATGGCTTGCGTGATTTAGACTTCAAAATATATTGTTTCCACAGTCTTAAGCATGCTTTTGGGATTTGGTGTTCATTAGATGCACAGTTCTTACTCTAGGTTTCTAGCTTCCTGTTATTTGAGTGTGTGCATGTGTGCTGCTGGGGAGGGGTAATGGGAGAGCATGGTGCCAAACTCCTAATGAGTTGTTTGTCGTGGAGAGGGACCAAAGAAGCCTGAGTCAGGAGAGTGCTCTCCTGCCTTCTCCATCTCCTCCCCAGTTCTTCCCAGCTGGTGTTGATAATTCTGTGCTAGGCTGATCTCTCCACCTCAGCTCCATGAAACTTAAATTTTGAATGTACATTTGCTTTTTGTAAATCCCAGTGACATTGAAAGTGGACAGATTGCCTTAAATATTTTAAGATTTCTTGATTATGGCTGCAAGAGAAATAAGGCTCTTTGCAATGGTGAGAGTTCAAGCACAAACAACGTGCCGCTACTGTTCTAAAGACATTAACAACAGTAAATGGTTACACGTGGGACTTGAAGGCTTCCAACTGGTGTTTTCTTATAACATTTTTATTATTATTTCAAAATTTCTGTACCTGTAACTGTTTTATTTCTAATTTTTGAGTAGCTGGATAATTGCTTTTATTAGGTTTGCCTTTTTCCTCCCTTGACCTACACTTCTAATACTAATATTGGGTTAGGAAACAAGGATGTCTGTGATCTTGAACATGAATATACTGATAGATGTGGAAAACCTGTAATTAACTACTGTCTGCATTTTGTGTTTTGTGATGGGGAACAGCAAAAAGAAAGACCCCCAATTAAAGTTTTAAAAAATGTTTGTTATCCTACTGAAAGGATAGGGAAATGCAGTTTTGACAGTGTTCAATGTAGTGAGCTTGTGTTAATTATTTGTATGATATACAAAATAGTCCTTCCTGAGTATCCTGGTCCTTTTAGTATATGCATATTTAGAAATTAACCTATACCAATTTTTTGTGCTCTTAACACATACAATAGTAGTTAATGATATAATTACATAATATGCATAATTGTTACATATGACTATATGTAATATATATAAAATCACACAGTGCTTATAAAACTACTTAGTACTGGTCTTAAATGCAATTTTGTGCCTCCAGGGAGCCTGCAGNAAAGTCTGAGTAACATAGTCCGCTCCTTGGTAAGAGTATGCTTTCCCTCCATTTGAAAATGCTTCCTTGTTGTCTCTGGGGAGATGCTGTTTTGTTTTGTTTCTGTTTTAGTTAATTTTAAGCTGATTGCTATTAGGGAAACTGATAATAGAATTACTTCATTAACATACTAATTTTTTTCATCATGGAAGGGCCAAAAATACATGGCTTCCTGTCTGGATATTTTGTCTGATTGTGGGAGAGACTAGATTTATTTTAAAACAAGTATTAATATTCTACTGATACTCAGGACAAAAATCATTTAAAAAAAAAAAAAAAAAAAAAAGAGTTAATACCCAGAGATGCAATTAATGTCAGTCTGGATTTATGGAAAATAATTGTATGAACTTGATGTCTCATTGTCACATTTGACACAGGAGCATTTTAGCTTGCAGAAACACTTATGCTTCTGCATAATATTCCCCTACTACTGAAAAAAATCCTGAGGAAAAAAACCAAAAACCCACACGCAAAGTGCTAGAAACTGTATAATTTTAATGGTGATGTTAAATGTTAGTGATGGGTCAAAAGCTCTCAAAGTGATTCAGCATTAAAACAAATTACTCAGGTTGTACAGACAATATTGTTAACAGATTTTGAGACTAGTTTCAGTGTCTAGTGGGGATGGTCCAAGTACATTTAAGTTCATCTGCTAGGAGATGATAGACTAGTGAACTACCTGAGGTCTCCTGCATACTTACTTTCTGTAATTATAGAGGGAAGGCTCTATTTTATAAGGGGAAAGAAACGAGTGGAAGCATAGTGATTACAAAATCAGAAAAAAAGCTGTGTTTTCTACTCTTGTTTCAGACAAATGTCTCGTACTGGCAGTTAATTCAATATTGAGAAGTGGGGCAAGAAAATCTGCTTCAGTTCTGTGAGACAAAGCTGCTGATTTTGTTAACTGGACTTGCACTCCCTCTCAATTGCTTGTTTTTCTTTGGAATATTTTCTGTGTTTTGGATAGGTTAGTGAGATCTGAGAATATTTTGTTTTGCCTTTTTTATGCTGGACAACTTGTGCTCAAACTTCGTGAGACTGCACTTGAAAAATGCTATTCTGTGGCATGGGCACTTGAGAGTTTTCTAAGCAACCAAAAAAGATCTTTGGAATAAGAGTCTTCATAATATCTTTAATAATATTCTTTGTTAGGCCTCTCTTGATTGAATGTTTTTAGTTGTTTGTAATCTTCATTGAAGTTGGAGTTACTGTAAGATGCTTTCTAGTGTTAGAGATAAATATTATGTATGCAATATTCCGGTGCTTATAAGTATTGATCAGTGGGCTTGCAGAAAGTATCATAGTCCTATTCATGTCAAAAAGATTAATTTTTAATGGCTTATGATTAAAAATGTTTAATTATGAATGGAATGTAGTTATCAAACATAGTTTGAATTGAGTGTTCCAGCTTAGATCCTTTCGAGATTTTTAAGCCTATTTTCTGTGTGTATTATATTTTAAACCACTGAAGATGTGTATAAACTGTAGAATCTGGCTGAAAACAAGATTTATAACAGAAAACTACGCTGTAGTCATATTTAGCTGTAAAAATGGCTGGGGAAAACTTAAAATGAAGAATGAGCTTTATTTTGTGTGGCTCGTGTAATGGGAAGTGTCTAGGATGTTGAAAACAGGCCATACCTGGGAAACAAAGGATTTTTTTTATGGCATTTTCCAATCTTGAATCAGATGACTGTGCGTCCATATACATCTTTAATGTAGACCAACCATCATCCTCTGTAAATCAGCCAATCTGTATTCCTCGCCATGGACTGCAGTCTCACTCCTCTCCTCTGTCACCACCTACAAGACTTCAGAGTCATAAGAACTATGAAGGAACTTGTGAGGTACCAGAATCCAAATATAGTCCACTAGGTGGACCCAAACCCTTTGAGTGCCCTAGTATTCAAATTACATCTATTTCACCTAACTGTCATCAAGGGATTGAAGCCAATGAAGATGAATTGCACGCAAATGGCACAGAAAATGAGTATATGGAAAGGCCTTCACGGGACCATCTCTATCTTCCTCTTGAGCCATCATATAGGGAATCATCCCTTAGTCCAAGTCCTGCCAGCAGCATTTCGTCCAGAAGTTGGTTTTCAGATGCTTCCTCCTGTGAATCCATTTCCCATGTTTATGATGATGTAGACTCAGAGCTAAATGAAGCAGCTGCTCGATTTACCCTTGGCTCTCCTTTGGCGTCTCCTGGTGGTTCTCCGAGAGGTCCCAGTGATGAATCTTGGCAGCAGCCTTATGGATTTGGGCATGCCTTGTCACCCAGACAGTCTCCCTGTCATTCTCCTAGAACTAGTATTACAGATGAAAATTGGCTAAGCCCTAGACCAACATCAAGGCCCTCATCAAGACCTACATCCCCCTGTGGGAAACGACGACACTCCAGTGCTGAGATTTGCTATGCTGGTTCTCTCTCTCCTCACCATTCTCCAACTCCATCACCTGGCCATTCTCCCAGAGGAAGCATAACAGAAGACACGTGGCTAAACACTTCCATCCATAACGTACAAGGCCTTAATTCTGGCCTTTCAGCATTTCAGTGTTGTACAGAGACTGATATTCCTCTAAAAACAAGAAAGACCTCAGAGGATCAGACTGCCACTTTATCTGGAAAAATAGACATCTGTCCTGAAGAACAGGGTAACTTATCGACATCCCTTGAAACTGCAGTAGATGACTGCTCTGGATCTCAACACACTTTGAAAAAAGATTTGCCCGGAGACCAATTTCTTTCTGTTCCTTCGCACTTTACTTGGAACAAACCAAAGCCTGGTCATACTCCTATATTTCGGTAAGTGATTAGAAAGTCCTTCAGAAGGCTTCCCTCCTGTTTTTCCCCTCCTACGCATCTTGAATAGACATATAAATGCGCTTATATTTCAGTGATGCCTTAAGACTTCTTAAAGAAAACTTCTTGTAGGCAGGTAGGTGACATAGTTAGGAAAAAACAAGTTGAGACACCAAATACCCATTTTTTTTTTTCTTCTTCTAAAAATACAGTAGGTGCATTGTAACATAGGATTAGTTTTATTTAAATAAAGTTTCTTTGCATACATGCACAGAGCCCAGCTGAATCAAATGTCTGCAGATTTTGTGCACGCTTTGCCACTCCACCTGGTCTGAGCAGTTGACATTTTAATATCGCTAAAGAAACCTGACTTACATGATTTTATAAAACTGTGAGACCACAAAAGGCGTGAGGGGTTTATTTGCTTTTGGTTTTACTTGCTTCTTTGGGCTGATGGAATTCGAGAAATAGAATGGAGAAAATAAATTTGCATGCCATACTGAAAATCATCCAGAAAGAATTGATTTCTGGGCTGTCGTTCCAAGGGTATTTCCACCATCGTGGTGCTGAGTTAACTAGCTCCTCTCCTTTTGTAGTCCTGTCATGTGCTAAGAGGATGATTTGTGGAGGCTCAGAAGAGGGAACTAGTTCAGTTGGGGGAAAAATTCTCCCTCCTTCCCATTCTGTTACATTTTAGATGGAGCAGTTCTGTGATCTTTGCAACCATATAGCTTTCTGGAATCACTTTGCCAGCACAATGCAGTGGGTGGAGTAGAAATGACAACTCCCTAAGCAGCATTGCTGCTGAATGGACAGATAGGTTACTGAAGTTATCCATTTGATTCCTGAACCTTCCTCTTGCTCTACTAGGTTTTAAAAATAAGGGGTTGGGGGGTACTGGGAGGAAGGAGCTGCAGACATTTTTTGTGTGGATGCTTTGTAAGAAAGGTACATTAGATTAAAATCTGTTAAGCACAATTATCCATATAAAAGCCATATTGTAGGTTTAAATGTCAGTGCTTCCATGCTAGTCTGTATTGATTTTTAAAATAACTTTGATTAAAATAGTATCATTCTGTCCGCAGGCAATGAATGCTTAAGATTTGCCCTTCAAGGATGTAGTGGATGAAGCAATTCCTCTTTCTTAGAGTGGGGGGGTGGTGGTGGGGAAAAAGACAGGGTAGGATTCTCCACATATATGCTTTATTTTGAAAAAGGCAAAGCTTAAATCCTAAAAGTTAATGATAAAATATAGTGTTCTTTTCATTGCAAAGTCATCTTTGCAAAGCACTTTTTTTCATACTCTATATTTTTAATTTTAGAAGGAATGGTTTAGAAAATATTCATGGCTTTAATATTTACCTCCTCCCCCAAAGTAAGTGAAGCAAAATAAATAAAGAAATGTTTCTGACCTATAGGAGACTTTTTTTCCCTGGTTCTCAGAGTTTTAAATTCTTAGCAGAATACTAGAATTAACTATTGTCCAGTAAGCCAAGCTTACTGAAGAGGTATTCTTTTCAGGGACCTCCCTCAAAAGCATAACTTACTGAAAAGTGGATGCTGGCTTTCATGGCAACATGCTAGTTTTTATGTAACTCCCCTTTCTAGTGGCTTTTTCCAGCTTCAGATATCATTCTGGCATCATTTTAACATCTTGATGTATTATTTCCTGATGACTTGTCAGATGAACAAGCCTGTTGAAAAAATGTTTTAGAATACCTATTCTCATTCTCTGTTGGGTACATGAATATTCTCAGGGATGTCTGTCTTACGGAATATAGAAGCACTCGGTCATCTGAAGTTTTGTATAAATTCTTTAGAAATTGTCAACTAGCTTAGGTTGTTAATATCTAAATATATTTAAACAATGCTTTTTCAGCCATTTTGTCATTTTTGCATAATTGTATAACCACAGATTTTAATTTCTGCTCTCTTCAGAAAGGTAT
>WAAD01023810.1:1195-12084 GCA_013389945.1 Fregata magnificens | reverse complement strand
CCTGGTGTCCAGCCAGGGTCAAACCACCACACTACCTAATAAAATGCAATGGAAATTGATTTTTTTTTAATTATAGAATCACTGAACATGCAACAATATAATTCACTGAGTGAAGCTCAAGATTTTCTTTTGTAATGAAACTTTTTGACACTGTGGAAGGGAAAATTTTATGCTGCTTGATTTGTTCTCAATCTGTCAGGGAAACCATGGTGTAATTCCCTTTCAGGATAGCTACCAGGAAGTCCTAGAACTATTACTAAGGATGTTGTAAATGTGACCAGCACATTATCATGCAAGTGTTCCTTGCAGTTTTTATTAGGGCTAAAACACAGGTATGGCTGTGGGAGATTTGGGTTCACATTATGATTGTGACACACATTTCCAAAGCAAGCCCCTTAGATCTAGACAAAGGATTATAACCCCATTCATTACCCACCTGGATCCTGAGCCAATGTCTGATGGAATAAAGGGGGTTGTTCCTGCTTATTATCTCATTAGAGCAATAGAGGTAAAAGAGGTTTTGGGTAGGAGCAGTCAGACAGCGTGGTGTGAGAGGACAGACAGTGAAGCACTGCAGGCATACCTGGGTGTAAATTGCTACTAGGTAGGAGACACAACCATTTACTGCTGGAACAACATGACAGTGCACATACTTTATAATCAGCTGTGTCATCCTGACACAATCCAACTTTTATGTTTTCTTCTCTACCTCAGCTTGCTTGCTTTGATTCTTTCCACATGCACAGAGAAATTTATCACTGATATTTTGGGAAGTTTCAAATATGGTGTTATAATAAGGTTATGGAGGAATCTAGACAGATCACACAAATAGATGATTTCTCTTGTTAGAGGGAAAAAATCATATTTGCATTAATTATAAGCCTAAAGTCTTCTCCCAACATGTATCATATACAGAATATGTATTTTAATTTACCTATGTTAAGCAGCTGTCTTTCCCATGGATCTGAACCAGAGGTCAACATGTAGAGTGACTTTGCAACAGACCTTTAAAGGATAACTGAGGAAAATAGAAGGTCTGAGTCAAGTCAGGGCTAAAACCGCCAACATGAGAGGCAGAGAACTAACAGTGTTGGACAAAGAGGCAGAGAGGTTTAGAGAAAAACTTTATTTCCCCATTTCATTCTGAGACAGAAAAGAGACATTTTGTTGTAATGTGACAGCAAGTTTTGCCACCATCTTACTTGCTTCTCTTGTCTAAAAAGTTAAATCAGATTTTTCCTTATCACCTGCACTCCCAAATTTTCTATCAAAGTTGGTGAAATTTTGGAATATGCACAGTATGTGACTAAAACTGGTTTATAAGGGTGTGTATAGTTTATCTATCATATACCAATTACACATGTAATATGTAAGTTATATTCAGTGGCATACAGCTGGTTATACAGCAGTCAGTTGGGGTTTTAGAGAAAGCAGTCTTCATGACTTGTCTACCCAAAGCGTGGTGAGATCTTGGATGTAGTAGCTCCTTCATTACTATACATAAGACCCTGAATGTTGCCTGTATCCATAAGTTGCATGTGTCCCATGACAAGAATTTTTCTTTCTTATAATTTATAAAAAAGGGAAAGGTTTCTCCACAGCAGTGTACATACAGGATAGGAAGTGGATAAATTGGGAGACTGGAGAATATACAGAATCTTTATTTTCGTACTGATAAAGTGGCATAGAGCGTGTGTGAAGGAGTCTCTACTTGTTTTTAGTAAGTGCTTAACTCAGTTTCTATAACTCTTAAAAGCACAGCAGATAGACTTGACTTCAGGTAAATCCCTGAGGTGACAGTAGTGATCACATTACCTAGAGACTATTGGTGACAAATTCCTTAGAGGCAAGAAAAAAAGTAGAAAGTGAAGGAAAGCCCTAGAAATTGTTTTGCCTTTTCCTTCTCCCCCTCAGTCCCTACCTCTACACCTGTGCATGCATGAGCAAACATGGGATAAATTATTTGCAAAAAGAAGCAAGCGGAAAGTTGCTTTGAAATGTGTAGAAAGGTTTGAAGCTATTGATACAGTAAATCAATGGTTTATTAAACAAATAAAAGTATTAAAATACAATAAACAGGTTCCCAATCCTGGAAATGTTTATGCATGTATTGAACTCCAAAGGACTCACTAGTCATGAGCTTAAAGTTAAGCATATCCTTAAGTATTTCAAGTCTTGAACTTTGAGTCATTCTGCTGGTTGCTGTTTCAAATACCTCCCAATATTTGACGTTAACAAAAGTGGTGTGAACTTTTTAAAAAAGCTGAAAATAATTTGAATAATTTGAATGAATATTTCCTTAGAAAAATAAACAAGTGATAGATAAATGTAAAGAGCTAAAGGGTAACTTACTTATTTTAAAGGAAATTATGACAATTAAATTGCAATTTGCTTTTTTTATCAAACTTTTAAGGCATTTAATACCCACATATTAAATCTCTTTGCTAATGACTTACCAGTTTTAAATACTTTACAGTAATGACTTATATAATTTGAAGTGGTTATTTTCCATACTTCATTACTTTCCCCCAAATGATCATTGATTTGATAATTAGTTGATATTTTAAAGCCTGAAGACGTGATGTCCTTGAAAATGTTTTAAGTGTCTTGTTCAGGGCAAAAATAAATTATCATCTTTAAAATGCCATTCAATAGTAATTTTAGTGGGCTTTTTTTTAGTCTATTACAGATTGAGAGAACCTTTCATTTTATATTAATTAGTAGTTTGTGGCAAGATACTCAGAAATCAACATATTGCACCAAAATTTCATGCAGTAAGATATCTCCCTGTACTCAGCGGGTAGCTATAATGTATCTTTGAACAAAAACCATGTTTCACTTGATGTAAAAGGACTTCCAATTTTCACTGTGTCATTTCTGTTCTACATAACAAATTAACACCCTGTATAACTTTTGTCCCCTTCCCAGCAGGCAGGTTGCATTAGTACAAGATTTCTCAACCTCTTATTGAGTTTTTTAAGGTTGTTTCACAAATATTTTGACCAGACTCTAGGAATTCATCTGACCTCTTTGGAGAGGTACTCCTTGAAGGACAAAATCTATCATACTACAGGAGCTGGGGGGCACCATCCTTTGAAATAATCCTACTGTCATCAATGGAATTCAAGACACATTTTACCAACATTTTAACTTGTGTATATAAACCTATAGGCTTGAGGACCAAACTGAGATTAAGATCTTGTTCAGCAAGAATAAAGGTGGCAAAATGCCCTTGATGTGCTAATATTTTTAACAAAAGACTTAAAAATTAAGCCAAAACAAGTAGTAGTGAATAATTTTATTTTTTAATTAAATCTATGAATATAGATTCTGTTTGTGGCTGGAAGGCAATGATTAAACTACGGTGTTATACAGCTAGACAGTTTGATTAGGCATCAGTTCACAGAGGAATGAGTGGCAGGTTTTGCAGGTTGCCTTTGTCACCAAAGAGTAGATGATGCCCTCTGTTGCATGGGTAGGTGAAAAGTGGCATTCAGTCAGTACTGCTGCTGTGTCACCTGAACTAGACACTCTCTAGAGGCAATTACAAGAAGAGGATAAATTACTGATATATCAAATTGATGGAATTCTTTGTCACTGAAAGATTGTGTGAGAAAATTTGCAGTCATCATCATATATCAAACTCATAACGATGTCACCAAGTTTTCAATTTTTTTCTAATATATAAATTTGCGTTTTTCTGTTTTGAAAAGTAAACGAATCTTGTGAATATCTCTAGCAAAACTTCTAGCAAAACAAAATATTCTTGAATAAAAGTCTATTTTTCTTATTTCTATGGTCTCTTTTGAGTAAAAAAACTCAAGAAACTTTCTAGAAATTTTCTACTTTCCAATAAGTTAAAATAAAATGAGGATCCTAAATCTTTAAGATTTTCATATATCATGATGAATAGTTTTGCTAGATTAGAGACAACTATCAATATTCTAAATTAAAACAAGCAGACAAAATTAGAGGCAACATGTGCTGACTTTAGCAAACACAAAGATAAAAAGAGATGAACATTTACAAGTTAATTAAGCACTTTCTTAGCTTTAATTGTATGCCTAAGTCCCAATAAAATCAGTGAGAGTTATAGCCAGATAATAATTTTTTCAAAATTGCCTCAAAAGGGGCTAAGAACAAACTTAACTAACTGGCCTTATTTTTTATTTTAACATTAGGAAAGATTTGATCAGTTAGTCAAGATTTCACTGTCTATTACTCAAAAGTACAGTCCTTTTCCCCATTACAGCTGTTCCAAAATTATTGTGTAACTGGTATAAAAATTTGGCCTCTGGTGCTTTGATTGTAGATGAAGAATTTTTTATTTTAAACTACATATTTAGTTTTTTTATTACAGTAACAGAGGGTTTCATTATTTCTGTTGCAAGTCACTGTAAATGACGTGAAAAGGGAATTCAAGTATAGTCACGGTTATTAAAGGACACTCCATCATATTAAAAATTCTCCATGTAAAATCCCTCTGACACAGTTTGCCCTTCACTGTTTCATCAATGAGTGATCTCCAGAGTAAGAGAAATATAATTTACATCAACTTGATGTATTAGTGAGAGATTACCAAAGTTAGCTTACTGAGCAGCTAACTGCCCTCACCACTAAAACGGGTGCTCTGGCTCCAGGTTTCTATTTCCGTCCATTGAACCTCTGCTATAATAAAGAGCCATTTACGCCTGAAGTCTTCCACTATGCTACCTGCAAACCAAGGAAATAATCTCTTAACTTTCTTCTTGACAAGGTAAATTCTCTCTATGATAGGGTAGGGATAGGGAACATTTTAATGGTTTGATTTTCCAATTTCTCATTGCTATTTTTTGCATGTGTACATAAGAACTAGATACAGCCTTCTGATAATCAGCTCAGTAATATACAGACAACCACAATGATAGTTCCCACTTGACTTTTCCTCATTTATGTCCCATGTTAAGAAGGCAAGTTAAAATGCCAGAAAGTTTGGGGGCTAGGACTGGAGAGAAGAAACAATGAAGATTAAGAGTTGTAGGAAATGTGTACAGGGGAGAGGAGGAAGCAGGAAAGGACAACACTAGGCAGAATGACCTGTATAGGAAAACACTTGGTTAGAGTGGACAAGAACTGAGGACACAAAGTAATGTATGAGTTGAAGGAGAACAGAAAAGGAAATAAGGATGAGGAAAGAAAGCTCACTAGAGAAAGGCCATTTGCTTGTAAATGTTTGTATGATACTTCTACGCTATCGCAGTACAGTATGGAACACCGGTGATAACATCCCTGATTAATAATAAGGTCCTATCATAGTGCCTTCTGATATTTCTTATAGACAGATTGCACCAAATATAGTGAATCTGTACTCACTGAGAGGTGGCCAAGCTTTTTCTTATCATGAAGTCACTACAGAAGACCAGCATTGATGCAGATTCTCAGATGAGTTGGGGTTGAAGTTTACGTCACTGCTAAGAAAAAAAAAAAGAGCTCTTGTCGATCTGTGATATGCAGGGATCTGTGATTGTGAATTCGCCAGGAACAGGATATGGCCATCATTGTTTTCTAAAAGTAGATGTCAATGGCAATCACAGTGCAAGTTATTTTTTACAGAAATTTGAAAAAGCAAACTTTAGTTGCTAATTGAGTTGGGTCAGAAATTACTTTTGCATTTTTTTTTTTATATTCTCTGAATCTCAGACTTGTTGCTGTCCTCTTTAACAAACTGATATTTAAACATTGCTTTCTTGGTGACTGCTTATAAAAGAATTATGCTTATCAAGTCTGTAAATGTCATTTTATGAATGTTGTCACCCTAGTGAACCTTGAAAGTCTCAGAGCTCCAACAATCTTAGCTCTTCGCTGAAAAGTACAGGGCCAACTATTTGGATTAAAGCAAATGCAGCTGTTTAACTGCTAAAACAAATATATTACAGTCAAATGTTGAGCTGATGTTTGAATGTAGACTCTAGTTGCTAAATAAAAAAAATGATTACATATAACTTTAACAAGAAAGTAAAAAATTTTTTCTGTTCAGTTAGGCTTATTTACATCATTGAAACAGCTCTTAGGCACCAAAATTCTGCAGCACAAAGCTACTGGAAGAAAGCCATCTACCGCAGGATGACAAGCAGCCTGCGAGGCGGAGACGAAGGATGTCTCTCCCTGCAGTAGCTGGTTCATGGGATAGGGTGCAGGAAAAGATAGGCTTAAAATCAGCTGTGATGCCTGGATACACCTGCAGTTTAGCTTCCCTAATCCACCCCTAGAAAGTGAACCTGGGAGCCATGAGAGACAGATCGCTATTACATTTAAATCTTCCCATCTGTAAAAATTGCCACGTTATGGAGAAGAAACTAGGGAAAAATCAAGGCGATCCGGAGTGGAGTGCATCTCTCAGCCAGAGAAGTGCTGTTGCAAACTCACACCCTTAGTTACAACACCCAGGAGGCATTTTGGGAACTCCTCTGTAAGGGAAGCTAGGTAGAAACTGTCAAGCGTACATTCTAATTATGGGCTTTTGTGCTTGAAACGCTTTGTTTCTCCTGTTGTAGTTCAAAGCCTGGCCTTAAGACTCACTTAATAAATATTTTATTTCTTTATCATTAAGTGTTAATCAGGGTTGAATTAGAAAGTTGAGGATGTTCTGCTTTTACATATACGGCAAATCCAAAGAAAGCAGTGAGAGGGCTCACCATGACCTGCCTGTATTGTGGGGCATCTGGAGGGACTCAGTGCTCACCAAGTCCTCACATGCATGGTGAGCAGTGTAGAGGAGATGTGGAGGACCCACAAACCGTGACACTCCTAATAGGTCATGGACAGCCAAAGGCAGCCAAGGGCTTTCTCCAATTCTGGCACCCTGAAGGGCTAAAAATATGGCTCAGACCATTTCTTGGAGATGGAACAGAGTCACTCCTGTTGCATGGCTGTGAAAAAGGCAGCATGACAGTTTTGAAATGAGATCTCCTTATGTGTGTGTGTATACTTTCACTGTAATGCCCCAGCCTGTGGTTTTTACTGCTTTACCATTCTCTCTAGCTCTGGCACCATCCCCTCTTATATCCGGTATCTTCTTCCCTTCCTCCAACCATCTCCCCAAAATTTCCGGCTAGCAGAGCACTACACACCCATAAGCCGTAATTGTAAAGTTCCTGTAAATTGCATTCTCTCAAGGTCTTACTAGATTGTCTTCAGTATATCAAGAAAATGTCTAGAAAAATAGGTCCTAGAGACTTACATGTTTATTAATAGTGTTTTGCTTTTCTAAACAGTAACATTATCGCATTACCAAAAAGTTGCTAAAGAGAAGAGAAATCAGTAAAGCAAGGTGTTGTTAAATTCTAAACTAATATTTATTTGTGTGTCAGTACAAGTACTGGCACGTAGGTAATCAGAAACAAGAATCAGACAGTCCCATCTGTGAGAACCAGTACTAATTCCTAGAAGAACTCATCAGTCCATCATTAAAGCAAAAATCCCTGTGAGATTTAAATAAATAAACAAATAAATAAATACTTCTGTATATCCACCTCATGGCAGTGGCATCATGTGGTGATGTCTCCCTCTCCAGTACCAATTTGTTCAATTCTTCACAATACTAGCACATACTGATCAATATTTTCTCCTTCTACTCTAACACTGCTTAGAAGTACATAATACTAATTTCCCCCCCCACCAAGTTGTGATATCATAATTAAGCACTTTTGTATCTGATCTAATAACGAGGCTATGCGGTGTGAAATTATGGGAAGATAAAAAGAGTAGAAAAAAATTTGTTCCCATCAAGGAGCAGGATAAAGACTGACAATGTTATTCAGAAAACTGTTATGATTTATGAAGGATCCCTCACGCCTATACCACCAAGAAAGCAGTGAGACATTAAATTTACAGTGTGCAAGACACCAAGGAAAAGGGGCCATTGTAGATTTTATGAGTATGTTTCTTTTCCGTCCTTTCATTTCAGATCCTCACCTACTTGAAAAAGAACCCAAGCAGTGACCCCAGCCTCTCCTTCACCTTCATCCACAGCTCCTCTTCACACCATTCCAGCGCCCTGACCTGCCTCTGTAGCAAAGCTCCCCCATCTGCCATTTCACATTACTCAACGTGTTTCAAACCACATGCTTGCATTCATAACTTTGAATAATCTTGCCACAGGTACAGAATGGAAGAAAATAAAAAGAGTGCATGAACTCATTCATTTTTAGATTATTGGAAAGTCTTTATATTAATCTTCTCATCTTCTCCTCCCACATCCTCACACATTCACCCTGGGGAGACATACTGCCAGCAAAAAGCTATAAATATTCCATTTACTTATGACACAGTTTAAAATTAATTTCTGGAAGCAATCAGAAATAGAAAAATCATATTATTTAACTTCTTTTAGCACTGATAAGAAGACGTTATCCATTAAGACACACTTTTCCACAGTGGGCACATCAATCTGTAAAAAATATTTTAATAGCATATTATTTAATGCCCAATTACAATAGGACTCTGATAGAATTTGAACAATAATAAATGAGTTCCTTATTTTTCAAAGTTATTATACAAAGAATAACAAATTCTTTCAGAATGTTGTTAAAAATATACAGTTTTATCAGAAAATTATTCTTTATTGAAGATTTGGGGGACTCTACTTGTCATGTGATTGAAGCTCAAAAATCTGGGTGAGATAGAAAGGTGGAAACTGTCTTCACATTTATTAGAAATTCTGGTTTAAGAACAATGGAAAATAAAAGATTCACTTTATCCAAAAGAGACAAAGGATGGAAGAAACAGCACATTGTTCCATTCCAACTGTTTATTTCTTTCTTGACACGGAGGAATCATCTCCTAGAAATGTGGTGGACTACAACACAATTTATGCTCTATCAGCTGAGCATGTCAGTAAAAGTAATAATTAGTTCCAGCTGCACTTATGTGGGGTTTTTTTATGATTTTGCCATATTTGAAGTACAAAAGGTCAATACCTCTTTATTTGAAGCATTGAGCAGCCATTATGTAACAACTACATATCAAGCCAGGTGAAGACATAAAAACCAGAGGGCTGTATCTGTAGCTGCTAAACCCTAATTCAATCTTTTATTTGTTAAAGACTGTGGTCTCTGTGAACATGCTTATATTCAACTAATAATTTCTGACTCCTCCTTATCACGGATCTCAGTAGTTTATCGGTTGGGGTCTCACTAAAAGGATGGGAAGAGGTATATGAAATCTCCTGCTCCTAACAGACAGCTCAATGCTGAATATATCATTAAGATTTTATCTGTGCAAATAAAAATGCAGATTATGAGCCTTAGCATATTTTCTTACCACTGCAAAGCTAAAATGGTTCATGATTTTATGCCTAGTATTGAGGTAAATGCAAGGCAGAAAATTAATGAAAATGTTGACCTTGCTAAACCAATATTCTAATTTCCAGTTTAAGGCCAGCATAAGGGGAGTGCAGAGAAGATATTTCAAAATAGCCATTTTGCCATGTCTTTCATCTTTATGACTAAAAAGTATGCATTTTGTGCTGAAAGTAGAAACTTTCAAAGATTTTAATGATTAAATGATTTTTGCTAAAATATTAGTTGACAGAGATGAAAAGCTTTCCCACAGGCAGTTCAATTTTAACAGCTGTTCCAAGCTTAGAAAGCATTTTATTATTTTTGTATTCTAAAAGTGATTACAGATTTTCTTTGTTTGAAACAATTAACAAGTTGCAATGCAACTGAATTTCTATTTCAAACATTAAAATAAAAATTGTTTTATCTTCTCACAATATCATTTTCCTTTTGCTCGTATGTCCATTGTACTCTGAACCAATGAAATGACAAGGTCTTGTTGAAAAGTCAGTTTTTCAGCTTATATAACAATTTCATCTCTATACCAAGATGTAATGGATAAGATTTCAGGAATGACTAGTGATTATAATAAACCTGCTTCAGATAAATCAGTCTGAGTAGCTCAAGGAGAAAGACACGCCAGAATCAACTTTTTCTGGAAATCAGGTTTCTCTGGATTGTCTCAAGCTGAAGCTGAAGGTACTCAACAGCTCCAAACCTTCCCAGTAGACCTTGCCCTCCTACTTCTGCATATAGACCCATGAGTGCTGACAAAAAAATGCATAGTAGCATAGTATGCCTCTGAAAGAAGTTAGTTTTAAAAACAAAAGATGAGATGTAATGACCTATGGAAACACTTTAAGAACATAGAAATAACATTGAAAAGCACTCAATAAGTTCTTTAATTGAATGGAGTCTTTTACTTTTAAATCAAAGAAAAACTAAATTTTAGGTATACATTTATATTAATCCATGTACAGACATTTACACAGCTGATAGCCATGAATGACAGATACTGTTCTTATGTGCCACTTGCTTTTAGGGAAATTTGATTCTTAAAAGAAATGGAAGTTAAAACTGAATATCAGTGAAGACATTAAAAAAAAAAAAACAACAAACCCCTCATTGGACTCATAGTATTTTTAATCAGTGAAGGAAAGTTACACCAAGAACAACAGAAAGAAGAAAGTGAAAATGTTCTTATGCAGTTTGACCTGCTAGCTCTTACTCTGTGTAATGAATAAGGACTCCTCTTACTATGTGTGACGAATAAGGACTCACCTTCATCAGTGAAAGCTTCTGAGAGACATCTGAGCCTGATGAAAAATGTTTCCAGGCTTCTGCAAAGGATTCACTAAGAGATGGTGAAAATCTCCTATCCTTCAGTTTTCTGTGTCACAAAGATTGTAATTGATATTTACAACAGCCATAAGAAGTTAAATTGAGAGTTCAGCCCTTAGTTTCACATTATCAGTATGACATCAACAGTCAGATCTTTTAAAATATCATAAAAACAGCATGAACATTGTGAACTGAAAATTTTCGGAGCGGATTAATGCAATGTATGAGAAA
>WAAD01023809.1:13482-156967 GCA_013389945.1 Fregata magnificens | reverse complement strand
GGCCCGGGGCGGCCCGGGGTGGGCAGCGCTGCTGCCAGAGCAGATGAGCTCCCCGCCGAGCAGCACGGCGGTGCCGCAAGGTTTGGGGGCTGCTCGGGCTGGCGGGGTGACGGGCGGCGGAGCCGGGTTTTCCCCTGTCCCTCCAACACCGCTCCCGGGGTGTAAAGGACCGCCAGCCTTGCCAGGGCGTTAGGGCTCTGAGCCGAAAAGCTGCCGTTATCCGCTGCCAAGCCGGGCTCGCAGCCCCGAGCCGCTAAGCGCTGGAGGAAGGCTTGCCTTGCACCCACTCCCCCCGGTTCACTCCTCGTCGCTAGGCCGAGGGAACGGCTAAACTTGCAAGGCGTTGCAAGCCTTCCCCGGCCGGGGAGCGCTGCTCCCTGCGGCTCCCGGCGCGGGCTGATGATCCCTGCCCTGGCAGGAGGCTGGGAAGCAGCAGGATCGATCCAGCACTAGCGAACAATTTCACCCCCAGCTGCCAGGGTGCGAGTTTTGTTGGTGGAGGGACTCAGATTTGGTCTCAGGTTTGAGGTGACAAAAATAACCACATGACAGGCAAAAAAAAAAAGGATCGATGCAGGAGGAGAAGGCCGGTGATAGATGTAATCAAGTGCTAACACCCTGCAAAGCGCTCAGACTGATCACATGCCTGCACATTCACACGTAGCATACATCAGATCTTCATACTTTGGCAACACACAACACTCTTACGCACACAGTAAAAGTAATTACGCTGTTTTAGTGTAATGTATGTACAGATAACCTTGACTATGCCCACAGAAATACAACCTCTAGAAACAGAGTAACACAGGGATATTTGCAAAGGATACGTACATAGGCATGAAATACCTCACCGACAGAGTAGGAATACATGAAATTTTGCATACAACCTCAAATATACGGCGCTTCCCACTCAAATAAATGTATACAGGGTATATGTAAATATGCATGCAGGCTTTTGTAGTGTCCGCATAGATAAAAATGCACAAGTCAGTATATTGGCCCTTTTGATATATAACAAGTTTAGCCAGATTTTTTTTTTTTAAACCTGGTGTATTTATAGCAAGGGAAGCAAAAAATAAATAGCAGGGAAAACGCAGTGGTATTTTTTGTCTTGCGCTTTTCACGGCAGATTTATCAAAATATGTCTAATAACTCAGACTGTGTATTTCTAAATCTGGCATCCTATATAAATGGGTTTTAATATTTTGCAAATGATATGGAATTATCCCAAATCATCTTGAAAACAGCAGGTAGAATTAGCTAGTGGAATGTACCTTGGCTAAGAAAGATTCCCTCAGACACACTGTCTCTGTAATATACTGCTAGGCTACCCTAGGAAATTATCCCTGTGTGTGCCATCTGTATTAAAATGGTTATTAAGTTATGAACAGGGTAACATAATACTGATCGGCTAATTATACACCCTCCTAAAAAACCTCCAGGTCTCTGTTACTCTCTCAGTCAGGTATTGAAATAATAACAGTTTGACATTCAGACACCTTACAAAGGCAGCTGCGGAAGGACAGCCAGCTATCCCTGGGAGGAATTAAGCTGTTGGTACAGAAGTCCAGAGGAACGGCTGTGGGCTCTTTGGAGGAATAGCATGTATGGACCCGACACACTTACATACTTCGGCTAGCTCAAGGGATGTTAGCATCCAAATGTGACTCAGCCTTATGCCTGCTGGACCCGATGCCTCGTGTCTGGGTTGCGATGTTCCGGGCAGAAGTCTGAGTGCCAGGTTTTGCTCCCACCTTTCCTGCCAGTTTGCGGCAGGGCTTTGGGGGGTTTTGTACCTCAGTTTCCCCACCCTGGAAGTGAAAACTGATCCTTCTCAGAAGGGGGAAGGAACACATGTCAGTTAGATTGTGCTTATAAAATGCTTTGAGAAGGACAAGTGCTTTGTAGCTGCTAAGTATTAAAGAGGCTCAGCTGTGACCCACCATGTTTGATTCATACTGCGATGGCATTTTGCAGTATGTAGTCACTAAGGCACATGAGCATTTTGGCTTCGTATGATTACGTCTTTCCCCATTCCATTTAAAAATTTGGGCCCAACTTCGCAATGTTCACCTTTGTATGAGGCTCCCCAAAACTTACACCTGGGAGGAAGTGAGCCCATCATATCACAGGTCATAAAATTTGCAAGTCTGTGCTAGGCAATAACAGGACAGTGAACTGGGAAAAAATTGCAGCGGAATAGGAAATAGTGAGTATATAAGGGCCCAATCCTGGTGCCACGGAGCATAGCGTGAGCTTCATCACTCCAGTGACTTTTGTGACTCCAGCTCACAAAACTCACAAAATGCAAAGAGGGGACTAAGTTCACAGTTTAAAGATACCCTTTTCTCTCTCCCATTGTCAAAATACACATGTAGAATTGGGTCAGTCCTTTGTAACAGCACATCCCTTACCTGCGGTATGATCACAAAATTGGAGTTAATCTAACACTCCAACTCTCTGAGCAGCTTCAGAGAGATGACAATTTTAAAAACCAACCTTCTAGAAATATCTGTCTTCTTATTTTCACAAAATGTGGAGTTCCCAAGCAAAATCTGCGTTGGCCCAGTGTCCAGAACTGTTAGAGCTACATCCATGAACGGTTTAACATCTTGAGACTATAAGCGAGGCATTTACAGAAATAGAAGTTACTGACGTCCCTAGATAGACTGTGAATACTGCACTTCAGAACGGAGTTCTCCTTGTACGTGGAAAAAAATTACTTTTGGTTATTATAAGATTTTCTGCAAATGTATTAATTACATTTTATTTGCTTTCTTTCTGGGGATTAGTCTAACATTAACAAAAGCTTTCGGGTGAGAGACTACAAAACAACGCAGTTTCAATTCCATTTCTAAAGTCTCCCTAAAACATTTTTAAAATCTATTTTCCATCAATTATTTTTTGTGATACATGAATTCTATGTGCCTACATTGCACTGATCTGTCAGTATTGCACTGAGAATATCAGGACGCATGTGGGACGACATGTAATTCAGTATTGAGATTTATCAGAAACTTGTTCATACCAAACTCAGGCAGATAAAAGCTAGATACAAACTCTGTGAAAAACATGACTTAAGTACCCTGTCAAGATTCAGGAAAAAAATTAAAGCCTTCTGCTATGCAGTAGTTTTCTTTTAATTATGGCAAAAAAGTCTAGAGAGTATACTAGTTAATAAGCAAAGCGCACCAGAACTGACAGGATGAAGACGGAGCAGTTATCTCCGCACTGGGAGCTTTCCTGTTCCCGCTTCATACCTTAGGTACCATACAGTATAAACCTATTGTGTATGTGTAGGTATACACACACATATATATACATATGTAAATATATATATGCATATATGTAAACACACACACATGTACACAGTGCATGTAACTGAGAAGCAGGCAAGTGACAGGAGCTCTTACTTCTTTGGTAAGCAATTAATGCTTACTTTAAATCACTTGAGCACCTTGCTTCTTGAGCACCCTGCCAGACCGAACTTTTCCATCTACCATATGACTACAAACGAGTTATCTTTGCTCACTTTGAGTTAGAATATTTCAACTGGATTTAGGCACTGCTTGTAAGCCTTCCGGCGGTCTCCTAAGCGTGAACTTGGAGGCAGATGTTAATGAGAATTTTTCCTTTGTTTTGCGGCACGTACAGTTAGCCTAAGAATACCAGTTGCATGAGATAATAATCACCCCAGAAAAATCTTTTGAATTAGACAGTGTACTTTAGTAGGAACAGGACGGACCACATCACAGACACACGTTCACGGTTACGCAGCAAGTGATGCAATGGACATTGTAGTTTAAGCATTATTTCCTGCTTCTCTTAAATTAATGAATTCCTTACAGGTCCATAAAGGCAAAGCAAACACCACCACCACCCCCCACCCAATTTCTCCCTCTATCCCAGCTCTCCTGCGGCTGGGTTCAGTACTAGGGACTCCCAGTTAGTCCTTATCCAAGGAATGCTGAAGCCAAAGCATTACAGAGTTCAGTCAGCCTTCTAGATACACTTTGGACCCTAAGTTCCTGAGAGTAGACCTAATACCCCATGGCAGAAAATAGAGTTTAGTGAATATATTAGATCATTCAAGCCGTTAGATGTTTTTTCAATCTTCTCTTAGGCATTTGGGTATACATTAATTTCTAGTGTTAAGCGCTTGGTTTGGGGAGATGTTTCCTGTTTCATTATATAACAATTGGCTAATGATTCCTAGTTAAAGTCTCCAATAATGATGTGCTTTTTAAAAATACATACGGAAAGACACACACATTGATTCAGGCTATAATGATCAGTGACATATACTTGTACACTGAAATACTATTGAGCATGTGGCCAATTTCAGTGGCCGTGGGCAGGCCTGTCGTTTAGAGCAACGAATGGCATATTAGGGGATCAGATTTCTCTTACCAGTTCTGCCATTAACTTTCTGGTTGATCTGGGCAGGTCACACAGACTCCTTATGAGGCTGCTTTGCCATCTGTAAAATGAAAATAACAGTATTTAGCTACCTTTGTAAAACTCAGTGTGACCTTTCGCTAAAAACGCCCATGGAGTTCAACATGTAACAAGAAAAGGTTCAAAACTGGAGCTAGGTTGTTTTACATCAGCTGAGGCTTTAGCCCACGCAAGGGACATAGAATTGAACAGAATCTTGACTGAGGTAAATGTAACGTCTCAAGACAAACAATCGAGCCTGGCAAAAGGCAGGCGTATTAGGGCAGGGGCTGTGTCATATGCGGAAGAAATCAATGTTATGCAAACAGAGCTTTCTGAGTCACTCTCACTAGCCTCGCTTGAGAATTTCCCCAAAGGACACCCTGGCCAAAGTCACTGGTGAACCTCTCCCTGTCTTTCCCACCGAACAAATCTGGAATTCTTGGAGGACAGGTAATGAGTCTAGGGAGAAGTTGGAGGGGTACAGAGTATCTCTAATGGCAGCTTGTTCATAGCGACCAAAAGCAGTAACAACTGCATGGTCTGCAGTAAATGCGGGGTGAATTGCACAGTTTTAATCGGCAAGCGTGTGTGTCACAAACCTATCACCAGCATCACTATTTAGCAGCCACATGTGAGTTTTCTCAATAGAGAGGCCAAGGATTAGACTGGCCACGTAGACTGGATTAGCCTCTGACTGACAATGGGTTGGTGCAAAGCAGGGGTGAAGAAAACTTGTCTGACAGTACCCAACAGAGTTTACCAGGTCTCGTAATCTGGCACTTCCTAGCGTGCACAGAAGAAACTTGGGATCCTAGCAGGGATCGTCTCACTTAGCTGATGCTGAGTCTAAGGTACCCATGCAATTTCCTGCATCAGGGGATGCTCTCAAGGTAGAAGACTTCTACTGCCAGTTGCTTTCAGCTGAGCAAAGAATGCGGTCGGGTCACACAGGGCTTCATTACAAGGAATATACTCCTTTAAATTCAGATTCTTTTCCATCAGACACAAACCTGGTATTATCTTCTTTTTATCATTGCAAATAAAGGACAGGCTCATAAAGCAGAGGTTACAGACAATGTTACTGCAGCTGAAAGAGTAAATGAATGCTCACAGCATTTCTCTTTGTCTTATTCCTCATATCTGGCCACTGGAAGGTTGTATAGTGGGAACTACAATAAGCTAGCTGCATTTTTTCTAATTTTCATATTGCAGAGATATTAGCTCAATAGAGGCAGTTAGCAAGTAAAATTTGTTGTGCCTGGGAAGTTTTGAGCTCCCTGTTCTGTGAACTTCGAAGTTCAGAACCACATCAGTCTCTTTATCACCCCAAAATCCCAGCTCTTCCTTTTTGTATAGATGTACAAAGAGCTTGATTTTTGTTGGACGTTAAACATTTTCAAGCTTTGCATCTAGTGAATGATTGCTGCATTCTGCCATAGAGGTAGCTGCATTTCAGTGCTGGGTGAATGAGTCTTATGGAGCTAAACCTCATTTACCAGAATCACTATTATGTGAAAAACTCATTTGACTTTGGGAGAAAAGAGGAGAAAATATAAGTGGCTTGGCCAAGCAATGACAAAGTAGTGAGAACAATATAGTGATCTGAAGGGCACAGTCCCTCTAACAGGAAAGGAATTATTCACGTTTAAACAAAGCAGCATAGCCAGGAATGAAGGGAGGGAAATAAGAAAGGAAACATTTAAATGGTAGCAGAAGGAATCTCCTGATAGGGAGGTCCATTAAGTTGTGGAATTGCATCCCACAGGAATTCCTGATTTCTCGGAATCTATGTAACTAGATGGTATTCATAACAAGCAAACATACAATACGAAATAATCTTGGCATTGGCTAAAGAGGTAGATAATGCTCTAGCAGGCCAGCTGGACCCTTTATGATATGATGACACGATGCATACAAAACAAAGTCGTGTTTTCAGCAGTATATCAAATATCCCAAAAACCCCGTCTCTGATTCTAAAGCCCATTCAAACAAAAGACTTTCATATTACTTGAATAAAAAGATATGACTTCAAAACAGTTGAATAAGGCTGAGCTTCACTTAGATTAACTTGCCATGGTCTTTAATGAAGGCATGTTGAAATTCAAATGGAGTTTAGGCTTGCCTCTTACAGTCAGCAAAATATTTAGGGATCCCACTTTTGGGGAAGGTCTCTATAAATGGAAAGGTAGAGGCTTTCCAAAGCATTTGTCATTGGCCTGACATCCGTGCAGCTAACTAGGGCTTTAGGAAATCCTATCTGTGTGTAGATGGCTCTGATGATGATTACTACCCCCAAAAGCATCAGAAAGGTTTGAGTTTTTCTTTCAAATAATCATTCTTTAAACTGAGAGCTAACAGGAATGAGGATTTTTCCACTGTAATCCCAATTAATCTACTGAAGCCTATACACGCATGGCCATATTTACCAGTCCCAATTGTTTAAAAATGCCAAGGCAGAGCCTAAATCATGCAATTGGCATAAAAATAATGAGTACTTGTAATACAATGTGGGTTTGGTTTTACTTGTTTTCTCTTTTCTACCCTAATTTTTTAAAGGGATTTGGATATCTGACTCTCGTTAAATGACTTTAAAAACACCTTAACAATGCAGTCCTTTGGGACTTCAGAGAGTCGACAGGCCCCTTTTCAAGCCCCCACAAGCACTGGAAACATACTTTATTAATTGAGAACTGAAATTCTCACGCTATCACTTGACTGGAGGAGCTGGAAAACCCACAACAAACACCGTTAGGCTTGTGATGAAATACTAGACAGTATGATACTCAGCGCTAGCCTCCAATTTTCTCTAGTGCCAGTAACTGAGAGCTGATTTTGTAGCACTTATATGGCTATCTATCCAGCTGAAAATCACAAATCTAATCACTTGGTTTCCGAACTCCTCAGAGTGCACTTACAAATATTCATTTCCAATCAATTTGCACCTGCTAATATTTCTCAACGCTCACATGTGATGACAGAGTCAGAAGCAGTGTCGGTGCTTACTATTTCTACTGCAACAGCATAAAGAGGCTCTGTGCATAGATCACAGCCCACTGTCCAAAACAGGCACAGCATAAATAGGAACTTCTTTTGAGAGGTTCTTTTAGATAATCAGCACATACACGCGTCTTTCTTTAGGCCACCCTCTTAGCTTCTACTAGGTTCATAATTCAGACTGTCCTCAAGGTTTCAGGGATCCTGAAACAAACATCTTTGCCTGTTATAGGAAATGAGATATCTGGCCAGGGCTCACCCACCAAGCCCGAGTCTAGGTAAAAGGCAGAGCAAAACTGAAGAGCCCTCTTCTTCGGGCTCATATCTGACAAGACAGAGGCTGAACACTAGCTAGACTGTGACAGCCTCCCCCCTCTCCCCCGATAAGTAGGCATATAAATAAATAAATAAACGGCATCCTAACTGCACTGAGAACTCAATAAAACAATCACATCAAATATGAGGAGGTATAAATCTCATGTCTGCACAGGTAACCCACTCAATTGCTTTTATTATGGCTCAGCCTGACTCCATTTATTACCATCCGTGGCCTGGGTGAAGGATGTGTGCATGGAGGGTGGTCTCCTGGTGAAATCCTATCCCTGGAGCAGTGACAATCAGCCCATACAGAGGTGGATTTTGGTGGGGAGACCAAAGGCAGATCCATCTGTCTGCATGAAAACCAATCAATAACCCTGTAACTAGACCCCTTGTCGCTGGGAAATGGACAACACAATAGTTCAATCCTGGAGCAATAGGAGAGGAATAGCTGTGGTTGGGGTGTGAAGAATGACAGGATGTATGCATGAAGTGTTTGAGACATATGGACAGAATACGTCTGTCCATATAGATATTGAGGAGGAGTGATGGGATAGGAGGAGCATAGAGGGTACATGTATATATATATAGTAGGCAAATTTGAAAGGTTGATGTATTCAGAGGTGAGTATGGGAAAGGAAAAAGCAGAGTTATACTGGTTTTTTTTATAGGACATTTATACAGTGACTGTGAGTGCAACGCAGATAGGTACCTTTGGGGAAATGCGCCTGCTGGTTGGATACTACATAGGAGTATATTGGTATATGGCAGGGAACATGTATCTCTGAGCAGGCACATAGATGGTGACACAAAATGCTGGTAGGTTAAAGGAAGCATATGCAGCAGTTCGATGTGGTTGGGGAAGGATATTCCTTTGTCCTCTGTCTGGCTTGGGATTTATGTGTGTACCAGTTTTGACAGAGAGGAGAAAGAGTGATGGGCCAAAAGCCTGAGCTAACGGACTGTGAGTTCACAGATACGCTTCCCAGAAAATGCTATGTATGAAACATTTACCCAAACCTCACTGTTAAATCAGGAAGGGAGATTCTGGTGGCTTGTCTCTGCCTGTGAAAAATAGAAGTAGGACATTTCTTGCTGCTGTCATCCCCCAGCTCTGCAGTTCCTGTAGCGCTTCTAAAACCTGCACAGCATATTGTTCCCCAGGCTTCTAGCAACTCCCCCAAAATACACGCACACACGTGCATACACACACAGATATGCTGGAGTATGCCTCTATTAATTGTTCTCTCCTGGGGGCCAACTTAGTTTTCATTCCTTTGGCTCCATTTTGAACAGTTCCTCTTCCTTCCAAGGTAAGCACCCACCCCTCTTTGCAGGGTCCAAGGCACAGGGTTCAACTTCCATCTCTGGATGGGAGGGAGGCAAATTGCATCAAGAATAGCTATCAGCTCTGCTCAAAATGCCCATCACTGTATTTCAGTTGAGAGGGGTGGTAACCATATTTTGCAAGGCAGACTGATGTCTGTTCATTAATTTATAAAAGGAAAAGCAGAGACTGCGACCAGACGACAAAGTCACAAAAGAAACCTTCACATATCTGTCAGACAGGCTGCCCTGCACCACCTCTAGTTTGAGGGTAGTTTGGATGGTTCTGGCAACAATAACAGTAGCCATTTCTTTGGCCAGGGAGGATTAATATCCCAGCCCTTTGATCCCTGGAACTAGTCCTCATTTTCTTCAAGCTGCGTTGAAATATGAGGGCAACCTCATTACCCCACTGCCCATGCTCAAGCTCTTGCTTTAGAATTGCGATAAGAGTCTTTGGGCACTAATATTTGGGCACTCCTTAAAACGGACTATTGCCTTTCAACATACTCATATTTCTCTAAAAATTCTTTTAAGAACAATTTTTTGTCATCTGCCTTTAAAAAGAAAGACCGCAACACAATGTAGCTATGTAATAGTGCCTGCTGTTGATATTTGCCTAAATTTAGGCCATTTCTTGGTTGTTTAAATGTAGACCTTCAAGCTTGAAAAAGTATACATTTATACATAAATTATACATACACAAAAAACTCATATATACTTATTTATAAAATCAATAGGGAAGGGAGGAGATGTAGAAGAGAAGAGGAGAGGAAGGAATAATATTTCTGAAGAAAAGGAGATCATGTTTGCATACTGAGTGCATAGGGGAAGTGTATTTCTGGGACGTGCTACGTACAAATGGGCCAAGGCTGTGCAAGCAGAGGCAGAGTGGAAAACGAATAACGTCACAAATTCCCTCTCCCTACAGAACAAACAGCAAATTTAGTTTTAAAGAGACAATGTTTGTGGTGCTGTCTCTGGCAGACAGATGGCCACAACATGAAGCTTCTAGAGCGGGTGGAGAGCACAGCTGGGTGGGGTTGGGGGAGGAAAGGGCAAGAGATAAGGATGGAGTGAAAGGCTAAAGCAGATTTGACTTGGATAGTGTCAAAAACAGACCTGCTGTGGTTTTACAGACGGCAGTCTTGGCCACTGTGCCAAACAAGATGCAGACAGTCATCCAGTATTGACACCCAATTCCCTTACGTGGCTTTAACAATTTCAGGCTACACGTGGGCCTGAGTCAGAGGTCTGTGCGTATGGAGGCAGCAAGGATGGGGACAGAGTAAGTGTATCTGGCTGTGTGCGGATTCTTGTGAGGTGCACAAGCTGGAGAGCAGGGAGGAACTGCATGGGTGAGTTTGTATGCTTGCATGAGAGAGCATGTGTAAATTTGTAAAAAGATGACTGCCGTGATTCTAACCCCCTTTTGCAGATTACGTGAATTTTTGTGACCTGCAAATATTTAAAGAAAAATACACTCCTATGGGTGACCCCCCAATGGGTCTTGGTGCCCAGCAGGCAAAACTGGCAGAGCTGGTGGCACAGGGAAACATGAAATGGAAGGGAGCGTGGCCCATTTCAGGTGGATGTGTATGCAAGGAAATGCCCATGGCACAGTGAAAGGCAGGGGATAAAGTGATTCTGGGGAATACAGTCTTTAGAAGAGTGTAAGAGGAGGGTGCCAGCCCTGTAAACGAAGCCTTTGTACTGCTTAGAGCACCACCTTTCCAAAATGAAAGCATCTTCTGCACCATTTGAATGTGCTCCTGGATTATTCTTTGCACAGTGAAGTAATTTGAGCATGGAAACCCGGGTGCATTTGTGCAGATAGACTGCTGAGTCTCTATTGTTCCACCAGACAATCTTCTCTGTAATGGATATTTGGGCGAGACATGCCCTATACCCCATGACATGTGTACGAGGAAGAGCGTGGGCATATCACTAGGGCAACATGTCCAGCTGGGAGTATAGACTTATAGCAAGTAGGTATTAGTGGTCTGTGTAAGAACTAAGAATAGTCTTATCCATGGAAACAACGTTGTAACTCTGCAGTTACGCGCAGGGAGTCATAGGGGTGAGCAAAAGCACAGCAATACATGTCTTGGGAAACCTGTCTAGTTTTGTGGGGTTCTGCACAGGATTCTGCGTGACTGCTTCCCGATGGCAAGGCAGTCGTGTGAATGCACTGATGAACTGTGCTTGTGAACAGATGCATGGGGGGGTCCTAGCAGTGCTCATATCTTTGTCAGCAGTTCTTTTGGGTAGACCCGGGGATAAGGTGCTATGGCAGCCACACCACCAACGTGCTGAGGAGAATGCAGCTGGTGAGATGGGCAGCGTCAGTAACACAAACAGTGTGCGTACGACAGAGTGGCATCTGCTAACATGTGTGAACACAGAAGGCGTACGGCAGGGCAGGTGCACATATACACAGAGATGCCATGTACAAATGTGGGGACATGTGCCCGTTGGGGGTACCTAGTGCATCTGAGGGAATGAGGGGTGTATATGGCATGATATATTTGTCAGGGAGTGGATGTGTGCTAGTTCATCTGATATATGATGCAAGAAGGGGATACCTGGGGATAGTGGGGGCAGAGGGGGTTACGCTAAAGGAGATATTTCTAATGATAGCCATAGTTTAATGCACTGGACTCTGCCCTCCTCTCCTCTCCCCTCCCCTCCCCTCACACTCTTCTCCTCATTACCCAGGTTATCTTGTTTGGGTTAAGAGGCCAATTTCAACAGACTATAATTGAAGAGTGAAGAGAATCTGATAAGATAAGGAAGGGACATCATTCCTCAAGGGATCAATAGAGGTTTCATGTTCCTCCTTCCCCTGCTGTGTCCCTAACACGCTAACACTCTGTGTCCGTGGGCCTGGTTTATTTGCTCTGCTTGTCTGCAAGCCCAGAAAGGAAGTGTGGGAGTAGGGGGGGCTGTAGCCCCTGTCTGTCACACAGCCAGAGCAGGGGAGGGGGCATAAGGAAGGGACAATGGGGACACCGGTGGCCATACGGTCCCCTCTGGGAGCCAGGAGGAGGCAGGGAGGTGACAAGCCTGATGCCCTCCTGGCTCTGGCAGGGGCACGGGCTCACAGGGGAGGTGTTCACCTTTGGCCTTTTATCTCGGCTTTGTGCTCTGCAAGGGAAGGATATTGATAATTTGTCTAGATTTAGACTTGCTTTTCCTAGTGTCCCTGTGCAGACAAGCTCAAAGCTTTTTATAAGCACTCACGGGGCGACCTCTCTGGGCCCCTCAGGGTGACAGAGGTATAATTACCCCTACCACAAGGAGGGCTGGTAGCTGCTCCTGATTAGCTTTATGTTAGGATCTGAGGTTCAGGCTGGATGGCCCCGGTATCTCATAAGCCATTCTTAGCAGTTTTTTTGACCAAACCAGCAAGAGAGGATCCCCTTAAGAAACACGGAGCTGCCTCAGCAGTGAATACAGATCCCTTCACAGCAGGGCTGCCAGGGCTCCCACGCCACACAGGCAGACTTTGTTCCACTCCTGCCTCATGCCCCTTGGCAGGAAGATGGGTATCTCACACAAGCAATGTGAGATCCATACAAACCCATGCGGCAGGGATCAGTGCTGCCTGGCGTGCGCAGGCAGCTGGGGCAGTGCAAAGAAGTCCCTCTGGAAAGTCCAGCCTCTCACATCAGGCGAGTGCTGCGGGCTCTTCCCTGTCCCCACAGCTGGCGTAGGGATGCTCGGGCATGGGGAGATGAGCTGAGAGGCCAGCACAGTGCAGGATCCAATCCAGATCCCATACAACAGGGCTGGGCAAGTTTCTGGAGAGCTTGAAACCCAGAGGGGTCTGGGGCTGAGCTATCTTCTTCCAGCTGATTTCTCTTTTATTTTTAACACCCAGAGAAACAGATGCTGAGAGCAAGTCAGTCATGCAGTGAGCATGTGGCAGAGTTGGGAATACAACCCAGATCCCCTGACTCCCAACCTCAGGCTTTAACCACTAGACCATGCTTCCCTCTAAGCCACCTTGAACTTTCCTCAGTGAGGATGGGGGCTACTAAGCCTCTGTGGGCTGCAGTTTACCAAGCTGTCAGGAGTGTGCTCACTGGACCGCCTCACCAGAGACAGCCTTCCTCACGCACGCTAAAAAAGTTGAAAAGAAATTCATTTCATGGCCGGTGGTTGCTTAAAAAAGGCGATTCCAGCATATGTATGTGATAAATGTTAACTGTGCATTAATCGCATTAAAGAGGACCCTATAAACTTTTCATTTCTAATTAAATTCTGGCCGGTGATTCTGGCGAAGCCAGCACACTCCGGGCCTTTGTTTATGTGGAAAATTAAAATGCAAATACAATGGAATTTATTTCCATTACTAGAGTGATATGCTGGGCTCCTCTGTTTAACAGCCTCCAATTATTTTCAAACAGGTCTCTCTCTCTCCCCCTCTCTCCCTTCCTCACTCCCTCATTTTTTCCCTCCCCCTGTTACCCTGATGCTGCTACCCCAGTGTGAGGGGTGGGAGCTGGTAAAGCAGTGGGTGGGCTAAGGATGGTGTCATCTCTTCAAGGTCAAATGCAGACAGGAACACAGAGGAGGAAGGGGGGAAAAGTGGGAGAGCACAAACAAGGAAGCAGGGGAAGTAACAAGGCTTGAGCTAATGCAAGGAAGAGTAAGGAGTTACGTGTTAGCAACCTCACTGAAAAATATAAGCTAAACTCACTGGCTTGCTAAATCCCAGCCATGTAGATGACCTGACTGAGAGAGGTCACAGGTCTTTCCCTGATGGGATATTTTGGTGAGAGGGTACAGCTGAGAGCTTTGTCTGGAAGTTTTCTGAATCTTTCACAGCCTTTTTCATAGACTTTGTCTGGATGTGACTGCTGCTGGGCCAAATCCTTATGGCTGAGGAAGCACAGAACAGGCCCAATGCCAGACACATCGCCTGCACAGAGCAAATAAATCCATGAGGCAATGACACATAATCATCAGCTGAAAAATCACTGAACTCTCTTGTTCATTTCCAAGGGAGCAAATGTGGCTACACCATCTTAGGGCATTAGCGCACAATATCCACACAAGTCAGAAGCCATTGCACAAACCCAGAGATTCACTGTACATTTAAAATTTCTTAGCACATATATTTACTGCTAAATGCTGCTGACATAGAATCCCATTCTTTCTTACATCTATAAGAGACCCAGGTCAGTTCAGACATGGAAACATCGTCAGGCAGTCACACACAGATCAGAGGCATCTGCTAACTGACACGGATGTCCTTCTATGTGTTAATATAGAAAGTCACACAAGAAGACCCTTGCAAAGGCAAGTGTGCGCTTCACTGTAGATGTATGTAGTCATTTACAGATCCCTTCACAGGCTCAGTCAAATCTATTCAAAACTGCACAGTATGGTCTGGCATATACTGAAACCTAGGATATGGAGACTCATCCAAAAACATAACTGAAAAGTCTTAGCAAAACCCCCGAGTGCACCAGAAGGCACACATGCACATAAACTTATTCACATAGCCTTAGAAATACGCTGACACACACATGCGGTTATTCACAAGTAAGTGGCCACAGACCTTGAAGCACGCGGCTGAGAAGCAGCCAGACATGCCACCCCGTGTGTCACACACATGCGAGCAGTGTACCCTCGGCACGCCCCGCTGGCAGGGAGAGCTCGGGAGCCAAAGGGATATTCTTTTAGTGCATGTGAGCATCTTAAGGAATCACCTAGTGTAAATGATCCTGCCCCAGCCGAGACAGGGAAACAAGAGGAGGACACATTCACTTACAACACTGAAAAGAGGCCATTACCCAGTCAAACAACCCAATCCCTGACATTATTATTCAATACACAGGAGCCCTGAAATGCACACTAACTCAATCACAGAGACACACGATTACAAAATAATACTGATGGAATCAATGAGACAGACATGCAGTCATACAAAGCGCACCCACCCCGGTGTTAATACACAATAACAGCCGCCCAACAGGCGAATACAAAACAGCCATTCACAACCACAATGGCAAAACACGGGGCCGCATTCTCAAAGGAGACTTGAGAAAACTGGCAACAAAACCCACCCTTGCCAAAGGGGGCTTAGAGCAAAACTTATGGTGTGGGCACAATCTGGCTCTTGTCAGCCTAGCGAGTAACAAATAGTAAAAGCCTCAGCGAGGAGCACGCCAAGCATGTTCATGTCCTAGTGAGGCTGGTGGACCCCTGGGGCACTCAGGACCATGCAGGATTGCACCCACAACCATTGAAATGGACTGATCCAGTGAAGTGACACCTTTGCTCAATGACCAAAAGCATCAGGGGGTCACTCTTAACACAAGCAGGGGTGCATGGCATTCAAGACTCACCATAACCCAAGCCAACATAAGGAAGCAAAACCTAGTGAATATCAGGAATGCAAAACACCCACGCTATGAACGGATGCAAATGCTGTTCAGCACCCAAAGCCACAGAACCATCTCACAGATGTGCCTCTGCAAAACAGCCCAATCCTCTTCCCAAACCATGGCAGCACACCCAAATCTAACACAGCACTAGTGTCTTTCCCCTTCAGAGAGGAAAAAAGTGCCCACATAAAACATGCTCATAATGCCACAGATAATCAACCTTCCTTGCACCTCGCAGACTGTGCCAGAGCATGCTAACCCCAGTGCTTAACACAAGGCCCGAACGGCCGGCTTTTGCAAATCCTGCATGATCTTCTTGGGAGGGAGACAGGGGAACCGGACTCTCTAAGTCCTTTCCCTGGCACAGCAGGCACCAGCTTGTACCAGATTGCGTGCACAAGAATATGCCGTTATTGAAAACACCAGCAAGGCTGGGGAAGACTGCTGTTGGTTTTGTGTGCCTGCGTGCGTTGTGTGTACAGGAATTCCCCTTCCTCTACCAAGTGCTGCTGCTTGTAGCCATTAAAAAGCCCAGGTCCTCATGTTGGGTGTTCAGTGAGTATTGATTCAGTCTGCAAGCAATTTTAATATTTCTTCAGGGACTTTCCAGCAACAGCACAAGTCATTAATTCACCCTCCCAAATTGCTTATTCAATAGCAGGAACATGGCTCCTGAATAAAGTCCCAGAATTTATGTGACTCACATGAGTCAGGAGGTCAAACAACTGTTATGGAGCGAAGTTAAAAATCCAAATAAAATATTGACACTTTTTTGGGGAGTGGGAGGAGGGGGAAGGGGGGAAGGGAGAGAAAAGGTATTTAAAATAGAGTTTTGTTGCAATGCCCCCAGGATAAAGAATGGAACGAGATTGAAGACAAGTTGGAGTTTGTAAAATCAATGGGATTTATTGCATATCCGCTTGGCATTTAATAATTCCTTCCTTTCCACCTCCCCTTGCTCTGTATGTACATGGGGGGAGATAAACTCTTCAACAAAACTACAAATAGCCAGCCACAAAGTACACAGATGGACACCCAAACACCAACACACAAAGGCAGGCACGTACAGGTATGAATATTACTGTAAGGCAGTGGCATAGCATCAGAAGATCCTCTTAGGGTCTTGACTGAGCTAGACAGAGCCCATCACATACAGCATTATGTATGCCCATGTAGTAGCAGACAGTCTATGTCCACAGTCTTTGTAAAAAAAAAAGATAGGAGGGGAAACTGAGGCACAAAGTGAATTAAAAGAACCTGCTCAGTCGCAGAGCCCATGAACAGGGTGACTGGATCAGGATCCAGGTCTCCTGACGGCCAGTTAGTGTTTTTGCTGCTGAAGAATGCTGCCTTTTACGGGAATGAAAGCACACACAGTGACTGAGATCAGACCTCAAGAAGGCATCCATCTCAAAGGAGGGACACACAAACCACACAAGAAGAAATAAATCCACAGACACCATACAAGCCCATCCGTATGCAGACAGATGCACACACAAATACATACATGCTTTTACTGAACTCATTGCTATTCAGAAAGCGCTGCAGCCAGATTACACACAGAAGTAGAAACATACCTGCAGACAGACATACATGCAAATCAATGTGTGTGCAAATACACAAGCACATACACACACACACTGATACGTCAATATAGCCTCGTACAGCTGTATATCCACAGCGAAAAAGTCATGCAAACTGATGTGTTGCTACAAACCTTGATTTTACTTACAGTGGTACCTTTTTAGCTAGCTGCACATAAATGGACGCCCACACACACTCAAATGCATCATGCACAAGCACATTAATATATAGGACTGTCTCGTTATTATATTATACTGGTAACTGTTTCAGTGAAACTATGCTAATTTTCTACCAAAGATCTGAGACTGTAGTACCCGTCAAACAACATTTATTCATTAGCACTAACTCCATAAAAAACAAGCAAAAAAAAATATAGCCTAACCATCTAATCAAATAGTACTTAATAGCTTGGGATATTTAAGTGGGCTTTCTTTGCTTTGTTTGGTTTTTTGTTTGTCTGGTTGACTTTTTAGCAAATATTTAGGGCAGGTGCTTTCTCTGAGTTGAGATTTCCCAAAAGGCAATTTTTCAAGGGCTTTTTTGCATTGTGATAAAAATAATGTTTGACAACATTTTTCTCCTAAGACATCTTTTGACCAAATACACAGTGTGGTTTTAAAATTAAGCAAGGTAATGAAAAGTTTGAAATTTCCATAATGATGCTTTAAAAAGATTAATATTTTTGCATTAAAAATATGCTTCTGTGTTATTTCTAAGATTGTTTTGTTCATGACTGATTTTGCAACTGCCCTTTAAAAATGGTAAGATCTTTGGGCCACCTTATGCTACCTCCTATCTTCTTAGACTACAATATATTCAAGAAAAAATGTAAAAGTAGTACAATTTTTTAAATACCATTGCCTATGTTCCTCTGTACTCCTCTACCTATCAATCCTGATTGCATCTGATCTTGTCCAATCTAAGTTAGACCAAAAAATGAAATACAGGCTAATTTACAGCTGGAGGTATTCTGATTCATTAGGTGAACAAGTACTTAATTCAAATTACAGGGACCATGTTTTGAAATAATAGAATTGGATACAATGACTAAAATTCTCTAGAATATCCTGATTTTCAGAAAGAATATATTGTAATTTGCAATACAGTATTCCACTGCAAAAGCCTAAACTGCAAATTTGAATAATTAAATATTTATAACTCAGGTCTTCAGATAGCGTTAAACAATTGCTCCTCTTCTACATTTTACCCCAGCTAGTGCCTGGCTCAGTGTGTCAAACTCTGGACAAATCAGTCTTAGAGATCACTAAAGCTCAAGGGGAAAAAAGTTGCCTGCATGGGGATGTAGGGATGAGGAAACACTTGTGCATGTGGGAGGATCATTTAAACTGCTGCTCTTGGAAGGCTGGTTGTCAAGTTGGAGTTGTTGAAGGAGTCTCAGCTGAGATGGTTTCATTGACAGGGAATAGGCAACAGGCTTGTTTACACAGGGGCAAACAAGAAAATTAATCTGAATTAACTTTGCAAGTGCATTGGTTCAAAGCATTAAAACATTGTTTGTATGCTCATCCAAAATTTGAGTGTCCTAAATTGAATTTAGTTTACTTCATTTCCAAAGTGAATTAAGCTAAACTAAATTAAAGCTGCCTTAATTCTGAACAAGGGAGTCAGAGGTGTAATGTAGTTTAACTAGACCACTTTAATTTCACACATTCAGTTAATTCAAATTAGTTATTTTGCATAGCCGTATATAGGTAAACCCTTGGACTGCTAACTCTTGTGGACAGAGACTGTATTTATACAGGGACCAGGAAAAGGGGACCCAAAAGTCCAGTGTACTCTCTATCAGCCATCGTGACTGAAACAGAAGAGAATAGAAAGAGTAGGTTGCTGAAGGCCCAGAGAAACCCATGGCTCTGCGGTTAATCGGATGGATGCCAGACATATGATTTAGATGTAGAGCAGATCTGCGCTCACAAACTTATACAACTATACAAATGCATACACCGGTATGGGCCTTATAATACAGCAAGGTTCCACATTAATTATATATCAGTATTCAGACATGTTAGATATTACATAATGGATATTATAGTCTTGTTACGGATGAGTTCTAGGTGGTTATGACATTATTAGTAACAACTGTGCTTGGTGCTGTACAAAAACATCCATATAGCTAGCTGTTGATGGTTAGAAGCCGCAGATCTCAACAGCCTACTTGCCCATTATACTGTTAAAAACTGTTTTTGTTGAATAAATGTTTATTAATTCTTCATGGGGTCTGAATATATATGTGACCCAAACGTTTAACTCCATATAGCCACAGTTATAAATACAGACCTACAGGCAAAGATAAACAAGTACACAATTGTATGGTAAATTAAAACATACTGAGACAAATGCTAGTGCATTTGCAAATACAATTTAGATACATAAACAAACATATAGCTCATATTCTCTAAACACCAGACTTGATAGTGACTTACACGAGCTGAGCAGACTGGCTACAGATTTGTCCCTTTGTTATAAAAAGATGGCTTTGTCCTATAAATATGAAAACTAGACTATCTTCTTTGGAGATGGGCACCAACTTTATGCTAGGAGCCTATGTAGCACCCGCACCCTGAAGTGCTTGCCTGTACCTGGCTGCTTTGGGCAGCATGATAAAGCAAGGAATAAATAATGCCAAGAGCAGTGAGGACTAGAAAAGGAAAGGAAAGATTCAGGTTCTCTGTGGAAATTTTCAACTTTTCGATGTGGTTTTCATTTTGAAAGAACTTTAATAAAATTCTACAGCTACATTTCACTGCAGTTGGAACCTGCTGTTTCAATAAAATCTAAATATATTATTCTAATTTTTATATTTTTAGCACAGTCTCTCATTCACCCTAAAAAAGTCATTTTGAAGGGGAAACCCCCCAATTTTTCCATTCTGATAAGGCTGAAATTCTTCTCACAATTTTGTTAATTTCTTTAAAACCCAAGGTCAAAATAACATTAGATCTAAAGAGACACGTTCCCAGCACTGTTTTTGTTTTGATTTTGGGCAAACATCTTCTACTGGTAAGGGCTCCACTATGAAATTTTCACCAGTTCTGACAAACATTAAGGGAGGAGCACACAATGACACCCCTGTAAAGGGAATCATTTACTTACCCAACACATGCAAGCACACACTGTGGTGGAGCACACTACAGGATATAGAGATAATACACAGCTAATACACAGTGCTGCCAAGCCCAAAAGTTAAAAAGTCCCGAGTCAATACCCTCCAAAACCAAGACACTGGCATAAAATTCACAAGGCTGTAAGAAAGAATGTATTTGGTTTTTTTTTTCCCTTTGCCTCCAGTTCTGGCCCTTTGGGAGGCAGCCAGGTCCCACTTCCACCTGGTCTTTGCAGCCATGAAAGCCAGAAATACCTTGGTATTAAATGAAAGCTGAAACAATTGCTTATCCTCAAGATCTGAGGTTTTACACAAAATACAAGGTATGGCATAACTTGCAACAGAGTTGAGAATGTTATCTACATTTATCTGATTCCTCCCAGTTCAAGACTCCTTTGCTGGTACACACGTCTTCTGTTAATCAAAATGAATGTCCACAAGGAATTCAGCACAGACTCCTGAATTTTAATAACTGGAAATGGGCTCAAAGCAAAGCTTTCAATTAAAAGTTCCCATGCTCCAGATTAAGATATTTAACCTTGGCAAGCGCATGTGTTTCTGTAGGTCTTCTTAACTCACCTGCTGGCACAGCTGCTGTTCTGACAGCTCCGGCCCGTGCTGCGTGGCAGTCTCCGGTGTGCTGGCAGCTCGTGGGGCTGTACCCTGCGCCAGCTCCACGCTGCTGCAGCAATGCTGCTAGTAGGACCCAAACCGGCCAGTCCGCAGGTAACAGAAGATGTCGCTTTGAACTGCAGTTATTGCAGCATAGGTCTACTCTTAGAAAATGATTAATTCCTAAGAGCTCAAAAATTTCTGGGCATTTGCATGGCAGAAATCTCTTGCTAGTGAAGGGGACCTAGCCACTGGCAATGCTTCTCTCCTGCTCTCTTCCTGTGGCTTGTTGTCGTTTTTGAAGCTTTTGGTCTTTTGTTGCAGAGATTATGAGTTTGTTGAGGGGGAGTGGTAGGTCTGTAGCTGTAGGGATGGGTACTCTTGTGAGTGCTGTGAGTTGAACATCTGCTCCATGGTTGCCTACGATACTGGAATTTGGACTTCATGACCCAAGTGGTTCCTTCCAGGCCTGTGTTTCTGTGTTCAAGACCAGCAGAACCCTTCTTGTCCTTAAAGATTTCCTTAATTCACCTTAAACACAGGATGTCAAACATCTACACCCAGGATCAAGTTTGCTTCCAATATTTTGTAAACTGTATGACATCTTCTAGATGTTTCGATTTTAATGAATTTCTGGCTTTCCTGACTGCAAAGAAAGCCTTCTAAATGTGAACTGAGTGTAATGAAAGTAGAAACACCTGCCTGAGGACATTTCTATGCTGCAGTCACTGCTTGACTGCAGCTCATGTAGATATACTTTAGCCAGCTTTAAGCCAGCCAGCCCACGTCCTGATGGCTCTGTAGCCACAGCTTTGCACAACACAGCAACTATTCAAGCACACCTTCTGTTTCTCAGGTGGGTTTTGCACCCTAACAAAAATCCACTTGGATAAATGGGAAAACGTTTCTTAAAGCCTAATGCAGCAGTTTATTCTGGGAGGTCAGGCTAGGCAACCTATACACATGGGGCTGACCACTGTCAACCCCATCCGTACCAGTGGCATGAAGTTGTGTGTTACTGCTCAGCAGGATGAGTTGGCAGGCCAACCCCCTGTCTGGCAGATCTCCCCTCTCCCAGAAGGCAGGCATCTTCACCTTTCTTTCCTTCCACTCCTCTTCCTTACGTCTGGACTTGTACCGTGTAGCACAGCAGAACTGGAATGGGCAGAGATCTGCTATAAGCTGAACGTTAATGCTCTGCTCAAATTAAATGAAATAAAACCATATGGTGTCATCATGGGTCACTGGTTTAAAACAACAAAAAAATCCTAGCTCCTCTCTAAGCCCTTCAGATAGTAAAACTGCTGCTGTGAATTCTGCCTCTCCTCAGAGTGCAGTGAGAGAAAAGGGCAGGATTAGGCTTTCCCTTGTGTTTGGAATGAGCAGGCTAACCTGGAACGAAGTGGCACTTTTTTCCATGTCTTCAGGCATGATGTCAGTGTAGCTCCAGTAAAGTTGATGGACTACACAGGTTTAACAGCAGATAAGGAGTCAAATCTCAGGGAGGGCTGGGATTGTGTTTTGAGATATGTAAGGCATCTCCATTCGACCTTTCATCTATTTGGAAGCTTCAGGAAAATAGATAATCCCTCTTCAGGCACCTTTTAGGACTATCAATCTATCTAATCAATGTAATTAATCTGTCATACCTGTGCTTATATACTAATGTAGTATATGATCACCCTTCTTCTCTCTCCCTTTCCAAAAGGTAGGGAGAAGGCAATGTAATTTGCATGACAGGAGAGAGTTTGAATGTGTGAATATTGCTCGTGGCCCCTGAATATGGCAGGGTTTGAAGGCATTCTGCTATCTTGGCAGGGAGCGCCAGAGCCTCAGGCCAGCTAGCAAGGAAGCTGAGTCTGTTGCTCCTGCCAGTATCAGCTGTTGTTCTGAGGGTTGCAAGTGTTGTGGTAGATTTTGAGAGCAGTAGGAGAAGCTGCTGCCCCCCGCACATCCTAATGGAAATTATGTTGTGGCTTTTGGAGGGCAACTGCAGCTCTGATCTTCCCAACTACATCCGCTGCTGCAAATTCAAATGCGACCACCAAAGCCAGTGCAGCTGAAATACAGCTCCTGTTGCCTTTGCTTACCTCCCTTCCCTTCACGTACAGCCGCTGTCAGCAGGGTATATGTCACTTCTGCTTCAAGCAGGGGAACGAAGCCAATACTGTGCTACAGCTCGCTGAAGCACTTACTTGGCCCCTGTTATTAGAGAGTCTGAGCCCTTCACTCCTCCTTCCAGCTGTCCTCACTGTGCCCCAGGTGGCATGGCCATGCTCCTATCTTCACACTTCAGGCAGGAAACAGAGCACAGAGAGAAATGCCATTTGTCCAAAGTCTTGATGAGAGGTCCGTGACAGAGCAAGGAACTGAAGCCCTTTCCCTAAGTCGGATTAGGCTCTAACTATCAGACTTTCTGTTTTCCTTCCTTCACCCCCCAAATCCCTTGGTTGTTTTTCCTCACGATGCTGTGAAGCTTGCTCTCCATTTTGAACTTTGTGCAAACAAGGCTTCCCCCCCCGCATTTTCTTTTGCTCAACTGTGAATCCAGCTGTGTCTCGACCCATGCACAGAAACGTAAGACTCTCTCCTATTTGAACCAAAGCCATGTTCAGAGCTCTTTATGCCTGCGCAGCACCAATCTGCATGTGGGATATCGTTGGCTCCATAGGGGCTGTCACCAAGGAGTCCAGAGCTGCCTCCTCCCATCCCATGTTCTCCCTCTGTTCCTCAGGCATGCTTTGAGGCCAGCATCACTGGGATGGTCACAAGCCCTTCTGTAGGAAGCAATCTGATGCAGAGAAGGCATCACTGTCTCTCTTAGCCCTGCACCAAGTCCCCTGCAGGCTGCCTTGTCCCTACCGCCGGCACAGCCGGTGGCTCAGCAGTACAGCCCTGCGCTAATTAAGCAGCGCAGCACAGCAGGGTGTGTGTTCCTTGGCCATCACAGCCTCCCTTGGACATGCTGCAGAGAAAAGGCTGAAGCTTCGCAATGTTAGCCTTCCAAGAACCGCTTTAATTGCCCAGTAATGCACACCCTGGGGTCTTGTAATGTGCTTCTAATATGGAGCATTTAAAATATGAATACTCCAAAACAATTACAAGAGTTTGGTGCTCTGCTGAGTGTATCCTTCCACTCTGAAAAATAATCCATGACAAAAGAATATGATCAAAGTGAGGATGCCAGTGCTTCCTGAAATCTGTCAGGGTCTCCTTGGGGCAGCAGGACACACCACTCTTTCCCCTAGTGCAACTTCACTCTGTTCTTCCAGGATTAAAAGAATTGCTAGACTGGGACTCCAGATGATTCAGACCCATCTCATCTCCCTCTGATCAGCCCTAGTATGATTTTTCATTTGAGATACTGTCTAAAGACTCTGCCTGTTGGGACAACACTAGCAATGGTAAGGGAGGAGAAACCACAGAGTATGTCAGGCTATAAGAGAGTTTGGATAGAAATACCAGAGGAATGAGGGACGTTTCCCATGATCTGTCATTCTTTTAGCAAATAATTTCTGGACAGGTTTAGAAGTGATTTTTTACTTGCTTATTTACAAGGAGTGAAAGAAAGTTCTGCTTCTCAGAAAGGACTATGGCTCAGCTGATTTTAACTTCTAACATTTCTTTCTACATTCTTGACCAAAATTGATTAGAGCTTGTTACAATTCTCATACTAGGAGAGATGATTTTTGTCTGTCCATCTGTATTCAGAATCAGCAAAAGGAATTGCATTAAAACTGCTGAAAATAATGAAATAGAAATCAAACATTGGGAATTCATGATCTAATGCTGAACGTTTAAGAAAGTCAAAGGCATTTGCAAACAGGCAGTTGGTTTCAGCTGGAGCTGTATGCAGTATTAACTCTAGAAAGAGTTACTACAAGCCAACTATGGTAACTCATGAACTCCAGGAATGGATGTATAATTCACAGTATGATACTATGTACTGTAATGACATTATACGCCATTACTTAAGATAATATTGCATATTAAATTCAGATTGTGAAATGAAGTTCAGTTGCTTTACTGCAATCAAAGATCTATAAATGTCCTGTTGCTGAAACTTCAGAAGGTTATGTATTAAATCTGTGTATATTCTCCAAAACTCAAAGTAGACAACTTGTGCAAAAACCTCCCACTGGAAAATGAAAAATGGGAATTTACAGTAAGTACCAGTTTATGCCCTTAATTAAATGCAAATGCTGTTACTGGAGTCACTGACTGCGATGGAATTAGAGCAAGGATGAATTTAGTCCAAAGTGACAATTTATTTTGGAAAAAAGAAAGACTTTTGAAAATATTGGCATTTACTTGAAGAAATCAGCAGCGCTGACTGGTGTGCCAGGATTTGTGTCCCTTCTGCTTTTGGGAAGGGCTAAGGAAGTGTTCTGCAAAAAGGCTTGTCTTTCTCCAGTGTCTAGAGGCAAGAACAAGCTATCAAAGGCAGCAAGAGGTGATCAAGGTTTTGCTCCCTCTTACACAGCAGTAATCCAGAAATCCTAGGTTTGAGGCAGCAGAGCTGGCTTAGTGCGTATTTCAGTCTGCGGTAAGGGTGAGAAGCTTTCAGCAATCCCGAAGTTTAAAGACAGCATTATTATGCTGCATCTGTTGCTACAGGACGAGGTCAGCTCTGTTCATCTTTCATCTGCTGTTTCATTAGGTGGTCTTGTGTAGGACAGACTCACTCAAAGCCTCTTAAAGCAGCAGCAGTGGTGCCTAGCTATCCTGCTGTATATCACTGTCCCTAACTGAATCCACCCAGGGGGATGCACTCCTGTATTCTGTACTGAGCTTTTGGGTCCTGAAATTTCTCCTCTTTCCTTACAACACTAGAGTTCGGTTGTGACTGTGGGGGAAAGGAGCATTGCTGGGGAGAGCCTCTTCATGACTTGGCTCTTCTTTTAGCCACAGGAAGTACCTTCTACCTGAAACCTCATTAGATTTGCTGTGCATTTGATGCCAAGAATTATTTGACCCAAAGCCACTGGAGGTTGCACAACCAGAATGGCTCCCCTTTGCTCACTGTTTCCAGACACTTTCTCTTGACATAAAACCAGTTTCATTCTTAGGAGGGGAACGTTTTTGAACAGAGCCTTTCACCTCTGGGTCACTAGCTGAAATCTGGCCCTGGTTGGTAGTGACCGAAAATCATTACCAGCTGACGGCTACTTGGTGAAATGAGCTGGTGAGTCTCATTCCAGTTCCTAATGGACACATCTCAGTAAACACGGTCACAACTGGCACTAACTGGCATTCTCAGCTGAGAGACCACCAACTGAACGGGGAAGGAAATTGAACTTTCCTCTTCGTCCCCTGCCTGGGTTTTTGAAGCATTATGGACAAGCATTTTATACCACCATCGTTTCACAGGCTGTTTTTACTCTAAATGGCTTTTCGTAACTTTGCAATTTTCATGCAGCATGATTCAGCATAGCCTGATCGGCCATCTCAGTATAATTAGGCTCATCTTATGGTTCCCCTCAGTAGAAGCTGAGCTGTCTGATGCCACCTCCCAGTACAAATGGCGAATTTGACATCATATCTCAGTATGAATGGAACCGTCTGATGTCACCTCTATGCTAACAGGACGTTTTATAATATGTCATCTAAGGCTGCAGGGGAAATCTTCTAATCCATTCACTATGCTACACTACAATAGAACATAACACAGTGTAATGTATAGGTTAACTTAGACACCCTCAGGCAGATTTTGGATAGACGGATGGATGGATGGATGGATAGATACATTTATACAAAGTATACATACATTATATCACTCTATTGATTTTTAAAAAGTTCCAGGTCTGCCTGGCTATAATGAGATTTTTGAACTTTGTGTTGCGATCAATGAGGGAAATATTATTGGCCTGGAGAATTGATATACCCGTTCTCTGTGGCTTGTTCTGCTCCTGGACTGCCCCTGCCCCCAAGGTGTACGATTCCATCAGACACTTAACCTCTTTTACAGTGTCATCAGGCTAAAAGGAATCTAATAGTGACACGGGACTTGTGCTCAGCACTCTGGCACTATTGCTTTCCTGTCACAAATAATTTATAGCTTTCTATTTCCATCCCTTTGCCTGCACCCCATCCCCTCTTTCTGTTTCTCTGGGCTGGGGGAAATCAATAAACTCGCACAACCAGAGTGGCACTTCAGGGGGTTTTAGGGGGAATGTGAGAGAAGAGAAAAGAAAAGAAAAAACCAGAAAAGAAGAAAAGTTATATTATTTGCCCTAGCACAGACTTCTCGGATCAGCTCCTGAGCTAGTGCCAATCCACATGACGTCAGAATCTGGCCCTGAGGCCCTCAGACACCTTCTGTATAGGTCCTCAGCAGCTATAGATTAGGGCCCCTGGTACCACTGACCTGTATGGGGTTAGGATCTGGATCTCCATCCCCAGCTAGAACCTTGACATTCCCTGTCTCCAGCTACGTCCCAGGCAGCCTTGCTGTCACTCCAGCTACTGGCCAGGCTTGTGTATCGGAGTTCCTAACGTGCTGAGGTGATACACTCTGAAATACCTTTCTTTTCCTAAGAAGGTTTCACTCTCAGGAGTTGTGCTTTTTCAAAAATGCTCTCTCAATGTCTCTGCTTATCTCTGTCCATGCCATACCACCCACTAGACACACATTTGCTCTTTGAAGTTTTGCCAACTTATTCTTTAGAGCGAATCTTTAAGGGAAGCTCTCGGGTGGGCAGGGAGAATGTGTAATTTGCTTTCACTTTCTGGAGAGATTTTTGGGGAGAAGTTAAAGCTAATATAATGCAGGGCTGAGAGTTCCAGAAACTCAGGTTGAAGAGCATCTGCAGCCTTCACCCTAATTGGAGAGGCTCATTTTAATCTCAGAAAGGAATTTGGTCTCCATGGCCTCCACAGGACATGGCTTATTTGCCGAGTTCCTTGGCGAGACAGTCGTTCCTGAGTCACAGATACCCAGCATCTGCCAGTAGGCGGGGACCCTGCCAGTCAAATACTAGGTGCTAGTGATTTTCTTTCACCACTGACCTCAGCTGGATTTAAACCAGTGACCTAGAGGTGAAAGATTTTTTGTAACAAGAAATGGAGCACTGACAATTACAGTTCAGTTTATTTTCATTCTGAGCTGCATTATGAGCTTTGTGGCATTCACTGAGACATCTTTTTGAGTTCCCATGCTGTGTTCATTCACCACCTGATAAACACCAATTTTTGCCCTCTTTGCTGGAGCTTGTTTTTCCTGGTGATCTATATCCCATCACCACTTCTTACAGATGCCTTCTGCTCCCACCTTCTCATTTATGAAGGGCACGGGCTTTGGGCAAGCCTTCCATCAGTTCAAAGCATTCAGTTCTATGCCAGAAAGATATTTTTTAAATACACAACAAAATTAAATCTACACCATTTGTAAATCCAGCAGTGGCTCTGTTAGCTGCAAAGACTGCCTTGTGATCATGCTGACAAACCAGACCATAAATGATAATGCAGTTGCTAACACACAGGAGATCCTAGCTCGTTCACTGAGCACCATAGATGCAGTGAATACCCAAGTTTGGGAGAAGATGACAGAGCAGAGCAAGGACAGTTCTCTGGGAACTGGACCATTAAAGCAGTAGAATCAGGACCACAAGAAGGCAAATGAAGCCACCCTGCTGCACCCAGAGCTCAGATCAGGCCTTCAGGTTCTGACAGCTAGGACTGCGGGTATGCAAAGGCACAAAGAAGTTGCAGCTGAGTTCTGAACATGTTTTGCTCTTTTCCAGGATCATCAGAACCAAAGTTCAGCAACCTTTTCACCCAACACCAGATGGGAGTGGGACGGGTGTGACTGCACCAGGACATACTATTGGTAAGAAGACTGGCATGAGGGGTGGTGACAGGACAAGTGGAAATGAGGATGAAGCTTAGTTGAGGGAACAAAGTCTGACAAGCAGATACTAAGCAGAACAAAAGGGAGGAGGCGGTGGGGGTAAAGAAACCTCAATGGAAATCAGGTTTCTGTTCTTTGTTTCCCTCGTTGCATTGCAGAGAAGGGAATCATGGCAGAGAAACCAGCCCAAGGTAGGGGTTTGACCAAAGTGATTCTGCCTTAACATCCATTTCATGTTCATGGTCTCTCCTTTGCCTCCCTAGAGAGAAGTATTTACCGCTATCCTGTCTAAGCACCAGTCTTCACCTTTTGTCTCCTTCTTACTCTGACTCTCTTTTCCCCTCGCTCTCCCAATTTCTCTTCTCTCCCTTTCCTGGAACTGGTCCATTTCTTAGAGCTAGTAATACACAGACACGGGTAAGATACTCCTGATGCCTCACAACTGAGTTCTTCATTGTTCTAGCTCTGCAGTCAGGTATCCCATGGGTGTATTTCACTGAGAAAATCCATTTTCTGCTGGGGGAGATGGGTTTATCGAGGTGAGCAGAAGACGGAAACTGTAATAAAGTGACCAAATGTCTCCTAGTCTGTTGTGTTTGAAAGTACTGTGCTAGATGTGTGATGAGGTACTTTTCACTCTGTGGGCTGTATGGTGCATATGTCTGCAGTTGCTACCATAGCTTTATCCAGTAACAATTCAGAGCAGGAAAAATAGGCAGTATTCTGGGATACTGTGAAATACAGTGGCTTATTTGTGGACTAAGACACTGTCTTAGATACTGTTGGTTACTGAGAATCAGCTGCTCTACCAGCATTTACTGGAAAGTGCTGGTCTACATGGGACAGAGCTGGCAGATATAATCCTGTACATGAATTATGTTCAAGAGCACAATGAAATTAATGGGCCAGTATGGAAGAGCATTTCTGGATGCCCTTTTAATCTGGACTTGCTCACTGGACTGGGAATCACTGACCACAACAGATGGAGTTGGCAGATATTATTCCTTCTTGGAAAAGTAGTGCAATGCCTAGGGAATGCATTGGCTGAGCTGGGATAGTGATTGTGAGTGCTGCTACTGGAGTGTCTCATTGCTCTGGGATGTACTGGGAAGTGTGGGTGTACATCGGATAGTGTTGACAGGTTTTGCTCCATCCTGGAAGGCTTGTATTGGAGGTATTGATTGCTTCAGGTCAGTGCTTTATAAGCTAAATGATGGGTAGTGGCCTGTAAGACAGCTGAGATATTCTCTCCATTACTGGGACATGCTGGGACATAATGGGCATGCCTACTGGATGCATGGCTCTACTTCTTCTATACTTTAAAGCCCTGATTATCATGAAGTGATCATTTCTAATCTGGATGATTTGTAATGTCTAATATATTGGAAACTCATGAGCAATCTTGGACAGCCCTGAGTGGCAGGAGGAGTCTGCCAGCTGACATTGGTCAGTGCAAAAGGAAGACACTAGATTTTTATTAATCTGGGTTGGAGTATGTATGACCAACTCACCATTTGTTCTAGTAGGGAACTGAATTTATTGGCCCAACACTGAAGTGCTTCTAACCTATGCTAAGAAGATAAGTTTTCAATGAGTGTTTTGGGTGGACATGTAAGAGGCTGGTCTGGCTAAGACAGAACATGTGCACTCCTGGTGGAAAAATGCTGAGAGGAAATGGTCTGGCAAAATATGCATAGACTAGGAAATCACTAGAGAATGTGGCCTATGCAGCATTGCGCTCAGTTACCATGGCATGCACTGGGAAGCCTGCTCTGAACTGGGATATAACAACAAGGTTTAGCTTCTTGATGGAATACACTTGCTTGTTATTAATGGCCCTGTACTGGAAGACTGTGGAGCTACAGTATAGGAAAGGACTAGCAAAGCTGGGATGCAGCAACATTAGCAGTAGAGCGAGTTTGAGTCCTTCAGTGTGAGGGACTGGGAGTCGGCTGAGTGCCCAGGCTTTCCTGTGAGACTGATGGCATGCATAGCTTTTAGCTGGGGGATCCCTGAGTGCTGTGCTGCTCTCCTCATGGCCCTTTTTCCCTTTTCCTTTTGTCCAGTGCCCAGCACAGCATCCCCTCCCGTCTCCAGTGCCTCCAATGATCCAGTGGGCTCTTACTCCATTAACGGGATCCTGGGGATTCCTCGGTCGAATGGCGAGAAGAGGAAACGTGATGAAGGTAGGGGGAGGGGAGAAGCTCATCCTCCCTTTTATATTCTTTGTCCCCATGTACAGGCTCCAATTTCAGGCCAAGGTTTGCAGCTGCTCCAGGGGCTAGATCAGTTTTAGCAACAGAGACCAGTTCCCCGCCACTGCCCTGCTGGCTTGGAATGCTCTTCTTCCGAGGCCCTTTCATGACAGGCTGCGTCTCCAGACATCTGCTCGGCAGGCAGAGAGCCGTCTCCATTGCTGGAGCTGATCCCAAGTTCATTCACTGCTGGAAACGGCTGGAACTGAACTCCCCAGGTGCCAGCAGGTGCCCGGACTTTGAACTGTGGGTAAACGTGGTTTCCCCGACTCACTCATTTTCAAACAAAATGCCATCTTGGAGAAGCACCAGCAATGTGGGAGTTATATTTCATTCCCCTTGCAAACAAGTTCTTGCCCTGTGATGTGCCATGAGCTACATTAGCTGGTGATCATAAGGGCCCAGTTTTCAATGGGTAGCATCTACCACAGCAGAACTGCCATGCTTGCAACAGTCTGAAAGCAGAACAGGAGGTGTTCTGAGTACTGTGGCCCTAAGGTTGTTACCTAAGCCTTTTACTAGGGCTCTAAGGAATTAGGATTAAGCTATCTCCTTTTCCTTCCTACCTGCTAAGAAGGACTCAGGGCAAAGTGAATCCTGAAATGAGCCAAAAGCTGGAGCCTCAGGTCTAGATAGGCTGAGTCAGGAGGGGTGGGTAAGGTCTTGGTGCTCTTATGGTGGCTTTGTAAACTTTTTTTCTTAAATCTTGCTCTGGAGGTGAACTTTTCTAAGGGTAGTGCCTGACCAGTTTGTTCAGTTCAGCCCTGCCTTCAGTATGTTGTTTTCCACTGTTGCCTGTTGTGTCGGGGGACCTCTTAGCAGTACAGGTGGCTCAGTGTGCTGCATACAGTGTGCTGTAATCACAAGGCTGTGCAGTACAAGGGAACATGATGGTTCTCTGTGGTGAGAAGAGAAAGCTCTCCTGAGAGAGATGCTGCATTTTGGGGTTTTGCTAGTAAATTTCTCAGCATTGGTTCTGGTGAGGTTCACATCTGTTGTTTTTGGTCCAAATAAACACAATAATCCCAAGAAAAAAAGGGAGTCATCGTGACCCCTTTCTCCCTAATACAAAGTAAAACCAGAGGCAAGGACTCAATCCGGTTCCTATTAAAGCAAATAGGAAGATTTTTGCTGATGTCATTGGAGATTGGATCAGGCCCCAGAGGAAGATCCATTTCCCAGCTAGATGGCAGTAGGGCCCAGCTAAGAGAAAAGTATAGCAATGGAAGGGCTGAGTCAATGCCTCAAAGTCAAAAAATGTCAGGAATAAGAGACTGCAAACATTGCAAACCCCTCCAGCATTTCCCATCATTACACATACAGGAAACAGTGACATTTAAAACTGAGTGACAAGTTTCTCTAATGGTTGTGCAAATCTCTTGGCAGTTATTTGGGGTTTTTGTGAACCCCTGTTCTCATACAGTCCAGCATGGTGATCACCAACTCTCAACATGGTGCCTCCATATCTCATTTTGAAATGAAGCAGTTCAATCTGGCGTTAGCAGCTATTCTTTCCAAATACCTGGAAAGATCATCCCACTTTAGATGCAGCCACACAGTCACTTCCAGCCTCAGAACCTAAGCTTTTTTTGAGCAGTACAATTAAACACAGAAACAACCAAGCAGCCATCTAAGACTGTGACACTTCACAATGATATATTGACAGTAAGAACAACTCTCTGTGTCTGTCCTTAATTCATCCCAGATTTGATTTATGAAGGGCAAGCAACATTCAGCAACTCCCTGCTGTTGGCCAAGAGCCCACATATCCCACTAGGAATCAAAAAGGTATCAGACAATCCTGGAGACACTGCTTGTCTTTAGCTCTCAGAGTTTTAGGTGGCAGTTACATGACACAGCTGCAACCGCCTTAGAGAACAGCCTTCATCCTGCCATCCCAGGTATCTGCTGCAGGGAGATGTCATGCTCCTATCCCATAGAAACCTCGCATGGGACCCCCTGCCAGCTGCTGAACACCCCCAGCCAAGAGTTGAGTTATCTGGGCTCACGCTGGTCTTAAGAAATGCTGAAAGACATCATCACTTTGCAGGGTTGGGTCCTAAGGCTAGAAGGGTCCAAGGGGAGGTTTTGCACAGCCAGTGACCTGCACTCACTCCTGGGCAATCTCCCCTGTAGCTCTGAGGGCTCTGATTGTTCCTAGCTGAGATGGGGATTAGGAAAGCCTGGCAAGAAATCCAGCGCAGGTATTTCTTTCATGCTCGTGCTGGATGCATACACCTTCTCAGTATTTCCAGGGCTTCTGAGCACTGTTTTGTTGCAGTTTCTTAACTGCAGGGTTTATTCTTATGTTGAAAAGCCCTTATGAGCTCCCAATGCACATCTACTTTCCCAGCATTTTCGGGGTGGCTCTTCTCTAAAGGAGGCAGAAGCAGCAGCACTACTCTCTCTTTCCGCTCTGTTGGACCAGCTTTGCTGCAAGGATTCCTCTGTGAGGAATGCAGTTCAGCAGAAAGTGGGGGAAGTACCAAGCTGCTCCTGAATCCCTGGTTCTGAAAACCTTGTTAGCAACCTCTGTGCTGGCTGGGGGGAACGGTGGGAGAAAGACAGAGGAGCCTCTATCTGAGCACACCCCCTCCCCCAGGTCCTCCTTGCTGCAGCTGGTGCCTATATTAGACAGTGGGACAGATGATTAAGAAGAGGAGAGATAATTATGTGTCAAGATGATGTAGCAGAACTCCTGAGTTGGACAGAAGGAGCCAAATGGATGCATGAGGTGGGCTCAGAGATGGACACCGACAGCCAGGTGTGTCCCTCACAGGGAGTTAGAGGGAAAAGGGGAAATCCCAGCCTACCGAATGGGCTGGTTGCAACTGCAAGGGTGGCCTGGGAAGACTATGGCATTGAGAGAGCTAGCAAGGAGGTAGCTCTGAGTGTCTGCTAGTCACAACAAGGAACTGTCAGATCACAAGTCTCCTCAAAACTCAGTGTGTCTTCCTCAGGTGAGAGCCTAGGAAGGATGGTCAGGATTTGCCCTGTTAAGACCATGTATTCCTTTTGTTTCAGTTTTTGACCAGTGATTGTAAACCCTCTGACTTCTGTGACAGATTAGACAAAGCCGAGAGTTGGTCTCCTATGATTTTTAAAATAATTTGGCTAAAAAAGTTCACCACCACTTGTGTAGCACAGCACGTGCCATTTCTTGCAGTCTATGGGCACAGCCAATGTTGCTGTAATTTCCCTCTGACCTTCCCCACCACTTACACCCACCATCTTCCAGAGGCAGAAGTGGCTCTGCAGCATGTAATGACTTTCCCAAGACCACTGAGGGTCTTGCAGTATCAAGGTGCAGCTTGAAACAGGAATTCCTGGCTCTTCACGATCCTAATGTTGTACTACGCTGTGATGGCAGGCCAAGCTCAGCAGGGTCATCGTCAGACTAAGGAGCAGCAATAAGAAGTCCAGAAGGATAAAGGGGGAAAAATAATATGCATATATTTCTGTTGTTCCATAACCCCCTGATTGATAGCTAAAAGGATGAGAATTGGGGTGACCCAGAGGCACTAACAAAAAATTAGTATCACACATACTGTAGTCTTGAGCACTGTATAAGAAGAAAAAGGGAGAGATGGGGAGAAAGGGAAGGATGGATAGATAGATGGATGGATAGATAGATAATTAGGTAATATGAAAACAGTATTTCAAACTGTTCCCTGCATACCACAGCATCTCCAGCTGGGTAAAACTTTTGGGATCTTTACAAAACCACTCTTATTAGAGATAGCTCTTTCTCTCCATAGCAGGCCACAAACAGACTTCCTCTATAGACCCAAATTCTCATTTGGGATTCATCTTCCAGTGAGGCTGGTGCTGTAACATTCTCAGCATTATTAATCTTAGTCCCTGACAATATCTGTAGTATTTGACAGCATTACTGGCAATAATATCTGCAGTGCCGACAATGGCAGAGATAATATCCCCCAGTATTATCGGCATTAGCAGGGATCATATCTGCAGCCTGTTATTGGTGGGAGCAGACGTAATGTGCCCAGTATTATTAGTATCAGTAGTAATAAAACCCACAGGCTTGTTAGTATGATCAGTGCTAATATCAGCAGTAGGTTTGTGGGAGAGGAGGGGACGGAGTGATTGCTACTGTAAATGGCAATAATACTCAGGCTGTTTGCAGTTAAGGAATCCCCAGTGGAGATGGGGGAGCAAACCTGAGAAGGCAGAAGTTCCTCCTTTCCTTTCTTCACCTGTCATTTTGATGATTAGAGTGATTTACATTGAAGTAAGCAGTGCAGGGCTGCGTCAGTGCAGCGGGACAGTAAAGGGTCACCAACATTTTGGCAGGTCTGGTGGTGTTTTCCAAAGAGTGTTAGCTGTATCAGTACAGGTGGTTTCACCGTACTCTTCAAAATGGGGTTGAGCTATGCCGAACAGGGTGCTGCCTACTAGCAGTAGGAGCACTTGCACTGTTAGTCCTGTAGCTGCAGGATGGGCAGCATCACTGCACTTCTCTTTGGTGCTGCACACGTAATTTTCTGACTGTTATTACCACAACACCCTCTACTGAGAAGCATTGCTTTTGTTACAGGTGGTTTTCTCTTCTCTCACTCCAAATGGACTGCAGGGCAGGGTTTTGACAGTGTTCAGCTTGGGGATTTTCCTAGCTGGTCATGATCTCATTTTCCTACTGGGAAAGTAGAAGTGCCTCCTTCAGGTGGAGTGTGAGGCAGGGAAATCTGCAACAGTCCCAGTCCTGAAAGCTGTTTTTTTAGATACTGCCCCAGGACATAGACTGTCTTGAAGAAAATTTTTAACTCAGTTGTTTAAGTGGAAGGTAGCACAGAGGGGAGAGATACGTAATGTGTTTAAGAAGGTCTGAGTTTTTGAGCAGATACACAGCAGCTGAGCATGCTACTGCAGGTATGATCCCATTTGTGTTGTTCAGAGTGGCAATGATTATATAATTTGGGAGACATAGTTGTGACATTTCAGGTGACTTTGTGTCATTGTCAGTGGCATCAATATGTGTTTGCAGGCAGTGTGGCTGTGGTGATCATGTTGTAACTGTATCACTATAGGTTGTGGGTTTGTGACACTAATGATGAGATTAACTGTATCGCTGCTTACTATGCTGCCCCATTACACTCAAGGCCGTTACACTCTTTGCAGAGGCGGCTGTGAATTATTTCTGTTGGTATGTCTGCATCATTGCATGCAGTAAGGTTGTTTCAGTGTGGTAATTGTTGGTACACTGGTGCAGGCTGTACTGTACTGTCACTGCAATTCATATAGTTGTTACTGCAGCTGATGTAATGTGTTGACTGACAACAGACTGTCACCTAGCCATGAGTGTGAAGTCAATACGGCTATGTCCCTGCAGTGCTGCATTGAGAATTGTGTGTTTTCACGAAATATGACCAAATTGTTCCACAGCATACTGGGGTTGTTTCAGGACGTACAGCATGCTTATGCTGTCATCTGCAGTATGATGATGCTTTACCAGTGCTGTAGTTGTACTAGTGCAGAGAGGTCTAGCCCTTAACTGTCCTGTAGGGAAATACATTCGTTTTCCTGTGCTGCCTGCACGCGTTTGCAAAGAGTACAAGTGAGCCATTCCACTTGACTGTATCATGGCACCTGAGGTATGTTCATCTCTGGGCATATTAGGTGTACTTCTGTTCTCCCAAAACTGTTGCGTTGTGGAAGACAACAGAGTGTGTTTGGATCCCTGCAGATGACACAACAGCACTACTGTCTGTGGTGTTTCATGATGTGATTTCTTGTCACCACAGCTGATGTGTTTGCATTATTCTATATGATTGCTTTATTGCAGGTCAGCAATAGTCTTAATGACACTGGAGACACATGCAGTTACATTGCCCCACGTTCCAAGCATCACACACAGTTGTGGGGTGTGCATCCAGCGTTTTATGGCTGTGCACATGGAGTGAGCAGTTTCTGGAGTATTTCACACTCTCAGTGTCTTCCTCCTACTTTCCCTGAGACTGTGTTGTTTCATGCAGTGTGGCTGAGTTTCCAGTGCCTATCAGCTTGCAGTGATGGTGTATCACTGCAAACAGCAGTGCTCACAGGGGACCACTCAGGGTCCAGGCTCATTGTGTCTATACACACAAGTGTAGGTAACACTCCCTTCCATTCTAGATGAAAATGTAAATTGAAGAGGGAGTTTATTCTCAGCAGCCACCCACTTTTCCCTCCTGAGGGTCTTTGGCTGGTGAGACTCCTAGGAGGACATAAGAAGGGCGCCTGCTACTCATCTTGCACCTCTCTAAATAAACTGCAGGAGGATGGTCAGAAAAGGGAGAGTATGTGTGGAAAAAGAGAGGAGGGGGAAACTGGATAAAGGAAAGGACAACGAATAAGCAGCACAGCACTGTCAGAAATGTGGGCTGTTGCACCATGAATCTGGAGGTCAGTCTGTAAGCAAGAGAGACAGTATATGTGTGTGTGTGTGTGTGTCTGCACACACCCTGAGGGTTTGTGGGTACGCATTGCTCAGGAGGACTTCAGGTAAGGGAGAGTTAACAGCTGACATCACAGAAAGCAGTTTGGACAGAATGCTCTGCTTCTAAAGCTTATAGTGCTGCTTAGTTTGGCAGGGTTTGGTACTATCTGAAGACAAGCTGGTCTGGCTTCAGCTGTATTTGTGTGTGTCTCTGCTTGTGTATTTGTGCCTCTAGGAATGCACGCCTGTTTGTTTTTTGTATTTCTGTGTTAGGATCACTGGTTTCTACTTATCTGTGCTTATGTACTGGGGTGAGTGGCAGGTTGGACCCGTATTTTTGTGCATGCCTATGGAGACCTGGAAAATGTGTATATTAAGCTGTGTATAATATTGCCTAGTAGGAGAATGCATACTGTGGATCATATGGATGTCTGGGCATGTATGGCTCAGTATTAGTGCTATGTATTTCTATGAATGCCAGGTATTTGTATTCACATTTTGAGCATATATGTGAATGTTGTATATCTGTATGTATATTCTGTGTGTATGTGTTGTTACATACTTGGAGTATCACTGTATCTTTGTGGTTGCTGGATATGAATATGTAGCCTGTTAGTGCTGTGCACTTCTGTATATAGTTTGTACAGACGTGTATTTGCATTGGGGTTATATATTTGTGTGTATGTTGTATATATATATCGGTTGTTCTTGCCTGTGTGAAGGTTGTTTATTTATGTAAATAGTTTGTATTTGTTTACATGATTTAATTTTGTATATGTGAATTTAAGGAAATTACTTTGAGTTCCAGGTTTTCGTTTAGTTAGTATATGTATATTTTTGTAAGTTATTTGTCTATTCAGAAATTACATTTAATTGACATGCACCTGCATTAGTACCTCCTTGTGTCCCAGTTTGCATTCTTGTGTCTCTAAATGTTATTGGCTACGTTTTGTGAGTTTCACTTATGCATAGAGCTTTTCTTTATTTGTGTGAGTGCCATGAATGTGTGCTTGTCTGACTGTTTATTTATGGGTCTTTAGTTTGTGGTTAGATCTTCTCCTTCCACTTTTTGACTCATTCCTGGGAGCGGTTGTTGCAGCTAATGTGTCAGCAGGAGTCAGGCAGCTACAACTCCTCCCAGCGTCTCTGCCTGCTCTGCATGTCCATCTGTGCAGAGGCTGCTCCCTAGCTTTGCTGGTGCCTGTCTCACTCTGGATCTTCTTGCTCACTCTAGATGAGTTGTACACTGGGTCTGCCTGCATTCAGGGAGGTGATTGTTACATTTTTTCATGGATGTAAAGAGTATGGGAGTCAGAGGGAGCATGGTGCCTGGATCCATGAGGATCCCAGGTTAATGCCCAGTGGATGACAGAATAAACTGCAAAAGGGATCAGGAACAGCTGGCAATGTGCAGGCAAATGGTATTTTAGAGGGTTGTTGGTGACTGGCATAACAGTGGATCAGGGTGCCATGACGGTGGGAGATAGGGATGAGAGTATTTTGGGGTCAAGTGACATGGCAATGAGACATAGGGGCAGTACTGCTGTGGAATCAAGGTGACATGGCACTGAGGCACAACAGGGATCAAGGTGACATGCTGATGACCCAGGCTGATCTATCAGAACAGGGAGGGCTGGGAAACATCCATCAAGAATCAGCTGAATAAGGCAAAGGAGAACAGGAGGAGCAGGATGAAGAAGATTGGAGGCAAATCAATGGATCTGTACCATGGCTGTAGGAGCCAGGTCACCGGCAGTGTCGGACATACAGTGTCTCCACGAGGAGATCAGTTGTATCCTGGTGTGAAGGGGTGGGGCAGTCTGTTAACAGTGGCTGTTTGCATCAGAGTGATGGAGAGCAGGGATAACACAGTGATGACATCAGGTGATGGACATATCTTGTGATGGTAGCCATGGACCATAGGGACTGTGTGGGCAGGGGCACTATTCCCACTTGCTGGAAAAACAAAGAACCTAACGGGCAGTAAAACAAAAACAAAGGAGACTTGGAAGCACCTGACAGCCCTAATTCATCACAGCCCAAGATTTTTTTTTCCCCCTCATGTTCCCATTATATTTGTTTGTAAAAGTGGAAATCAATTTTGAAGGTAATTTTCTGGAAAGAATGGAAGGGAGGTGGGAGGGCTGGATAAGGCAGAGATGGCAAGAGGAAAAAAAAATTTAGGCCAGGCACAGCCCAGGGGCAGCTCTTGGCAAGGTGAAAGAAAATTGCATATTCAATCTCCATCCATGAATCTCCCTTGCTGCTGCCCGCCTCCTGCTCGAAAACAATGAAGGCTTTCTCCCCTACGCTGCACAACGCCTGAGTATCAGCGCTCACTTTAACTTCAGGGTCATTAATTCACCTGATTATTGCAGGAGAGGAGAGGGTTGCAGAGGCATCCGTTCTAAAGAGCCCTCCCTTAGCTCATCCTTTGATTAGTTTGGGGTGGGGGGAGTTCAGATAATGTGTTGTCTTGGACTCAGTTTAAAATGGGAGGGGTTGAAGAGGGGGTGGAAGGAGGTAGAGGTGGAAAGGGAAAGATGTGGCCCGGCTTGTTGTGGATGGGAGGGTCGGAAAGCAGTCATTCTTGCATCCCTCTGCTGTGGTGTTATTGCAAATTAAAAGTAGCATGTTCCACTCCATAGCTATCTTTCAAGGAGGGGAGGGGCATGGGTATATGTCGGCATGGGGATGGGGGGGATCTTATCATTGCTTCTTCAGCAGCCCAGCGTAGTGTCACCCTGTGAGGTGACATTTGAATTTACAATTCCGCTGAGAAAAGCCATTAATTCACAAATTAACATTTCTCCCTCTCTCTCTCTCTAGCTCTCTCTCTCTCTTCCCCCCTCTCTCTCTATCTCACATGGATGTGCAAGCAATTGAAAAGACAAAGGAAATAGCCTTAAGGAAGAGACTTTACTGCTACTCTGTCTCTGCAGAGATTGCTACTACTGCTTCTAGATAGATAAACCAATTACCTGAGCTGCTCTGTTCATGGCAGCCTGCTATTACCTCCTTTTATAGAGCTGACTCCATTGCTGGATTACCCTGTGTGTATCTCATTAATGTAAACCAGCACGATACTGGGCACTGTCCCTGACCCTTCTTGCCAGAGCCCATTGCTCTGCAGTGGAAGAGGGAACTGGGAGAGGAGTCAAGAGCAGAGGTGATGGTAGGCACAACGTACTTCCTAATGCATAGGGGCCAGGCCACACAGAGAACCTGCTTAGAATACCTACACTGAGCTTACAGGAGACAGGGGCTTCCCTTTTACAGAGGAGATTGCATGACATTAACCCTCATCTCTTCCATGTCTTGGTGAGCACTGAAGAGTGCTGCGCAAGAGGCCTCATGTATGGGCACCAGGTATGGGCAGCCTCTTGCAGCTCCATTCTCAGCATTACCCTGAGTTTCCTCCAGGTGTAGAAGTGTGTGTGGCAGGCAGATGCAGAGGTGTGAGTACGAAAGCTACGTATACATAGCTATGGGCAAATGTAGCTGACTGCACCCAGGAGCTAACTGGCTCACAGAGGTACACGACAAACCTCAGAATAAGAAGCAAAAATAAGCACTCTAGCTTATGGACTGAGAGGGCCAGATTTCTCTGTAGTGCAGCTCCACTGAAAGCCAGTCAGTGATGCCTGTGGAGACATTCTTGTCAAAGACAAACACTGGACACTACTTCCAGACAGCTGCCAGTTCTCTTCTGATTCCCTTTTGTTGCTCTCTCCTGCCATGCTCTTTCTCATATGCTTACTTCTGCTATCACTGCTGCTATGGATGCTTGGACAGCACATGTGTACAGTATACACACACACACGTAGGCACTCAGCCGCATGCTGATGCCACCCCAGACACATGTCTGTGACACTAGCAGCCTGCCTGTTCATACTCACACCCCTGCAGTCACGGCTTCTCCCTACCTGCTGTGGTGAGGTCCCTTCCAGTGGCTCCAAGCCTGCCTGCTGGGGGTGCACACTGGTAGGCAGCTTTCTGAGCACCTTCTGGTGCTCTGTGCAGACAACCTTGTAGGAACACACCTGGCTACCCCTGCCCTTTAGCCTCATCACACAGTTACGTGTGTTTGGGGAGAAAATGTCCTAGCAGCGTGGTTTACATAAAGACTTGCATGTTAGTCTTTGCTCACTAAGCATTCTACCTATATAGAATTGGACGGAAATCTTCACCAACAGGTTTTTCACCCCATAAGGGTTTGATAGGCCCCGTTCAAGCCATTCTCCTAACTTCCATAAAAGGCAGAAGCTTGCAGGGGGCAGTTCTCCAGGTAAAAGAAAAATGGATCAGAACTGCTGTTTCTGGAAGCCCTGTCTCCACGTGCTCAGCGCATGGAGTATGTGCCTTTCTTCAGCATTGCCTTGGCTCCTTAAATCTTCCTAAAAACTTATCCTCTTAACAAGAGCATCTGCCTCTCTCACATTCCCTGTGCCCCACACCGAGCGCAGCACATGGCTGGGGAGCAGCATCCCGCAGCCGGCGCTGGAAGACGGATCACGATCAGCGGAGGAATCGGCAGGCAGTGCCAGTAATTCAAACCATCCTGACCGTTCAGTGAACCTGAACCTGCTGACCTTGACAGCACTAGACAGCAGCGGCCTCAGGAATCCCAACCTTTAGAGAGGCATCGGCGGAGGACAGCTCCTGCTCTCTCCCTTTCTCTCTCTCTCTCTCTTTCCGATCACATCCCAGCAGCCAAGGGGACCCAACAGTCAATCCCCAGTGCAGCAATTAGCTCCTAATTTGGCTACGCCTGCACTCCCAAGTCTACATCAATGTAATGTTAAGCATCGCTTGCCGTTCATAGATGGAAATCATTCCTATAGAGAAATGTCTTCTTGTGCTAAAGGAAAACACTAAGCACCTTGTTCTCAGTCAGGTCCAGAGAGAAACCCCTCCTCCTCCCAAAATGGGGGCTGCTGCTGTTTGGAGGGAAAGCAGGAGCTCTTTTCTTCCCTAAGTGATAGCATCAGATCCTCCAGCCTTGTTTCACTGGATCCCAGGGGGAAGCAACAAGATCCCACTAAGTGATTAGCCCGTGAGAATCCTGGCAGGATAGATGAGGGGCAGGGAGGTGACAAGAGTGGAGGGGAGAGAGAGAAAAAACCCAGTGTGCTTAATTTTGCCACAAGAACTTGCATTAAAGAAAAATGCAGTTTGTGAACATTTTAAGACCCTTTCAGGGAATACGGGATTTCCTCCAGCTACATCTGTGGCTGCCAAGTAAGACCTGAAATGAAAAGCATTTTGTGTTGGCCTGCAGAGGCTAGGCTAAGCTCTAAGACCTTGCATATGGAGGACAACTCTCTTAAAAGTACATGGCCTGAAAGAAGCAGTTACAGACACCTATCTATCGAGACATAGCAGACATGTCTGTCTGTCTGTCTTCTGCCTGTCTGCATCCATTATTCTTTGAAGGTGATTTTCGCATGCATCAGTCAGATAAAGGACATTTTGAACAGGTGTCAAATGCAATTCGTGCCCATTTTAAGGCCCTTTAAAATGTCAGAGTTTTGTCAAGGGGCCTAAAAATAATGCCTAGGTCCACATTTCTCCTTTGCTTTTCCTTCATCCATCCAAGCATCCTACTGCTCACATCCCATCAGGTTCAAGGTTCAAAGTCCTCTTCCCGCACAGGTCAACAGCTACAGGAAAACACACAGGAGCATAGTGCCAGAACAGGAGCTAGGTCATGGGTATCACCGTTTGCATTTGGGTGTGGAGTAGGTCAAGATTTCTTTCTCTCACTGGCTCTGCCTTTTTTGGGAGCTTAGAGGTGTTATTATGCTTTTAAGCTAGGGGAGCTGCATTGGAACAGGTTTGTAGGCATCTGATTAAACCTTCATGAGGTGGTTATTGTGTATGAAATGTCCATCAAGTCTTGAGTGCCTTCTAGTCCTCTTTTAGATGCTTTAGAAAAGGCTGTTATAAAGGACAGGTACACTTCCATGCTTGGTTTCCCAAAGGAGCTGTTGGTTTTTTGCTTTGGCTTTTGGCATCTAGTGTGGGAAGAGGCAGGCCTTGAAGAGAAGAGTTGACCTTGCAAGCAGATCAGAACTATCCTACAGTTCGGGACAACTTTACTAAATCCCAGTGAATTAACAAAATATCCCACTAGCTAATCCTCAAAGATACTTACGGCTCTTGTCTGCACAGCCCTCTCGTTTGTGAAACTGATTGCTATCCATGACTGGGCCCCCTCTTGGGGACTACCTCTTACAGTTTGGAACATATCTCCGACATGCATCTTATAGAGGTCATATCAGTATAGGATCCTTCATATATCAGTAAGGGCCTTTACATGAGGTCATGCAGAAATATTCCAAATTACTCTAGTAATGCTTTACAGTTATTATAGGAATGAGCATTGAAAAAAAGAGTTTGCATGGTGACAGTCCAAGCAGATTGCAGCATATTGCAAAGCCTGTAGCTCTTTCATTGCATGGCATTTTGCAATTACCCATCCTGTATAATACATTGTTTATTAACCTTCCCATTCTGAAGATCTCATTTACTACTGAAATGTGGCTGACTCTCGGGGTGGACCATGGCAGATGTTGAACAATACAGAGCATCAACAGTGAAATTTTGCTGTGCCATGTCCAAATGAAACCACAGGAGAATTAAGATATGCTGTGGGTAATCACTCAGGCTGGATTTTGTTCAGGACAGCCAGGTTAATGTCTGCACTCTTACAAAAAATGCCATGGGAATTTTAATGACTCTGAGTGATTGGAGCCTTTGTTTTATGGCACGTCAAAAATGGCAGCTCTAGAAACACTCTGCTTGAGCACTGGTTTAGTGCTGACTCAGAAGGGCTTCCAATAACATGATTCACTACTAGCATCTGGCTCAGGGGCAGGCACAGCCTTCTTTGACTTGCGAGGTTAAGGTAAAAGTGTGTATGAGGGAAAAATAAGGTGGATTGAAAGGAAGGGAGAGTCTAGAGAGAGGCAAACGGAAGGAAATGAGGTATTAAGAGGCATGTTAGTGGGGGACCAAGCCAATGGAACCCAGCAGGCTAAAGAGGAATTCATACTTTCTACACTGCATTAGAGGTATCCATGGCCTGATCCAGATCTGCTGACCCCTGGCTCTGGTGGCCTCTCAGGTGCCAGTGTGCCCCACTGGAATCTCAGGGATCACCCAGAAACTGGGAGATGGGGCTGGATGGGGACAGCCCAGCTCTGTGCTCCCTCCCTTGTCTCTAGTGCTCCTGATAGCAGCGTTGATTTGCATGTCAGGCAAAGCACTGCTTGAGAAAAAAAAAAACCCTCCGAGTGTGGCGGTGTCAGCGCTCGCTGTTGTTCGACAGTGTAAAATTAAATTAATAAAGCCCCCAACACAGGAAAACATAACAGGAAATTAATGGCCTTTACTGTCGCTCTGATGCAGTCATTTGCAACCCTGCTTTCCGCACCAAAGACTTCATAAATGCAAGCAGTTTCTCTAAACAAGCATAGTTAGGGCTGCATGCGATGTAATTTTTTGCGTTGCTTCTGTCCTTTGGAGCTAACAAAAGCCACCCTTTTTTATGTGCTCACCAAGGGGGATCCTGCCAAGAAGTAGCTCCCCAACAAATGGGCTTAGGAAGATGAGAGGAGGGAGCTAAGTCACGCCAATGATTCTAAGAACATCTTCTGCCCTGGCAGGAAAAACAGCATAGCTCCCGGTGCCCCGCTTTCCTGCTGCAGCAGCTCTCCCTCAGGGCTCTGCACTAAAGGCAATGTTGTAGACACCACAACAGCATAAATCAGGATAACCCTTCTGATAACTTTCAGGATGTGTAAATCAGTATAACCACTGAATGCCAGAGACTTACAGATTTACACTTACTAGAGGATCTGGCCCACTGTGTGATAGCGCTGCTTGCTACTCTGCCAACGTAAACAAGGCAAGTGTACTGGGTCCTGGAGGCAGCTGCATTTCTATTTGGCTAACAGTCAAGCCTAATAGTGCTAGTAAGAGATATTGGACCTACACTCTATCCCTTATTACAATGCTATAAATCCCCAGTGCCTCTTCTGAGGTGAGGGAATTGTTGTGGATTTGCAACAACCTGACTGAGAGCAGAATATGTCCACTCACCTCCAGCATACCCAAAGGTCACAAAGCTGCAGTGACTGCTCGCACAGAAGCCACCAGCTTTGACTGCCCAGGCTAACACGCCTCTTCTGGACACCCACACATGCTGTAGTACATGTTGTATACACATCTGAGGCAGCTGCTTGCAGCCTAACACCTGGAAAGGCCTTTCCTGGTGTATTCAGTAAGGCTGGATATGCTGATTATTACTAACGCACAAACCTAAGTCTGTACAGACTTAGTTTCCCAGATGCTCTGGGCCGAATTTGCAATCATGCACTTAGATGCTGTAGTAAATACATATGATTTTCATACGCATACACACACTCACTTCCTTAAACGCACATCTGCATGCTCCCATGATAATCCAAGACAGATCTGAGTACACAGTTCATTACACATTTGCACACACAATTCATTTCATTTACATTATCATTGAGTATTGCCATTTTGCTCATGTAAGCCCAGCACTAAAGCTGCACTGCCCATCCCTGCTCCATCTGAGGTATCCTGTCATACACAACCCCTGTGTTAAAAGCACTGCAGCCCCCCAGCTGTCAGGCACCAGCACACATCTCACTCTTTCTCAGTCAGGCACACTCACTTCCCTGCATGAGCAGCCTTCCTTGCCCACTGATTCCTCATCTGAGCTATACTCTCATTTCAAAACATAAAATCCCTTTGTTTCTGAGCCTTTCTGCTCTGAGCCTGAGCATGTAAGTAACAAATACACACAGTTTATGTGTTGCTGACACACTTAAATTACAGGGACACATGGACCAGCACAGCACCATCAATTAGCACACTCAGATTCAGGCTTGTGGATTCCCTTGAGGCAAATGGACACAGAAATCTGAACAACTGCAGAGTTCACGAAGGCTGATACACTTCCTTGAGGTGATATTCCTCCAGCACTTATCTCCCACTATCCCTGCTTCTGCAGGACACTGTACATAACCTGAACTTGTACCGTATCTTCTTTCACTATCACAGTGTAGATCCCTGATAACGTTCCTTCTCTGTGCACTGCTGGACATTGCCAGGCCCTTCCATGCTCTGTCATCTCTATCCTGCACTCACTTGGGATCCTTTCTACCTGAATTTGAGGTTCATCTTTCTCACTACCAGTTCAGTTATCACAATCAAAGCCCTGACAATTCTTGCAGCACTACTACATGCTGAAATACAGAACTGGCCCGTCTAGAGATGACGCCTTTTTTCACACTGCCCAAAAGGCTGCAAAATTATTCCGGAAGGAAATGTAAACCAAACTTTACAGCCTTCCTTTTCCAAACCCTACTGAGTAAGGCAAGAAAGTTATACAGGTGAAAAGATCGCGAGATTAGGGCTGCCAGTCCTTGCCCTTGTCCCTACTGTGGGGAGTACAGTATTAGTTTAATAATCATTGAGGATGCAAATGGAATCTCTAGAAACATCGTGATAGCCAGACTGGATCAGCTTGTGCAGACCAGGACACTAGTACCAGACGCTTCTGACCATGTGAAAATGTGTGATCCACTCCATCAGCCCAGGTCTTTGTCCCTGATCTCTCCCTTGGTTGGGGGTCAGCTCAGACACAGATGCAGGAGGTCTGCTATTCCCAGCAGAAGCTCAATGCCAGGGTTTGAAGCCCAGGTCTGATAGCGCTGGGCTCCTTCCTGGACCCACGCTGAATGCAGCGTGAGGGTGTGCGCAGGGCTGGCTGCCGTGAATGACAAGCGCTGGCTATCGATCGCGTTCTGAACTCGGCCCAGCCGATAGAAGGTAATTAATGACTCCATTTGCCTCAGTACCGAGGAGAACAATTGAGTTTGAAACTGCAACAACTGGCAGTGCGGGGAAAGGCCCCCCGGGACATCCAGGAAAGCTGCCTGACAGGCCCGGGCTGCGTGGGGACACAGGAACACATCAGAGGGGGAAAAAAGAGAAGGGAAATCGGATAAAGGGAAAGAGCAGTCTTAACACAAAGGGTGACTTGGGAAAGGGCAGCACACGTAGCCAAGAGTGCCCGGAGAGTGGGACAGGGCTGCTCTGGGTTAAGCACCCCAGCGGGGACAGTGACAAAAGCAGGCCGCAGGAGAGGACAGGGTCGCCTCACTGGCGCAGAGGGATGGCATTTCAGCAGCCAGCTCAGCACCACTGCGTTAGACAGATGCGTTTCCCTCGGAGGCTTTGACAATTAGATGGGTTCTGCTGTGTCACCTGGCTGGCAGTTCTCATGCCAGTCACATTCGCTTTTATTATGACTGTGATTTTTATTGGTAGTGCTGCGAGGCCCCCGCTGAGATAGGGGCCCCACGAGGCAGCGGGCAGACATGTCACTGGGGTGGTAATAGCCCCTGCCCCAAAAGAGAACGGTATCTCCATGCTTGTGTGCCAGCTGCACAGCTTTCTCATGACCCTCCTACATGTTTCTGTGCCACAAAGGTCTTCCTATGTCAGCAATACTTCTGAATTATTTGTTGAGATGGCCCCATCCCACCCCGAGCAAGGGTGCCCTCTGTCACCTGTAGCCAGGAAAGTAACTGTATTATGCTGCTTTGTGCTACTTGTACATGATGGTGTCCTTGTGGCTTCCAGACCTGGAAACATCTCTCTGTTTTGGAGCTATTTAATGGGCATATTCCCTGTGTCAAATTTAGTTAAGGTTGTTTCTGTGTGCTCTGGCACAGCATTTCCTTGTTATCCGTCAGGATACTTCTGTGACACCCGGGGAGCGTTTCTGTGTCTTGTGTTGAAGGTTTACGCTGAACATTGGCTGTGTGCGCTCCCTTGGCAGCCCCTCGGGAGGAGAGATGTTTCCTGTCACATGTGCAAGGCCAGTCCTGATCACGCTGACAGCAACTGTGTGCTCTTGTGAGGGACACAGTGACCGAGGCCATGGTTCACCTCTCAAGCTGTTTGTTAAGATCCGTCTGATTAGAGAGAGGTGTCCCTGTGTCACAGAACCACAGTTTCCCTTGCCAGTAAAAAGGGAACTGGGAAAAGCGATGATGCTTCCTAATGGTACAGCTAGTGCAGTTACCTAGGTGGCATCCCCAGACTCATCCTGCAGCTGAAGCCTTGCTTCACCACAGCACCCCTTCCAGGAGCTGCTTTCCTGGCAAATCCCCATCCCTTAAGCTTTTACTCCTAGCACTGTTCTTCATCAGTTGCAGCGACCGTTGCCCACCACAGAGCCATTCCTCATGGGAACTGCTAGTCTTTCCCAACTCAAATTTTCCCCATGAGCCCCTGCTTCGCTTTCACCCACAGGCCTTTGATGGACCCCATATCTTCCCCAAAGTCCTCTCTGCTCCTTACTGCCACGTTTGCTCATACCCACGCAATTGTCAGCTCCCATACTTTCTGTATTACAGTATTTGAGGCTTCTCCTGATAGTGCAGCTCACAGAGTCATATGCTTAGATGAGAATTGCAACTTTTATCTAAAACCAGAGATAAGTGTCTGTCCCTTGGAGTTTCAGGGAAAAAATGAAAACACATCCTCTATAGGTTTTGACACCAGAAAACAAACACAGGGGATTTACAATCCTTTGGTTTTGAAGAAAATATAATGATCCGTGACTGTGAATGTCTTAGTGTTAGCACAAGGCATATAAATCTGTCTTTCAGGATCATCTTTGTGAAACTTTCTCCGCTTCAAAAGTAAAATCCATATGCACAGCTCATATTATTGCTCTGTGAAGTTTGGGATTTGTGTGCCCTACAATTATTAAGTCCAGTAGCACTGCAGGCTGCTTAGACAAGGTCCACCTCGAGGTAGCCTACAGGCCTCTCTCAAAAGTTTCTTTTGTCGATTTTAAAGCCTAGACCATGGCAGAGTGCCCCCCTCCCCCATATCCAGAACTCCAACCTAAAATAAAGCACTGCCTTTCTCCTTACAACTTTTCCAACTCTCCCTATCTATTTGCTTGCTTTGATCATTCTGATTTCTTATCTAACCCCGTTCCTTCCCTTTCTCCTCCCTTCATCCTTTTCTTTCATTTCCCACTGACAATACAGGTCCTTTCTTATCAGGCAGTCCTGAGTTTCCCAAATACACATACGTACTTATGTGTGCGCACGCACACACACACACACTGACACAAATAAATAAATAAATAAAAAGGTCAGTCAGCAGAGCAGCAATAACCCCTAAAACAGTACTATCAGAGGGACATGATTGATCAATTGAATTCCATAGCGGCTGAAAAATGTGGGATTAAGTAGTGTATTATACGCACAATGAGTTGAGGCATGATGTTCATTTCAAGTTCATTTCGCCAGCCCTCTGCCACCAGATCAGGCAATCAATAGGGGCAGCAGATATCATATATCACCTCTCTCCGTGCTAGGGAGAGAGCACCATAATCTCTCGCAAATTTAGAGTGACAGATTTGTCAAGATCTGAAGGGCCCCTGAATAAATGAAGGAAAAGAGACTCCTACAGCGACTTGGGAAAGCTGTGGTTTCAGCTTCTTCACACAAAGGCATGGCCTGTGCACACATGGGAGACATGCGTGCACAGACCTCTACAGGCAGACAGGAATTGCAAATACATGTGCATGTGTGCACTAATCTGTGTAATCACCCAGGGCAACTCACTAAGGGTAAAATCCAGTTTAATGACAATCAATGGAAGTTTTACCCTATACAGGAACACCCATCCACTCACACCAAACACCACGCATAGTGTAGGGCTGCCATCCTTGAAAATCAAATATAGCTTAAACCAGCCGCTGCAGACAAATAGCTGCTCAGGCATGTATGGTGATGCAGAATCTAAAGAATACCATAATAATGATCTACTGCAAAAATACCCACGTGTATTAGCATCATGGTGTGCACAGTCATGCACACTGACTGACACATGTGGAAAAATCCTCAAAGGCAAACAGCTTCACAGGCTGCAGACAGGTTGAGACAAGCGCTGATGCAGAAACACACATTTTTTTTTCCCGAGCCTGGACCCAGGAGTTCTGTGCCAGCTTTCTGCAGGGAGGACCAGAGAGAAATGCCTACTGGAATTGGGAGCACGAGCCTCGAGCTACCCTAGTCCTCCTGAAAGCAGTAACAGCCCAGTCCATCTAAAACATGAAGACTGCACTGACACACACAGTGTGCAGTCCACCAAGCCTGCTCTTTGCTTTGTTTTCTCTTAGTCAAATCTGTCACAAACTCCAGCTTTCAGGAACTTGAGAATTTTCCCTTGTGTGAAAAATCCCAAGGAAAGGAGAAAATGCAAGGGATCAGTGCCAGGAAACAGCCCTGCTCTGGCTAGGGGTGGAAAAGAAAGAGAGAAGGGGCTGCTTGAGGGAAGGCTGCTGGCTGGGACAAATCAATATGTAATATTTTCTATGGTCTTGTGAGTGGTACTGTACTACGTTACTGTATATAATGTACTATTGATTATATCATATCATATAATCACCTATAAACGGATATATCTCATAGCCAGAAGGCAGCAGACTCAGTTATAACTCTGGGCCACTAGTTGGGCATTAACTGTGCCAGGAAAATACCCATCTAGGCACCATCCATGAGCTAAAAGGTGAAGCGGCGGAGTGTCATGGTTCTGGCCGTTGCACAGTGAATGCCACTCCAGGCTCCTGGGAGCATCGTCTGCTCATGAGCACACTCGCAATCTCATGGAGGAGGGAAAAGGTCTATATAGATCCCTCAATCACTTTCTTGACAGACAGCAAGTTTCTGAGATTCACAGACTGGAAGCCACCAAGAAAGGCTGAAGTATGAGGAATAACAGTGAAAAAGCAGGAAGGTAATCACAGTGTAAGAGGGAGAACATGATCTGAGGTTAGATGGGGTGATAAGACAGTCAGACTTGTGTCTGATGAAGCACAGTAGGTAGAGATTCAGCATGGAGAGTATGGAGGTATATCAGCATGGATGAGACAGGGGATTATAACCAGTCTCACCAAAGTTAGGCTGAGAGGTGACAGCAGAAAGATACTCAGCACAGTTGGAGAAGATTATAATGAGCAGACTTGCCTCAGATGAGATGAGGGATTATGACAAAGGAAGATTCACTTCAGATGGGACAGGAGGTTATAACAGACAGACTCACCTTGGATGTGACAGATGCTAATAGCAGGAGACTCACTCACTTCAGATAAAAAGGGGTTATAACCGAGATAAATGCACCTCATTTGAGTTGGGGGATAACAGGGAGGGAAAAAAAAAAAACAACCCAGGTGGGTGATAAGATGGTTTATCACAGGGAAAGATTCACTGGATGGGGCAGGGCATTTATAATGGACTCACCTCGAAGGGGATGAGTGGGCTGTGAGAGACATGGGATGGCACAACAGAGATAGAGACACCTGGAACATGGCAGGAGGCACTGCAGCAAGATTGGACTCTGCCAGAGGGCTGTTGCAGGGACAGAGATGCACTTCTGGCGATGCTTCTACCAGAAAAAGGCTTTTTTCCTAGTAAGAACAAAGGATAACCAGGAAGGCCAATTCCCACTGAGTAGGACTAGGTTTTGTAATACAATAATTCATTTTGGATAGGAAGGGGGACTGACACAGACAAAGATTCATCTCATTTTGGAGGGAGTTTTATAACAGAGATATGGGTTGTGATAAATCACAAGCTACAGGCAGGAGAATGGGACAGGGATCATAACAGAAACTAACGTATGTTGGATGGGACAGACACTCCACAGGGAGAGACTTGCCTCTGGTGAAACATGGAATCAGAAACAGGATCATTCCTGTTATCTGGGGTACAACAGGACAAGATCAGATGAGAAGGAAATCATAACAGAGATATAACTTCTATTGGGACTGGGGAGCTACAACAGGGACTGATTCCCTTCCAAGCTGTAAGAGAGCCCTTTCTCCAGTCCAGGCTTCCTCAGCCCTCTCCACTACAGGTCCATCCTCAGCACTCTGGTTTCTCTGTGAGCTGCCTCTCCAGTAGCCTTCTAGCGATGCTAATCGCTGTGCTTTGCTCCCATTTTATGCTCAGCAATGGAGATTTGGCAATTTTTAACACTGAAAATCAGCGGAACCGAAACTCATCTCTGAGCCGAGTGCCATTCTCCACAGCCTCACTCACCCTGGGCAGGAGAGTCCCACAGAGCCCGCAGGAGCAGCCTGGCCACTCCAGCAGACAGGAGGGGGCTTCCCTCTGGTCCCCACAGCCTCCCCTTCCCGCAGCAGTGGCACAGCTCCCTGGGTGCAGGCGGAGGGCCCCGCTCTGTTCTTGTCCCGCATCCCTTGCTGATCTGAGCCAGGGTGGTGCTAACTCCCTGTTTTCTCTGTCTGTGCCCTGCAGATGTATCCGAGGGCTCAGTTCCCAACGGAGATTCCCAGAGCAGCGTGGACAGTTTGCGGAAGCACCTTCGTGGCGACACTTTCACCCAGCAGCAGCTGGAAGCTTTAGATCGAGTTTTTGAGCGTCCTTCTTACCCTGACGTCTTTCAAACATCAGAGCACATCAAATCTGAGCAGGTGAGGGCCCAGCCTGGTAATGGGGACCCAAACGTGTATACACGAGCTCTACCTCCTCTCGTGAACTTGCCATATACAAGCACCCTGTGCTCTCCCTAAAGTCCCATGTCTGCCTTTCCCTCTGCACACACACCTGCAGGTATGTGGGCATGTTCTTGCCATGAACATGCAAATACTGCCATGCATGTTCACCAGCACACAGCACTGCACAGAAACCCCTGCACTCTCAGATCACGCTGGTGACCAGCAAGCCACAGGCTCGGGCTTTAACGGAGCACTTTCCTTCCTGGCCCAAAGCTGAGCCTTGACTCCCATCTCCAACCTAGTTTTCTGCACTTCTGCAGCTCTGCCCCCCCTTTCCGTTACTCCCCCGCTCCCCCGGCCTTTTATCCCAAAAGCTGTTTGTCTTAATAAAATGAAAATCAAAAGTCTTTTTAAACCGCCCCAAGCCATAAACCAACAAAGGAAGAGAAGGAGAGGCTGGCTGTGGACTCCCTTCATCCCAGAGTCCCTGGGTTTATTACAATGAATAACCTTTATTTACTTTCATTAGACTATTAAGCACCAGCACAGTCATTTTTCCCCCTGAAACTCTGAGCAGGGCCCATAAAGCAAATCCGAAGCCTAATTGAGTTCATTTTAATTTCTCTCCGATCACAGCGAATTACTCTGGTGATAAATCAGGGGGCAGGCTCACCCCCAGTAGAAGGCCTAATTTGCAGCTAATTACAAAACTGATTTCTACAGGAAGATCAATACGAGAAGGAATTGGAAACGACTAGGCAGTCCTAGCCAAGCAGGGACAGGGGCGGGGAGGGGGCAGCGTGCGGGGAGCCCACTGGAGGAGGGGGAGATGTGGGGAGGGGGTTGGGGAAGCGCATGGAAAAAAACGGAGCAGAAAGAGCAGAAAATCAGTTTTAATTTAACGTAATATTAATCAGAGCAACTTTTCCTGCTGTTTTGTAGCCTTCCCGGTTTCTCCAGCTCCCGCGTCTGGTCCGGAGGCTGCCACAATAAAAAGGCAATTACCAGAGCCTTTCGGACAGGACACCCTTTCAGATTCAATGGCTCTCCCCCTCCCACCCTTCTGTTAGCCATGTGGCTCCCCCCTCCCCAATTTCATACCCCAATGCACAGAGTGACAGAGGCAGGGGATGAGGCTTCTTTGTTTGTTTTTAAAGGGCTAGGACAGAGGTGACAGCAGAGGAGAGGCAGACGACCCAGCAGAGAGCCTGGCTACAGCGGGCCGACACTGGCTGCTTCCTACAGCCCGCCTGTCCCAGTCATGTCATTGCAGTCCTCTGCTCCAGCTGTCCTTGTCACCAGGGCAAACACCTCCCACCTCCGCTCAGCCAAGAGGAAGGGATGTGGATTTCCCCTTTCTTCTCCCCTGGGTTGGCACAGGCAGCCATCCCCGTCCCCATAGCACTGAATGAAGGCTCAGTCATACCACAGATAACAGGCCAGATCCCGTGCCCGGCCTCACCCCTCTTCCCCTTCACAGTCACACACAGGAGGGTNCCCCCCCCCCCCCCAGCGCAACCCTCTTGTCACTTCATCTTCTCCGTTTCCTCCTCCTCCTCCTCTTCCATCTGTGCACGGGTTTGCATCTCTCCTCTTCCTCCCCCCCATCTGTACACCCTTCCATTTCTCCCGGCGCATCAATAGCGAGCTGTCTTTCTCCTCTCTTCCCCAGGGTAATGAGTACTCCCTCCCAGCTCTGACCCCTGGTCTCGATGAAGTCAAATCAAGTCTATCCACCTCTGCTAACCCAGACCTGGGGACAAATGTGTCAGGACCCCAGACGTACCCTGTGGTGACCGGTAAGCTGCCTGACCAAACAGCAGAACCAAGCTTTTTATTTATTTCCCTCATCGCCATTAGCTTCTGCTTTTTCTGCTAATGCAAGATATCCCTCTGTGGCAAACATGGAAAGAGACAGCAAGACTGTGGAGCATGTAAGGGCTCAAGAGAAGCTTGAAATTCAGAGTACTGGTAGTTTTGGGTACACCGAGAGGTGTCCAGGTGTGACTCAAAGATAGGCAGATCCAGGCGTGAATCGGGAACTTGTGTGCTCAGATGGGGCTTAGGGATGGATGTTTATGGAGGACAGGTATGTCCCAATACGCACTCTTTTCCTTTGTGTCTGAGAACAAGAGGGTCATGGCTTACCCGTGATCCACACTTGGTTATCTCGGGGAGAAATAATAATTTAAGTTTTATTCAGCCCTGGCATTTGGAAGGGGCATTTGCAAACTAAATACTGAGGTCTGCTGAACTGTGACTGCTACACTCCCTCTTCCTTAAGCCCATGAGTCTCTAACAGCAGCTGCCAAAAGAAATTTGTTCACAGCCTTCTCCCTTCCCTCCCGTGTGGGCACATTAAACTCAGGTGTGACTGGGAGAGTAGGAAATGAGAGCAAGTGCAAGACAGTAAAGGAATCGGAATGCACAGAAGTAGGAGGCAATTTCTGCAGCAGCTGCTCCACAGAAACTTCCTCTTCTCTGATGGCATGTGCAGGACCTGAGTGGCACAGGGTTGTCCTGGGGCTGCAGGGCACGCCATCCTGATACTAGTGTTATACTGCCTGCCCTGTGCGTGTCGAGAGCCATAAGGAGATACTCTGGTGCCACAGCCCTTCTTCTCAGGCCTTAGTTGCCACTGCTTGCTGCTCACACAGCTACCACAGATTTGCACATCTCCTCCTGGGTATCTAGAGCAGCTGGCAAGGCCCAAGTGACTCACCCCGGTTTGGTATATCCCCTTTGCCCTACAAGTGCTGTGGCCCCTCTAGAAACCTCACAGTGTAAGTTGAGAAATAATTCATGACAAAGAGGTCTAAGTCCTGTTAGCAAGGGGAAGAGCTGTTGCCTCTTGGCCAAAAAGCTGTTCTCTGATGGGACAGAATCAAGAGCACTGGAGTTTGTATCTCAGCTTTTTCTTGCAGAAGCCCCAGCTAATAGCCCCTGAGGTCAAAGCTCATGGATGAGGCAGGCAGTCATTGCTTGTTCAGCAAACACTGCGCAAAGCCATATTATTACATGCACCTTTTGGCTACCAGAACTTTGGGACCAGGTAAGACTAGTAACAGTTACCCCAAACACAGAGGAGATCCAGTGTGAGGTCTGCAAAATGTCACGGAGAACCATGGGGAGGTGAACTGCATATTTAGGGAGTGTTTAGAAAGCGTGACATCCCCAGACTTTTTTCATGGCTTTTACTGCTATCACGCTTGATCCAGCATCCTTGTAGCCATGCAGTTTCTTAGCCAACTAGAAAAAAAATGGCTCAGCTGAGGCAAAATTGTTCCACCTTTCTTTGTATTTGCATATACAAGACAAAACTCAGCTGGTATCCATCTACCATTTAGCAGATCTACATCTCTTATAGGAAATACTTTCCTGTCTTTGGGGGGCAAAGCCAGTAGGAGAGCAGTACTGTCCTTTCTTCATGGAAGGCAGATCTCCATAGCTGGATGTAAAGGTGAGGTGCCTAAAATCAGAGTTTAAGATTCAAAGGGGCCATTAAAATAATTCTTTTTAGTCCTTCTGCCTAAGTGAAGATGGTGAATTCCACCCCATTAACATGAGAGCAGAATTTCTGAAGGCTGGGGACACTGCACAAGCTTTGGACATGACTCTCACAAGGGGACAGCAGGAGACAGATTTGGCCTCACAGAAGAGGCTGTGGGCTGAGGCAGAAAATCTTCTTCATGTGCCCCCGAACCCTGTGCCATCCCCACTCTGTTCCCTGCTCAGCTCCCATACAGCTCCCAGCTCAGCTCGAGAACATCCCCATCTGATCCATCTGGATCCAAGAGTGAGAAAAGTTCATTTCAGACCCAGCTTGACATTCCCAGGTGGCAACTTAGCACTAACATCTCAATCTGTATGCGACATTTCAATCAGTGCAGAGTAACAAAAGCAGAACTATTAGCGTTGGGAGCTGTTCACTGGTGGTAATGATGGGGAAACTCAGAAACTGGAAATGAAAAGGGAAAAAAAACCCTCAGCACCCTGAAAGGCAGCAGGGGAAGAAGGGCGGAGAATTTTTCCTCTACACTTAGGCCAGGATCCAATGTTTGGATTAATGGTGCCATTACCCAAGAAAGGGCTTCAGATAATGCTCATTCTTAAAATGTTTTTGCTGGCAATTAAATGGTTGCCGTTATTGATCTTCATTGATCTGATGTCCTCAATTTGCATAATCTATTAAAGATGAATGATTCATGATATGTTTGCTATGGGGCTGGGCAATGCTTTCAGGAAGGACCAGAGAGGTGAGGAACTCGGTGCTGCCTCCCGATCTACGCCGGCCAGGAAATTAAGGAAGAGGCTGGGAGCATGCAGATTTCTTTGGCATCACCCAGATCCCTCTCCCAAGAAGGGATACTGGAGTAACACGGAGCACTGAATTGCTGGCTGCCTGTTTTGCTGCTATAGTGTCATCTTTGAAACGCCTCTTTGCTCTTGTCCCAGGGCAGCCTGTGAACCCAAGTGATATCTGAAACAAATGTGAAACAAATCCACCCATGCAGGGTACAAACACTGTGTGCAGTCATGTCAGGATGCAAGATTTAATTCAGTCTACAAGAAAGTGTCCCCAGCTCAATCTTCCCAGACAGAAAAAAGTATCACTAGCTCTTTCCAAACCAAAGCTGCCTGGCATTGGATTCTTGCCCTTTCTGAAGACTTCAGAGAAAGTCCTTCTCCTCTCTCTGGCTCATGACTAGCTTTCCTCAGCAAGCTCTGTCAGCTCACACCATTCTGAGAATACACCCCTCCAAGAGCCATCAGAATCTCAACAATATGTAACTACCTAACATCTTGGAATGTAGTGAGATAGTTAAGTACAGATGTTGCTGAAGTCCCTTTATCTGTCTGTGAGCCTCCTAGAATTGAAGGGCTAGAAATGCTGCAAAACAGGCAGCCACCTCCCCAATGTGCAGGAAGGCCTTCCCCAAAGTCCTGGGCATCTATTCAAAGACACAGCTTAGCATCACAGTTACATACAGCACAGCCTTGCCTAGTACTGCCAATATCAAACACTGCCTTTCAGACAATTATTCTATCTAACACATCTTAGATAGTCCATTTATTACTCACATCTCCTAAAGCACGTAAACAAAAGCATTTGTTTACTATGGAGCAGACAGGTCACCCTTATTTCTCCCCATTAAGTATCTGCAAGGAATTTCTATGAACGAGTTGACACTTAGGGGCTAGCTGGGCACTAGGCTAGGAAACATGCTCCTGCTGTCCTTCATATAGAACAGACAATGTAGAAATTTTCAACTTCCTTATGAAGTATCAGAGAGAGAATGCTCTTAAGAGCTGCCTGAGGACGCCACCTCACCTCTTCCTTCACACACAGGCCAGTGGGCCAGCTACATCTTGCCTCAATGTTGCATGGCCATCATAGCTAGATTGGCATAGATCCTTGACAGTTTCTCAGACAGTATCTTGGGACACCAATCAGATTTCCTAGAAGCAAAGATCCAAACTTGAACATACCCAGATAAAGTGAGTACATGCAGTTGAACACCAAGACAAGAATTCTGTTGTTCAGAGATGTTCTACTTCAATTATTTCTATTGAAGGCAAACAGCCCAGGCAGATGAGTATAAACCTGTACAGGGCTATGTAAACACAGAAAACCTCAATAGCGTGCTTTTATTCAGTAGTTTCCACAGGTCTTTGATTTGGAAGGTACTCAGTAGCTAACACCCAAGAGGTGAGTGGCGACGAACCTCAAGATTTTGGCACTAGCAACAGGAGTACTTGAAAAGCACAAGGTTGTTCACAGATGCCTTGGATCCTTTGAGAACAAAGGTTAAGATCCTTCTTTAAGTGCCATCAGAAGTCATACCTTTTGGAATAGGCATGCATGAAAGAAGTGCTGCGTCTTCAAACCAGGTTCCGAGTTCTGGGGACTTAGATTAATAGTTTGGGAGCAGAGTCCTTTCCAACTCAATTACCTAGCCCAGAAGTTACCCAACAGAGAGGCAGCACTATGGGAAATAAAACACAATGGACTTTTCATGTATGGCTTGAAACTTGTTTATTAACAGACTACTAAAGGGGAGGATTTACCTACTAATGGATCGTAAAATTACAGCAAAGGTAAAGAAAAACTTCCCTTAATTGAATCCCAGCAGTTTTAACTAAATAGACCTTGTTTGCCAGCCCACTACAATCAGTGAGATCTACAAAGAAAAGTAAAGGTAAAAGACAAGCCCAAGAAAAATGGGGCAAAAAAAGCACTTCAGCAACTTCTACCGTTGACTGAAATGGGACTATATGTCCCCTTCTCTTCCTGTGAGGAGGCTTCTGAGTGCTTCTGTGCTACAGTTAGCACCTGTTAACAGGAATAGTAACTTTTCAAATCATCATCACCCACCAAAACAGCTACCAGGTCCTCTATAGAAAATGTTTCCTTCTCTTTGGGAAATAAATTTTTCCCTAAAGACACAAATATCATCCAGGGTGAGAAATCCTGACGACAACTCACAATGTGTCAAACAAAGGCACCAAAAAAGCACAAACCCCATCAATCTCACTTTACTGCAGACCTCCTCTCCCTGGCATGGGGTCAGGTTTTTTTTCAGTTTAAGTTAATTTTTTAAAATTCATACATTAATGTATGCAAAAAAAAATTATAATTACTGACATTAAGGCTACTTGCTATATCTGAAAGACATACAAAAATAGTACTTAAACAGCATCTGATTTCTGTGAAAGTTTTCAAGGAATCTGTGATGCTAAGCATAGAGAAATCACTGGCTAGACACCTTGATCCAAAGTTTTTCTGAAATGATGAACAATCTTTTTAGGACTTTAGCCTCCTGCAAGGTGAAGAGATATTATTTCCTTCGTTTCAGCTTAGTGAGTGAACTGAAGAGAATTTTGTTCAGTTCAATAACCAGGTCATTCAAAACTAAGAAACAAACTAGGATTTGAAAAAGCAGGAACATTTGTTTTCCTCTGTCAGTGAGTGAATTAAGCTTGGTGTGAAAGGATGAGATCTATTAGTTCTAAAATCAGGTTCTAAAATCAGTTCAATTTCCTCCTTCCTTCTCTCCTTCATTTAATAAGTAATTTTTAATGCAAAATCTGCTTAGAAAAGCTTGCTTTTTCTGTTCTAGTATATTTAGGAAGTCAGGGAACTTGTGGTCATTTTATTTAATTAGCATGAATAATTACAAATACTGTTTTTAATTTAATTCTAATTTCCATCCAAATATAACTTGACACAGATCACAAGTAAAAAGTTAATAATCTAATAAAATAATATGGACTCATCGTTCACTATTCTCTCATATAATAATATGTAAAGACAAATTATATTAAACAACATAATTGCTTAAACAAATGTGCACAGATGCAGTTCATCTACTTAGCAAAAATTGAAATAACCACGTCTAGTGTAAGTTTTGTATTTGTCAAAATATTTGTTACCACCCATAAAATTTAACCTTTTAGAAAACAGCCTCATAGTGCAAACGTAAAACAAGTTGATCCAGCTTGCTGTTTTAAATCATGATTAAAACTGACCATTACATTCAGTTGTACTTATATTATTACACTGAGAGGGGGAGCATTTCCTTCCCCTCTTCCTTGTTCATACTGGTGAAAATTTCCTCTCTTGCTCTAATCTACTTTAGTCTCTGACACCAGTGAGCAATGGCCCTGGTCAAGGCTTGACTGAGCTGACTTAAGAAAACCTCTTTAACAAACTGCTAGGGGCCCCAAACTGGCTTTGGTGACGGCAAATCCTACATATGCAGAGTTGCACTCTGCGGCACAGCATCACAGCTGTTGGGCACATCTCTGGATGCCCCAATGCCCTGAAAATAGAATATGATAATAATTTACGTGGCTGCTACAAGGTTGTTACTATCCTGCCTCATCAAAATGAAGGAGGTATTTTCTGTGAGCAAGTGTCTCATCTATTTAAGATGAGGAATCAGCAAAAGTAGAAGTCCACAGGACGTCCAAATGTCATCAGCTGTTTCCCATCCCTAAGGAGATAATATCTTATCTAGTCAAGGAATTTAGAAAGGCAAAAGGTGTTACTACTCTTCTTCAGGACCAAATGACTGAGGGTGATAGATGGTCAGACAAATGATCCCTGGAGCAGACAGGAATAGCGGGGTGGGGCGGGGGGAAGGAACCACATAAACTATTTCCACGCATCCAATGGAAGTTTCACTGACAATAACTTTATGATGCTGAAGAAGGCAGCTCGTGGGCTTGAAAGGCATATTGAAGTGAGGAACCCAGAAATGGACGGACCCGAAAGAAATCATGTCTTCGGCTTCCTTAAATTAGCATTTAAGTGAACTGGGTAAGGACAATAGCAGTGAATTGGCATTCCCAGTCTGATTTCCCTCAGCAAGGGGACAGCACGGCAGGCTGCCACACTCTATGCTGCCAGACAAAAAGGGACTTTTTTAGAGACAAGAATTATATAGTCTTCCCAACAATGCAGCTTTTGCCTTTTCTTTTGAGGCTAAATGAAGGATCCAATAAGTATGGCTATGATGAAGAAATTTTGTGATGTAGATATTTGCCCACTGACAGCAAAGACTGTGCTTTATATCTGAGTTAAGCAACACCTGTCAGCAGGTGTTAATAACTTTTGATCTCCATCAGCCGTACTGGATTTAGCCAGGCCAGCTGCTTGTACAATTGAAATTGCCCACTGCAGTCTTTCAGAGAAATGGAGAGCTTATGGCAATCTTTGGCCCTTCTTTGTAGGTTTAGGATTGCTGTAGGCTACCCAGGAAGATCTATTCAATCTTATGATCAGTAGAATATCGTTGTGATGAAACCTTGGAGATACCTATCATGGGGACTGTGTGAAAAACTAACACGTTCTGTTCTAATTACATTTCCCAGCATATATTTCAAAAGCATCTTGTTTAAGAGGTAACATTCAAGTCCCAACCCACCAAGGAATAGGCATATGCTACACTTTAAGGCAGGAAGTAATTGCCCAACCTAATGGGCTGGGACTTAAGAAAGGGGACAAGAATATAAAGTCCACAACTTCTCTGTTTGCCAAGTGCACAAGTTGCACATCTTTCCAAACCCCCAAGACTTTAAAGCACATCTTCCTTCATCAGCTCCATCTGCAAACAAATGTACTTAGAGCCACATGAACTTGACTTCAGTGGAGTTCTCAAGTGATTAACAGTAACAGTACTCAACTAGCTTCAAAGAGTAAGTCCAGATCACAGGTCTACTGGAAACTCCATGCTTTATTTGCACGAAGACTATAAAACTTTTTCTCTCCAAAGTAACATAAAGAGTTAGCAAGTCAGTTTACTTAGAGAGCAGCAGTTCATTAGATCAGACACAAAATCTAGATTTATAAAATTCAGTTTTATAAAAAATGGGGCAAACATATCTCAAAATTTGACATCAGTGATGTCACAACAGTTTTGACTCTCAGGGGAAAGCAATCCAAGGTTGTTTCTTTAAACATGTATTTCAACAACTCACAAGTAAAGTATTGGGCTAAGAATATGGATGGATCTGTGAAGAAACAGAAAATAAACTTGAACATGCAAGGCTTATTCTCCAGTCAGCAGGAATACCAAGAGAAGACAAGAAATGTACAACAAGAAGCAGATTAGTCTTTGCACTCTTTTCAGTTGTTCTAGCAAAGGTCTGTTATGATCACAAAGAAGGGAAGAAAAACAGGATGATCTTTATCTTCAGTGCAACTTGCATAATGCTCTTGCAAAAGAAAAGCTAGAAAACTAAGAAATGAAAGAAAAAGTGGTTCTTCTGTCAGGACAGAAAGCAAAAGTGAAAGATATGCTGTGTCAGTCCAGTTTGGTCTTTTGCATGACTTCTAGAATTTCTGAGGCAAGATTCTCATGTGGGATAAAGCAATGTGACTCCACTGGCTGTAGTGTAAACTCACCAGTTTATGAATGCTGAGGACCCAGTCCCATTCTGTTTGCCACAATGAAACCTTTCTAAGGAATGGAGAATGCAAATACGGAAAAAGATGTTTCAATGGTGGGTACAAGCATAGGATTCAAAACACCTGAGATAGGATTCAGCTTTGGCACAGGGTTCCTACACGAACTTGAGTATGTCTTCTCTGGGCTCAGTTCCTCACAGATAAAACAATGATCCCTAAGGGATGCTGTAAGGATATGTGTTCTAAAGAGGGAGGCACTGGGGTCATATGAATATTTGATAGAGACCCCAGGAAAAGATGAAGAATGCTAAACATTGTCAAGATGGTGAGCAGTGTTAAGTGGGTGTGTACAAGCCATCCCTTACGCAGGGATGTGCCATCTTGATATTCGTTCTTTACTGAAAAGAAAAGGAGCACTGGATGCAGGTAGCTTATCCTCCAGGAAGCCAGCAATGAAAAACAAGCAGCTTCTCTAGTCCTGCAAACCCCCCTGCTTCCCTTCCCTTCAGCAGCAGAGAGCATGATAAAAGCTGAGATGAGTCTCTGTAGGAACCCAAAGCTGTGAATCTTCCTCTCATCCTGTCTGGCCAAAATCCCTTCATTCACAGGGGGAATTTAGGCTAGAGATTGCCAGTTCTAGCTCTCCGCCAGCATAACAGAGGAGAGAGTTAGAAAGGAAGAAAAACAGCCATAACTCAGCAAGTACAGTCAGAAAGAGAGGAGCAGGAGATGTTGAAAATAGGTAGTCCTCTGCTAAGTTTCCAGCTATATCCCCACCCTGCTGACCCTTTCAAATTTCCCCCACCACGACATTGGGTGGTATTTTTTTGTCGCTTATAAACAAGGATATCGTTTGCCATTTAGAAGAAGAAGGGAGCCTGGGACAGGAATAGAATTCTGCTGCTTTGGGGGGTTGCAAACTCATTCCACCCCCCATTTGATTACCGGTTGGTATTCCAGCCTTGGGAATAAGACACTGACAGATACCTTGGGGTTCCCCGATGCAGCCTTACTGAGGGACACCCCCCAAGACACAGACAAGCCAGTATGACACTGCTCCACAGCTTGCTGGCACTAGCAGGACTTGGGAGAGGAAGGGGCAAGTTCTCCATCACAAATACGAAAGAATTAGAGAATGGAGAAAACCAGAAGTGAAAACAAAAGGTTCAGCTGAAGTTTGAGGTGGTTAAAATGAAAAATGAGACTGTGCCATTCACAGGTGGATAGATAGATCAATCAATTGATCTCGTCTACACTGACACACTTTGGAGCTATAATTCACTGCTGGGGCAATTATTCCAGCATAGCAGTGGCAGGAGTTATATCAGAGACAGAATTCAGGTGCTTTTTATCAGGGGACAGTTGGACAACAAAGGAGTAAAAATTGGTAAATGCCATCCACCAGTAAAGATACATGGGATATAAGTTACGTCTGTGCGGTTGCAGAGCATAGAGGGGAAGATAGTCAGATAGATAAATAGACACATAAAAGTCTGAGTTTTGGTTGTGCAATCATTCACTGTCTGACCCTGTCCTCGCCTCCTCTCCACTACTCTTAGAGAGAAGAGTGTTTAGCATTATTGTGTTCCAGTCTCTTTGCCATGTTACTGTTGACTTCTTTATCCCCCCGCACTGAGTAAGTGGTGCTGCCTCTGGAAGGTGCGAGGAATTTTTCTTCGTAAGCCTTGATGTGTTCAAGAGAGGGCTGGGCTCATCTCTGCTGTGAGTCTGACAGGGGCTTTAACAGCCTCACAACACCGGGACAAATAGCTCCTGGTCCCTTAACCCTTCTCAGCTTTGCAAGGCAAGGCCTGGCCCTGTTGTTCCCATTGCAAGGGCTTTAGACAGTCTTTCAGGCTGAAATCCTCTCTGTGGTGGCTAAGCAGAGCGGAAATCCAGGGGCTGGATCAGATTGGGCTAATGCTACAGCAGCTTAAGTGGTCTGTTTTACCAGAGATTATGGTTTCACTTACACAGAGCACCTGAAAAATGCTGCGGTTTAGGAAGGATTATAGCTGAAAATTCCATGCTTTAAAAGAGAAATAAAGCAGGGGAGGGTCTAAGAAACCCAATGTGCCTGGGGGCTGTGCAAACAGGATTAACCTCTGCCCATAGCACCTCTTGCTTCTGCCCACCCATGCTCCCCATGTCCATCCTCTTCTCTGCCCTTTCCTCCCCAGTGGCTCCCCACGCCTGCTCTGTCTTGCACAGTACAGAGAGCTGAAAAAGGAGCCCGGAAAATGCCTAGGACCAAAGTGCCCTTAGCTTATTTAGATATGACTGTCAAATGGCTTCCTTGAAAATATCACTTCACTTGCAGCTCCTGAAAGCCAGGGGAACTTTTGGCCCTCTGCCTGCAGATAGATCTATTCATCCAAATTATGTAGTATCAACATTATTTGGATAAAGGCTTCAGCACTCCCAGACTGCTGGTGGTAACTGCCTGTCTGGCCTGAAGGTAAATCTGTGTACTCCTTGCCATCTGATGACAGAGGATGCAGGAGGAAAATAGCTTTGGGGGTTCTCCATCTACAGAGACTGGCACTGGCACGTGAAGGCTCACTGCTAGGATTGTAGGACAGTTGTGGAAAGCAGAAGCTGGGTGCTGATGTGCTGCCTACTCTAGCGACTTTAATTAACTGTGCAACAAGAACCAGATACTCCAGCTTCTACTCCTCATATCCTCCACAAAAGCTCCTTGCCAAACAGAGCTTCCTATAGCAAAAAGGGAGAAGAAATTACAATCCTCACTTAGCATACCAGAGACTTCATGTAAGTAAACTAAATAAAGAGGAACTGTACACCTTTTGGCCAGGACTGATCCTTCCCAATCAACTGAACCATGAACATATGTCTTTGCTGCAAAGGAGTCTCAGTGATCAGAGACCTTCGCCGGCCATCCAGGTTAGAGGTACTTGGAGGAGAACACAGATGGCAAACTATCATTTTTGCCAAGTAGCAAACCTTTAGGAAACAAATGCCTCAGGATAAACAGCATTCACAGATAGAAACTGCCCAGCCCTTTATTGTCTAGGTGAGCATTGCAGCCTCACAATAAGGTGCCTAGAGTTAATTAAGCCAGTTCTACATTAATGAAGTCAGATTTATGACCTAATTATATGCCACATTTATATTTCTCTGTATAAATCAAAACCACCAGAACTAACTTATTTCATAGGCCATTGGCAACACTTGCCATCGCGGCAGAGAGATGGCTTTCATTTATTGGCTTTAATTTGTTTACCTGAGGGTGGATGGTTTGCTAGTTGATTTGGATCGGATCTGATCACATCACCCATACTTCTCTTTCAGGTGTTCAAATACAGAACTCTACTACTGCTGACCCAACAACAGTGGGTGTTCTGGAGTACCCATGCTTTAGGTCACAGAGTTCTCCAATTCCCAAACCTGTTACTTGGCAGCCAAGTTAGGAGCAGTTTCAAAGCTGTATCTATTGTGCCTATGCAAATCTGCACACCAGAAATGGAGGTCCAATGCAAACAACAATGAAAATGAGACCTTTTACAAGTCCCCCACGTTTCCTCTCCTCCATTATATCTCTCTGTCAAGGTATCTGTTTGGCAACACTATACTCTGCGAACAACCAGAGCCAGTACTGACTGCTTTTATGGTCAAAGCCCCAAAGCGTGCCACTGTGAATGAGATCCATTGATTCATCGATCGATCTACTTATCTATCCACCTATTAATTGCACAGTCCCATTTTTCATTTTAACCACCTCAAACTTCAGCTGCACCTTTTTTGTCAAAGCTTTTACAGAGTTTGGCTTGACAAGATTTGGCCATTACACCAAGCATCCTGTTTAATAGATGCTCATAACCATGCTGCTCTCCTGGGGAGGGTTACCTTGGGTTTGAAAAGACAAAGTGGTATAATTCCCTGGCCCAAACTGTGTAAGCGTAGCATCTTCCTATGCCCTCAGCCAGCAAGAGAAAGCAGCAGGAAAGGGAGCACAGAAGCTTCAGAGCATTCTTCTCCTTCCCAACCCTATGCTTCTTCCTGTCCTCCCTCTCCTGCACGTTCCCTTCCTCACCTCTCCTTTTCCTGCATCCCATTCCTCCCATCTGCCACTGCACTCCATTCTCCTCATCTCCTGCTGCCCCTGCAGAGGCATCCCTGCAGTCAGAGCCTAGCCCCCGGGTGCGTTTACTGCTGTTGTCTCAGCACTGGCTCCTCTGATCTACTCCTAACCTTTTTATTTTTATTTTTGTTTTTAAATTAATTTCCCTGTAGATTTTAACCACTCCATTTTCATTTACCCATTTTGTTCTTCCTCTCCTCCCTTCCCCACCCTCCTCTTCCTCCCCCTGTTCCCTTTGTCTGTCTGTGTCCATCCCTTACCCTACCACAGAAAACCTCTCCTCTCCCCTCAGTATAAAGCAAGAGCCTCATGGAGCCTCTCTCACCCCTTTCACCCCCACCACGCCGGTCGGCTCTGGGCAGGCTGATCTTCAGCCCTTCCACATGGCCCTTTCAGATGATGCGTCCACGCCTTGCTACAGTGCCTTCCTTCATCATGGTGCCCACTTTGGGCAGTCCAGCAGCCAGCCTCTGATAGCAGGTAACCGGCCTTGGCCACAAACTCAGTGGGGATGCTGCAGGCAAGGGGTTCAGTTTCGTCTGACGGGGAGACCAGTAAATGCTGCAAGCTCTTTGAGTACAAGTGGGAACCAGAGCAACCACATTCCAGTTCTGTGTATGCAGCACATATTCTCAGGTCCACAGAGAGTCACAAAAAGATTTCATGCCTGTCCTTCATTTTTTTAGAATAAAATGGGAGAAGAAGCTGTAACTACCTAGAAGTGACTGGGTGTCCCAGCTGGATGGGTTTGGACTTAGTATAGAAACACTCATACAGCAAAATCCTGTGTTGCCTCAATAGCCATAATGCCCCTGAGTACTGTAGGCCCAGCAAGGGTACTGTGTGCTAGCCTAAGGTAGATGATTGCAGCTAGAATAACCTAGCCAGTTTTAGGTCTGTTAGCAGGGTCATTCAGTATGGGTTGTACAAACTACTAAGATAAATACATAGGCAGTTCGTGAGCACTACCATAGCTATGTTGTGAGCAATATTTGAGTCACCTGGTTTGGGAGTGTCAATGTGAGCTGGTGCCTTCACACAACAGACCAAGTAGTCAAGAAACAGGGCATCACATCTGAATGTCAAGACCAGGAAGGGTGGGAAGAGACTATAATGTCTTACAGCCAAAGGAATACAGACCTGAGGTAGGTGGCCTTTAAGGGAAGAACGGAAGTGAAGAAATAGGTTGCAGAAGATGACAGCACTTAGGAGCAGCAGGCTGGAGGGGAGGAAGGAGAAGTTTCAGGTAGGTACTAGGGGAAACTCTTGCACAAGGTGACTGAAGCAACATTGCTGCAGAAGCTCAGGGGTGGATTGGATGAAATAGTGGGAATCATTTTAGGTGACCACTGAGGCTGTTGTTACTCCCCTGTCAAAGAATGTAATCTGGGCTTTTTCAGAACAGACAAAGTCTTAGTGCAGACCACAGTTCCTAATGCTCAAGAAACACACCTTACCTCTGCCTCCTTCATGTTCCTATATTATTTTTCTCGTTTGACCTAACATCCTCCCTTTGTCTTATCAGGTGAGATTTGCATTTCTAAACCTCCCTGTAGGAAAGCAGCAAGTAACAGCAGAGAAGACTTTTGTGTTCATAACACTGTCTTGGTCCAATCTTACTGCAGCCAATAAGAGCCTCTGAGCTCTAGGCACTTCCTAAGCCAAGGAGTCTCCTGACAGACTCTCTCCAACAATATAGTTCTCTGGGGATGCAGTCATATATGACCACCCACTAGCCTACAAGGCACTGTGTTTCAGGAGAGGCACCTGCCTTTGGACCCTTATGGAGAATTAGACATAGGAGAAAGTGCTCAAAAGCTCAAACAATGTCATAGTGATGAAGGTGCTGTTCCTCACTCAGAAGGCTCTTGGAGAAGGGAGAATTGCTGGAGTTGGAAGCATGTTTTGAGTAGGATAGGTGCTAGCTTTGCCATAGCCCTGGAGTACAAGAATTTAATCATCCTGTCTACCTGTTGGTAATGAGAGGAGGTAATGGAAGGGGCCTGCTTGCATGTAACAGCATTTTAAGAGTCTCTCTGTGGGACTCTGTCATGTTGCTGATACTGTACTTGTTTGTTATCTTCTTTTTCAAGATTGGGATTTTGACAGATGATCACTTCCAAACAAATTTTCCACACTGAGTTTTGAACATCAGCCTCTGTGCGCTCAAGCCTGAATACAAACACAGGGGTGTATGTGCATAGATGGAGTAGCAGAATGAGTGTGTATGTGTTCCCACTTGAATGGAAGTGTCAAAATGAATTAATTTTGCCTGCTGCTACATAACGTTTTCTCTAACTTTTCGGTGACACTGTTTTCTCACTCATCACCTGTTGTTATTTCTCAGGCTACTCAATAAATGAAACCAAAAGGACATTAATTTTAAGCATAAAACTTTCTTGCCTTAAAAGAATGTGAGAAAAAAAAAAAAACCCAGCATCTAGTAGATGTTAATCATACAGCTTAACACACAGCCACAAATCACTAAAGGAATGATGGTGATAAAAGAGTAGAAGAGTGTAGAATATAAATCCCTGAGGCATTATATATTTATTTTTATCAATACTGGGGAGTGGCTGGAAAATGGCTCAGCCGCTGCTGGTAGTTCTCTGCCATTATCTAAGAGGAGGTGAGCTAGGAACATCAGCCACTGATGAGGAACTTCTTCAGGGAGAAAGAATGAACTTGCATTTCTTTTTTCTTGAGCAAATCACCTCAGTAATGTTTAGTCAAGACCTATGAAAACAATGACACTGGTTTAGCCTACCTCATCCCAGAGAAACTTCCTCCCTTCAGGTTAATGCTCCATGTTGGTTAGTTTTTGCTTTGCTGTGTAACTGTTATTTATTCCTGATTCCCCAGTCAAGGTTCATGCTTGTTCCAGGGCCCGCTTTGTCAGTTATCATTCTGCCCCTAGTAGAGCTAAACCAACTCTTATTCTTCTTTCATTGGCATATCCCAGCACAGTTCCAGTGACTCCAGTGGTGTTAATGGGCCATAGTTAACCTGTCACTTCTAAAGGTGAATCAGGCTCCAGCCCTCCAGTTAGAACAGACAGGAGACACAAAGTTTAACAAAGGAACAACAAATGGCACAAACTTCTTGGTGAGCTACAGTTCACCTAGGGAATGTGAAAGGCTTTGGATGCCTGGAACAGGCTGAGATCTCAGTAGGCAGTGTTGGAGGTTGAGCTGTAAATCTCCCAGCAGCTGTGGGGGAAAGATTATCTTAATTTATTTAGCTTTTTTTTTTTTTTTTTTTTTTTTTTGGTGGTTTTGGCTTGAAACTCCCAGCAGCTTCTGAGATTATTTCAGTTCATTTAAATGCAATAAGCACTAACAGCAAAATGCCCTTCTGGCTGGCCCATTTTCAGGCTAACCAGTCCAAATGAGGAAATGCCTCTGGCATCAACCAAGAAGCCTCCAGCTGCACTTCCTGAGAGATGAAAAATAAACTACAATCATCCACCCAGTCCACACCCCTCTCTACTTCTTTGGTGGAGAAAAGATATCATGACTTTAAGTATTACCGACAAAAACTTGTACCTGTGATAAAAATGAAGTGGGACTCAAACTAATTCGCATAATCCTATTATTATATATATTACACCAGCACCTGGAAGGAGTCCAGTCAGTATTGATCTCATGCTAAGCACTGTGCAAATATACTAAAAGTGTGCCCTTGCACCAAAGAGTTTGCAGCATAAAAAGAAGCACAGAGAGGTGAAGTGACTTGGCTAAAATCATCAGCAGGCGAAAGGCAGAGGTGGGAAGAGAAACAGGCACAGAAAATGCTTGGATCACTTTCCAATGCCTTGCACATTGATCATGCCCTAAAGCAACATCACCACAGTTTTGGAACTGCAACCACTGCCTATAGACAGGACCTCAGCTACTCTGGCAATGAACAGGCTGCCATTCTCTGTGCAGCTTAGGGCCATTTTGATTTAGTTAAAATAGATGCAAAATCAACAATGAAACAAAACAAATTCTTTTGAGCCTCACAAAGCTAAGTTTTAACATCCATCCTTACAGTGTGACATCAAAAGTGCCACAATCTTCCCCCAAAATTTTCAGTGGATGGACAGCACTTATGTAAGAAAAGGCTGCACAGCACTTGCCTATCAAGCTGCTAGTCATGTGACAGTGGGACAAAAGGTGATATCAAATCAATATTGAAAGATCTTATCCCTATTGATCACTTGCCGTGATTCTTCCCCTTTCCAGGTCGCGATATGGCAAGCACCACCTTGCCTGGCTACCCACCCCATGTTCCCCCAACTGGACAAGGCAGCTACCCAACCTCAACTCTTGCAGGAATGGTTCCTGGTAAGTCAGCCTCCAGACTTCAGTAATGGTGCACACATGTTTGAACGGTATACTAGCATTGTAAGAGCTTTCACAGTTGGATTTGCTATTGCTTTGCTGATATTAGGGCCTATTCTTTTCATAAAGAAATCATCAGGTGCCTATAACTAATGTAGCTAATAACACTTTCTGTAACGTATCTCTTTCCCCCTAGTAACTGATTCACTGCTGCTATGGGCAACTAGATATCTATAACTTGTGGCAATTAATTGGTAATTAATTAACCTTAGTATTCATTAACTAATGTAATTATTTTCCAATGACCTGTGCAGATTATTATGTACTGCTCTCGTGGCTCAGGATATGCAGCTATCCACTAACTTAGGGTAGCAACTTACCTTCTATCTAAAGCCAGGGCATCAAACTGAAAATCATCAATGGTAATTTAATACCTGCAGTTTTTGGAGGCCTACTGTCCATAGCCTAAACTATCTAAGAACTCAGCAATGATTAACAGCATTTCAGGAGAAACTAACTATTCACTTTCAACAACCAACTACTTGCCCATCTCCTGTTTGTAAGATAGTTTGTTGGATTGGAGGCGCTATCTACCTAATCCTACATCCAAAGGCAAACTGTTTCTTTGCTACCCAGTGCCTTTGGAGAAATACCTTCTCGTGGCAAATGGATTCTCCCACTGTTTAGGGAGAGCATTTCACCATTTACCCCGGGCAACTGAAGAGTTTATTTCCCCAGGCTCTATTCCCCACTCCTCTGATGACAGTTATCCCCAGTAGATAAATGAAGAGGCAGGATTTTCATTTCTCAGTCACAGTAGCTCAGAACTCAGAACTTCATCTGCCACTGATTTCTGTTTATGTTACTGCCCTGGGTTGTGAGTCATGACAGCTAACGAGCAGGTACACAGTCCATTCTGCAACCTCTGCTACTGGAGGGATGACTCCAGAACTGAAGCAGCAGAAAGCTGAGGACAGAAAGCTCTTAAATCACTATGATATGATTTGCCAGGGTTTATGAGTGAAAAGCCTAACTCAACCCTCATCCAAATCTCGGAACAGCTAGCTAAACAAACATACACTGCAGCGAGGACAGTGAAAATATCACTGATAGGAAATGTTTGCAGGTCAAAGTCTTAACATCTTTAAATGACAAATCACTGCTTACATACCGTGAAGTACTGGCTAATACCTAAGGTCACATTCCAGAGCTAACAAGCTACCTACCGCTTATGATCCTAAGGCACAACAAAATCTTGGGCTATGCTGTGAAGATGATGCGATTGACCTCCAGATCAGGAAGAGATAGTGGATTAGTCCCCTCCTCACCCCGACTTTAGTCCCTTGGTATAGTTGACCAGCTTGCTGAACTTTTGGGGTGGTTCAGAGCTGGCAAATTTTAGGGCATCTCCTTCTACACTAAATTTTTCAGGGAGATGGTTTGGCTCTGGAATCAGAGAAGCACTAAGACAATATAAATCAATTGAAAACCCCCACACAGTTAACAGTAGGTAGACTCAGTTGTCAACATTTAAGTCAACTATAGGTCAAAACTTGTAGAAGGTCTTGGCATATAGAAATGATTAATAACACCAAAATAGCTGGCTCTTTGAATAGGTACTTCTGAAAAACAGGCTCTTCTCACCTTCTAACTGTTCTCAACTGTTCAGTGACTGCTGTGTAAGTTTAACATCCTTGTCACGAGGATGATACTGACATCTAAACTGGGACAAAAATTTTAAGACCGCTAATCACAGGGGTAACTCATCCAAGAATAGGTTATTTCAGCTCCTTGGTGTGGAGGTTACTTATCCATAAGACAGCAGTGTCCGCAAAAACACAAGAATGCACCCTACCCCCCCCCCCCTCCCCCCAAAAAGAAAAGGAACTGTATGATAAAGAAAAAAGTTGAGTTATACTTCAAAGAAAAAAAGATTATTCAAGTCAAATGGATATCTTTACATTAAATCTGAGGTCAACATTCAATTAGAGGAAGTTCTTCCGGTGGCCTACTTGGGCATCCTGCAGTAGTTACTGCATCTTTCCACAGAGCATCAGGTTCTGGCTGTTTCAGTCATACCCTGCTGGTCAGGCCCAGCCTGGCAGCCCTTCTCTTCCTGTTTTCTAATGTGACTGAAGCCAAGAAGCTGGAGAAAAAGAGGCTTCCTGGGAAGGAACATAAGACTTGACTTTAATGGGTCACACTGCAGATCTCTGCAGCCACTACTCTCTGTCAGGGGCCAAAAGTGAATGCCTGGGGAAGGGTATAAGAGTAGAGCAAGCACATATCGGTACTTTCTCAAAAGATCTCCCAGCCTCCAACAAGTTGCAGCTCAGAGACCTCCCAAGCCAGACTTAGTATCTTTCTATTTAATATTAAACACCCTTGATAGGTTTCCCCTCCACAAACTTAAACAGTGTCTCTTGAACCCATATAAGCCTTTAACATCTGTAGCAACCTATGGCGAGAAGTTCTCTAGCTTAACTACATATTGTGTGAAAACTACCCCTCTTATTTGTTCTGAACCTGCCACCTGCTAGGCTCACTTCATGCCTCATGGTTTCTGTATTAGAAGACTAAACATGCCAAGATTTAAATACAGATACCAAGACATACTGTTAGTAAAGGTTCCCAGAGCACAGATTGCACAGAATATAGGCCTCATGAGATCGATCCTCTGTGCTTGCTTGCAACCTTTGTTAGGAGTCCAGGTTAAAAGGAGAAAACAAATATGATGTCGCCAATGGTTTGTTACATGCCCCCAGGCCAAGAAAGATCAAGGACCAGTGCTTTAACTACATTGGAAACAAGAAGCCAGCAAGATGACCGCTCAGGGAGTATCTTTAAGAATCATACTGACACACAAACCTTATTGTCCAGATGTGAGTGAACATGAGAAAGAGGCTCCATCTCCTCTAAATAAAAGTGCAGAGCTAAAAATAGAACTGGTCAGAAAGCAGAATTTCCAACCCATGCAAAACTCTTATTTTTTGACATTTGTTTTCATCTTGCATTGAGATGAGGAGTCAGAATCTTGAAATAGTTCAATTTGCAAACATCAGAATGAAACATTTCAATAACATCAACATGTTCTAGATGTCAAGACTTATTAAAATAATAAAAGAGTTGAAAGGAAATTAAATGAGATGAGAAAGGCAAAATGAAACAAAACAAGAAAGTTGAAACATAATACTTTGTTTCAATTTGCAATCATTTCAGAACTTTTCTTTCCAAAACTCCATTGAAGCTGACAAGCTTGAGCAAAACATTTCCATTTCGATGAGACAGCATTTTCGAGTGGAAAACTGTTTCTGAGAAGATTGTTTGACCAGTGCTAACCAAAGCTGCTTTGTTCTATCCGTGACAACCTTTCACTAGACTTCTACTTGTATAGTCTAGAGAAGAGCTTGTCTCCAGTAGCAATACATCCATGCAACGTGGTCAGTCATGCATGCAAATACTTCTGAGGTTTATGCGCATGATGTGGTAAGATACATATCCTGCATTTGCCCTTGCCTGTAACTTCAGGTCCCAGGCTGTAGACGTGGATGAAAGCCAGTAGTCTCTGAGCACACACTTGAAAAAGCAAGGGTTCACTCAAAGAAGGATGAATCAGGTATCGTGCTACACTTAACCTGTGTGTCTGAGAGATGTTTCCTGCACAGGTAACAGAGCACCTTTGATCCCTGCCTCAATTCTTCCTCTTTTCCAGAAAGGCCATCAAGTTTCTGCAAACTGTTTTGGTGAAGTGAGCATCCACTGAAGGGAACTGCAGTTTACACAGAGCAGCATAGAGCCTGCAGAGGGCTGGTGATGGCAACGGCAGGGAGTCGTTAAACAGAATCCAATGTTGATGAGGAAATTACACTTGTTTCATTAGTGATCGGGGAAGGCGATAGCTCAGTTCCTCTTGGTCACAGTTGAGCTCAAAAGCTCATTATCCTGCTGCATGCATGCTTTCACTCCCCGTCAATAAACACTGTTTCCAGTGGCTGCCCTCCCTCCTCCCCAGCTCTCCATAGCTGGGGCTCTTGCTCCTCTACTTAACCCGTGCTTTAGGAACACTATAAATAGTTTAGGGTGACAACTCAGAAGACTGTGAGAGAAAAGCTTTGAAATATCAGAACTTCTTCTCTCCATGCAGAGAAGTGATGTTTATATGAGGTATATCAAAGCAGAAATTCTCATCTGGATAATTTTTTTCCTTCTTTGGTGGGCAAACTCATTCCAGTATATCCCACAGATTAGTTACTTCAGTAGAGATAAATCTGGACTGTGCATGGTTTTTTTGCCTTTGTACCCTGTCCCACAGCATCTTGGTCACCTTAGCAGGTTTCATATTCATATTTCTTCCAAGCTAGCTGTCAGGATTTTCAGTGCAGAATGTTTCTAGATGTGGAAACATGACAAGTTATTATCATTAAAACAGTATTTAGCCAGGTCTGTCACACAAAATGATGTTTTATGCTGAAACTAAAAACTACTGTGACTAAAATACCTTTGGATGGTGATTGTTTTTGATACATACACATTCTTGTACTGACTACTTTAGTTATTACCCTGAGTGTCTTTAAAAAACCTGGCTGGACAGATTCTCCTCAAGTTTAAACCAGTGCAAATCCCCTGACTTCAACAGACTTCATTTCCACCATCTGAGAATCTGTGGGTTTGGCTTTAACTCTCCAGTGAGGGATTTGCAGAGATTACAGTATAATTAATTGACATTTCTTTGGTAATTGTATCACAGGCATCCAGCGCATCTTGCATTGCCTTCTTTGCCTATTCCATGGCATCTAGCAGGAACCCCAGGTGCTTTCCAAACACTTCTGCTGTAACAACTCCACCCCCACCTAAGGGCAGGCCAGAAGCTAATAGTCATGCTGTTCTTTCACTGTCTTTTAAGCGCATGCCTTTCAGATGGCACTAATTGTCCCCAGCCTGTTGGTGCTGCATTAAATTGAGGTTATGATCAGATAATGGCATGTTTTTACTTAACAGAATCATATATTTTTAAGTTTGGGGAGATTTATTTATTTTGAATGCAGCACCATACCTCCTTAGTTACCAAATATAATGCCCTTAGCCCTGCACAGCCTTCCATAAAACACGGAGACCCAGCTCCTTATGCACAATAAAACTGAATATTTCAACATTCAAATCTTGGATCAGAGTCTTATTAGATCACAAAGCTCACAAGTATTTTGGTTTGGGCCCATTTTACTGTATGTGAAAAAGGGACCTGTAGCCCAGTTTGTCTTTCAGATTCAGAATAGCACCTGAAGCACTAATCATTAGAAAATTATTTTCTGAAATTGGAATTCAGCAAGTTTCCTCTGTAACTCACTAACTAAGCATAAAGGTATGGTTCGTCATATATGAATCACTTTTCTGACCAACACCATCATATAGAGTAAGAAAGAGATTAATGTATCTTCCATCTTGTTTTATATTTAAGCCCACCCTTCTCTCAGAACATTTCCAAAAACAAACTATACTCTTCTCCACAAATACCTCATCACCCTCAGCACCTTAAGAACAAAACTTAGCAATACATATTGCCATCAACAGCACTGCTGGTTCCAATGAGTTTTGTGAGCTTGTCCTGTCAAGCTCCCATGTCTGCTGTCTTGACACTACTGGAAAACCTTAGATTTTATTTAAAAGAAAGCTGATAGTTAATGGTGGAAAAAGCTTGCATATGCAATCCTACTGCAACCTGAGAATCAGAAGTCAGAAGGCAACGAAAAATAAACCAGTTTAATTATTTATTTGTACTACTGAATTTCATTATTTTAAACTAATTTCTTGATTTTGCAGATGTCAATATTATGATTTTTAATTGTATGGGTAAGCAACATTGCACTGAACAAACACTACAGTGTCCTCAAGGGCACAGTCCCAGCTGGGCAAGGAAGCTACCTACATACACTAGTTTTCCTGCTGTCATACGGATTCAACATGAACACTGGCTTGATGGAATAGCAGACATAAATCTTCATTCTTAACTGTATTTCACAGCTTCCTTGCTTTCTTCCAGGGAGCGAGTTCTCAGGGAACCCCTACAGCCACCCTCAGTACACAACCTATAACGAGGCCTGGCGGTTCAGCAACCCTGCATTACTAAGTGAGTACCTCTTTCCCACAGCACACCCCCAGCCTCGCGCTCCTTCTGTTTGTCTCTTTGTTTTCTTTTCTTTGGGTTTTTTTTTTTTGTTTGTTTGTTTGTTCCTGAAGAGGGCTTTCAAGTATTTGGCCAGGTGAGAGGCCTTTTTCCTCACTCTCCAGTCCAGTGTCAAGATGGGTATATACCTCACATGTGTTTTGTACCTGTTCTAAAGCCGATTCCTCTTGTATGAGATGGTTCAGAATTCCAGTTCAGCTCTGTCTTCTCCATGGCCTGCATCCACAGTTTATTCCAGATGAGATCAGAAGTTAAATTCAGGTTCTGCTACTCTCTCAGGCTGCAATCAGCATCCATTCAAGGTCTGATTAAAAATCCAGATGAGGTTTCACTCCTCTCCCAAGGTAAACCCACAGTCAGTTCCTAAGAATCTGGAAATCCAATAGAAGTTCTTCCTATCGGACCAGTTGGAACAGTGTCCAGAGTGGGAGCCAGGCTGCATCACTAGGTTTATAATAGCCAGTAGAGTTTTCTTGCAGGGATATATCCATCTCCAGTGGCTCTAATATGCCCAGAAATAGTCAGGTTTTTTTCGGAGGGGAAAAAACCTCCCATAAGACCATGTCTTCTAACGCAGCATTTCTTTGCAAGGGAATAGGAAGAGATTTATTTTATGTAAAATAAATCAGCTGTGATTATTACCTACCTATTTACTGAGGTTTAACAACTGGGTAATAGATGTGCATTTTATTCAAGTGTTGTTAAACCTCAGTAAATGTGATCTTAATAATCAATCACTATTTAAAACACATTCAATAACCATCTAGAGAGCTTTCATGTCAAATGTGACCAAAATCCCAAGCAATAAAACACCGTAATTTTGTTTCATTTCTTCCCTCCTGGTTTTAAAAGTGACCTACTATACTTTGTCAGGTATGCTCGGAACATCTGGCCCTGACACTTTCCTTGTGGCCGCAAATCAGATGTGGCATATTTGTGCTGCAATGCTCACGGGCTTCCCTCTTGGCAACTTATGGATGGTCAGAAGGAGCAAAAGGATCTCCTTCCCGTAGAGGGGCTTCAGAGCCAGAAGCCACGGTATGTGGCTCTTGGCTGGCTTCAGCTAATTGCCTTTCCCTAATCCCATCAAGAGCTGAGTCCCCAAGTTCGTTCTTTTGGTTACTTTCCTTTTTTTTCTTCCTTTCCTTTTCTTTTCAGTTCTCCTTTGTTTCCTTCCTTCGTTTGATTGTTTCAGTTTTTTTTTTTCTTTTTTTTTTTTTTTTTACTGTTTGTCCTTTCAACCAGTCCATTCTTCTCCTGTGTTAACTTTCAGGTTCCCCTTATTATTATAGTGCCACATCCCGGGGCTCCGCACCTCCCACTGCTGCCGCTGCCTATGACCGCCACTAGTTACCATGGAAACCACATGAAACTGCAGGGCGACAGCTTAGGCCTCCACATTGTACCTGTCTGATCACCTCCCTCCATCCCTGGGAAGGGTGAAGAGACCTTCTCCGTTCCTCCCCACAGTCCAGTTCCTTCCTCTTCGCCACGAAGGCGCCGGACCAAGCGCTCANCCTGCCCTCTGCCCCCACCGCTCCCCCCAGGCGGGAAGAGCCTGCGGCCAAGTGGCTTCTCCTGCGGGAGCTCTCCTCCGCGCCTGGGCAAAGCTCAGCCACGCGAAGTCCCCTTGGCTTCCAGGACTTGAGGGGGACTGGGAAGCAATGCAGCTGGCAACCATTGCCTTACAGGACCCCCTTCTTCTGGGAGCGCTAAGGGCCGGGGGAAGCAGGGGAGAACGCCGCTCACGAAACACTGTTCCCCAAAGATATGCTCTTCTGTGGTGGACTCTTCAGCACGTGTAACCTGTGATGCTCACTCACCCTGTTTCCCAGAACAGGGAGAACAGTCTGGCTAGAGCAGAGAGGGCAGTACAGAGACCTGGCCCATCTGGCAATGAAGAAAAGGACCAAGTAACTATCTGCACCCCAAGAGGGGTTCTCTGTGCACCTCATCCCCACTCTCCAGCGTGGCTTCCCCCATAGTTGGCTGCACCTCACGTGTGGTGACTTTGCAGGCCAGAGTTGGGAGGAACCTCACACATACACCCACAATTTCTGTGACACACAATCAGCTCAGACAGGAGGATGGAGCAACATTTACAAACCAACCGACGAAATGAAGAAATATATAAATAGATATATAAATATAACTGTGTTTTTATGCTTTGTCATGAAGGTCTGTAAAAAGGAAAAAAAAAAAAGAACAAATCCCCAATTTTCTAAAAAACCCAAGCAAACAAAACCAACAAAAAAACCCAAAATAATAATTAAAAAACCCTACAAAAATTAAACTCCAAGTCCCATCCCTCCCCGCCACCTGAATGGCAGACAAGTTCCTCTGACGTTTGATGCTCCTCTTTCACTCTAGGGTTTTGTTTCCTTTCTGTTTTGCACTACAATGGGATGGTGGTATTGGAGAGGATTGGATGCCAGCTCCACCCCTGTCGCCTCCTCCTCCTCTCCCTTTCCCAAATCCTGTCTCTGGGGAGCAGTGCGGACAAGTCACATCTGACAAAGTTACCAAACACATCAGTCGACAAAAAAGCACTCTGAGTCAACAAACGTTTTCCATGTCACTGGTTGGCAAACAAAGAAAACAAGCCCAGCTGCGCTCTAACTGCGCTGTGTGGTGGAAAGTGTGGGGCTTCATGTGGGCCCATCTGATTGCCCTCTGGACAGCTGAGACTGAGATGGACAAATTCAGGATTGGCTGGGATTATTGCTTGGTTCCCTAGCCCTTAGCCGCCGCTCCTTTTACCTTAACTCCTGTACCTGTGATGACTTCACCCACATCCCAGCTTTTGCAATTTTAGATATGCCCTACACCCATTCTCCAGATCCCCATAGCTGGTGACAACAGCCTCATTATCTGTGCCCAACACCTAATTTCCTAACCACTATAGCCTTGCTATATGGGCCCCCTTCGATTCCCAGTCCATCTGCTCACACACCTACTAATTTATAGGCCTCCATTCAAATCCATATGCCTGCATCCTACCAGCCAGTCCCAACATACAGCCCCATCTTTTCATCTTCAATCCTATATTGTGCACCCTAATATTTACCCCTTATCCCAAATGCTCACCTGATGATTCTCTAGGGATTCTCTGCTCTTTTTGGTTCCCAAGTGACTGGCAAACACTGTTCTGCAAAAGGCTGTCAATAGAAATGCTTATTACTCCTGTATCGTCAGCAAACTCATAAACTGTTCCTTGCACTGACACTTCCTAAAAAATACTCAAAGAAAACATGAAGGCAGCTGTAGCCTGTCCCCAGGGCATCAAGTCTGCCAAAGTAGATCTTTGTTGGTTTAGAGAGGTTTCAGATAAAACTCATGGGCTACTGTCCATGGACAAAGACAGGATTGAGAATCAAACCCCTAAAGGGCATGAAAGTGAACAGCGGAGCAATCTGTACAGCCAACATTATGTATAAAATCCAAAGTTCCCAGCCTCAGAGGAGATGTGGTTGTGGACTCAGTATTCTGTCTCCAAGTTTAACTTGTATGTATGAAATCCATCATCAGTAAACAGCTGTGTTGATCCCAAAGGCCCCTTTCACCTACCACTTTTAGCCCTTGCATGGCTCTAGCTGATTATAGGTCCGTGTCTTCTTTAACGGGATGCCCAACTGATATGGGTATTTGGGGGGGGATGTTTACATAGAAGATATAGAGCTAAAATCTGTTCCTGTACAGAATAAAATCAAAGAGGTTACTCCTGATCTATTAAAAGTGTTATTCTGCACATCTTACCTCTGAGTAACCTGCTGCAAATAGCAGAGTTGTTACACTGTCACCGAGACCAGAGTTTGGCCGTTATCTCATTTTATTCTATATAAGAAGAAAATTCTGAATAATTTCTAAAAAATTTTACTTTCACCACTCCTTCTGTTTTCCTCCAGAGACACCAGATAGATGCTGGACCCTGTTAGTAAAGTCTCCCTTTTAGTCTCAGTATAGCCTTTGCTCTACTTGTGCACCACCCAGTTTCACTCAGCAGATGGTCAGAGCAGAGGCAGTAAATCCCAGGACCAGCAAGGAGAACCTCCTGAGGAGGCTAGAGCAAAGGAGACTGTCACGCCTCACACTTGGCCACCTGCAGCCCAGGGGCCACCTCAAGAGAAGCTAGCAGCTCAGAAATGCTTATTTTTATAATGGTGTTTTGCTAAACTTGAGACACGAGCTAGGGTATGAAAGCAGGATTTGGTTGGCTCACTCATGGCTGGCTTGATTTGACCCTCGGAGGGCCAAATCCATTGTTGGTGTAACTCCACTGATAAAAGAGGATTTCCACCAGGCATTGGATTGGTCTGGAAAGTTCACAAGTATGGCATGTAGTTTGACCAGGAAAATTAAAAGGAAAGCAGAATTATGCAAAGGACCGGGCAGTCTAATCCTCTTCCACCACCATCTGTAGACCCCCATGCGAATGTACTGAATTACATTTGCCAAAGAGTTTCTTGTGTTGGTTGTTTTGATTTACAGTCGGTGGATGCATTGTAAAGCAGTATTATAGCTAAAGTCTAGTAGCTGACATGGGGATTTATGTGGTGATATTATGCAGAAGAAAACCATCAATATTCATATAGATTCCATTAGACTGGACTATGCAGGAAACGCAAAAATTCTACCAATTATTTAATATTATGTTATTTGCAAAAACAATTGCTGCTTTGTAGGAAGATAATGTGTGTAATGTGAAGGCAATTCCTCTTGTATATAAGTTCATCTCCATCTTCATCATGGTAGTTATTAAAACAGCCTCGTCTCATCCTGTAGATAAGGAACACGCTGTCTGTACTGTGCAAGTCTCGTTGTGCTCACTGAAAACAAAACAATGTGTTCAATAAAGCACAGCACAAATCCAGAACCTGAGGGAACAGCCAAACCTTGGAAGGACCCCTTCCCCAACAGGCCAACAGTTGCTTTGTTATAGGTTGATTTTTTTTTTCATTTTTCTTTAAAAAGTTTTACAGGAAAAAATGAAAAAGAATTGGAGGAAGAAATCACTATGCAAAATCCAGTGAAGTCTATGACTCACATCTCTCTCTTCCATTCTGCTGTCTCTTCGGTTTCTCCTACTTCTTTCTCACACCCTCTTTCCATTCCATTTCTCTCTCTCTTTTATTATTCTTCATTCCCAATGCACTTTTCTATCCAGAGAGGGAGCAGCACTACTGATATGAGAGCAGGTATCTGGGAACTCAAACTCCCCAATCCTCCTCGTGGCTCTAGAGAACCTTTGTCAAGTTCAATTTCCCCTCTATGCCTCAATTCCAATCTTCTGTAAAATGGGGATAACAATAGTTCCTAGTTCACAGGGGGATTGCACAGCTGAATTAATTAGCACTGGCTCAGTGCTTTGAGATCCTGGAAAGAAAATTCTATCAAAGTGTTAAGTATTATTCTGAATAATAATGAATGTTTCCATTAAATTTCTCTCTTTTCCTTTTTCTCACAAGTCATTCTTTGTTTCTTTATTCTTCTTCCTTAGCTCTCCCTTCACTTCTTTCTTCTCCTGTCATTCTCAGCTCTGCTGCTACATTTGCTTTATCTAACGGACCAAGCAGAAATGTTGTGTGACTGGATCTCCTTCTGTCACCATTTTTTTCACGGGGGAGGAGTCTCATGAGCTCTCAAATGCCATGCTTCGCTGGAAGCAACAGGGACCATGGCATTTAAAACTGGGCAGCACTTTCAAGTCCTGTTCTCTGAAGCTCCCACGTCCTTTTGGCCCAATGGGATGTGGGGCAAGAAGGAGGGAGGTTTGCGCAGGGCAGATGCATTAAAGCTGACACCCTTGTGACCTGTAAATCTGTTGGGGAGGGTTGGTGGCAATGAGCCCTGCTGTGGAAACAGGGAGAAATCTGCATGCTTTCTGACCCATCGGTAGCAATGATTCAAATTCAGAGTAAGAGTTCAGAATTAATCACAACATGAATGTGAGAATGTTAAACAAACAACAAAAGGAAAACAAAAAACCCCTGCATCTCTCTCTCCTCTTGAATATATAATTATATATGCACATAAACATTTTCCTAAACAAGTTTTTGGTTTGCTGAACTGTTGGAAAAACCCCACCCTTTTGTCCCTAAGGAAAAGCACCCCTCTGGGAAAAGAAATAAGAATCATAGCTGCCCCCTTTGGCACTGACAGAATGAGGGCTTCTGAGGGACCCCACAAATACCACAGTGTGCTCCTTGGCTGGGCCCAGGACGGTGGCAAACTTGCAAAGCAGGAAGGAGGGACCAAACAATGACAATTACAGAACTGACAACAAATCCAACTGTAAGCAGCTCTGCTGATGCTCTCCAGGCTAAGCTAGACATGAGACCATGGAGGGGAGGGGGCCAGTGCCAGGTGCAGGGTTATATCCATTCTAGGCTGCTGCAGCCACTCTTGGCTTTTCCTCATTGCTTCAGTTCTGTTTGACTCTTTTCTTTTCTCTTTTTGTGCACATGAGAAATAAAAACAATTTTTTTTCTGTATGTCATTTTTGTGGCTTCTGGCTTGTTTCTCTTCCCTCTCCTTCTCTCTCTCTCTCTCTCTCTCTCTGTGCGCCCCCTCCGCCCCCCCCCAGCGCTTCTCTCTCCAGTGGATTCCCCTTCAGGTCTCCAGGATGTTACATTTGTTGCACCTAGCAGGCTTCAGGCATCATGTACACAATACTGTGATTGCTAACAACCACCACACCGCGTCATGGAAGGCACCGCGCATGCTTGCAACACCCTACAGTGCAACCCAGCCTCTGAGCCCCCACCAGCCACCACCCCGCCCCTATTCACCGCCAGCAGGACTCCTATTGATCTCACTCAATTGATTCCCAATGATCCATAACACATCAGGTGTCCCCAGCTAGTTCAGAAAATCAAAATGCTGTTGGGCAGCCGCAACATCAGAAAGATGTGGGGTAACTCAGAGTCCCCTTCCCCTCTACTCCTGTTTCGTCATAGCCCCAGCTGGGGATGAGCAACACCTGCTCAGCGTACCTCTAGGAGGATTTAAGGCTTCCAGAATCAGCCCTGATGCTCCATCAGAGCACGGTGGGGGCTGTGTGCGAGGTCTTAGTAAAGGGAGGGTGGCTGACAGCTCTCAGGTCTTACCCCCGCTTCTCTGCTACCCTGGTTTTAGTTTCACGAGAGGAATTCTGTTAGCCTGATGTTTTATTATAGCTTGCTCTGTCTTAATCTCTATATGCCTTGGTCAACCGGGGGGCAAAACCAAATGCAAAGTCATTAATAACCCATTCTCCAAGCTATTCATCGTTTGCCTAACAAAGAGCTAGGCATTATATTAAGGTATGCTATAAACATTCCAAATACTGAGGTATTCACTCAATTTTTCCTCAGTCAAGCATTAATTCTCCAGGAAGCCAGATGCAGTTTAAGGTCATAGAGGCGGAGTAAAAATGTAGCAAGGAGTCAGGCTAGGCTAAATCAATTTTGCTTCTACAATTTTTAGTCATCTAAAAATATTTTCACAACAGCTCATGAAAGCCAGTGGGCCGCATTTTCTGCTGGTGTGCATGTATCTTAAGAAAAGCCTCTGCAGAAATGCTGTCATGAATTCAAATGCTTTCATGAAGCTTTTGCTCATCAGAGAGTTAAAACATTTCCTTTTGTTTCAGTTCATACTTTTCCCTCGCAGAATTAGTAGAATAGGCTGAAAATCCTCCAACAGGGCATTTTCCATAAGCAAGCCAATTTGTTGAAATCCAAACAGTCTGTAAAAGCAATTCAATTTTCACAACACTGCAGCAAAACTGCCTGGCCACTATCTTGAAGTCGGAGACCCCAGGTTTCCAGGGTCCGCTGCCTGCGAGACAGACAGGCCTAGGATGTGATGCAGGGATAGGCTTGCGCTCAAAATTGGAACAAAACCGGATTCCAAAATTCTGAAATCTTTTATGCATCAGAATTATCTTTCTCTACCGAAGTTTAGGTGATAAGAATCAAACAGCGGATTAATAGATGAGATCCTGGACATTAAACTGACTGGAATAAAAGGAAATTACTAATGTACATTCGCTGTCAGAGGTAAAAGACAGGCTAAGAATCAACAGACAGATGTGCCCGAAGAAAGCAAAATGGATTTTCAAAATTCATCCTGGTAAAATGATCTTAGAATAAAGATTTAGAAGCTAGCATGATCATCTCATTTGTATTGCACTTAATACAGCCCAGAGAACTGCACCCTGACATTCCTGCATAAGTCTCCATAACCGATAGTTGAACTATAGCAAAACTTTTGCAACTTCCAAGAACTTATATATCTTGCAAAAAGAAATACTTGCATGAAAGAGCTATTTCTACCATTCCAACTAGTATTATGTTCCTTTAATAATCCTGCATAATCAATGGGAGTTCTCAGTGTGAAAATGTTGTGTGATAAAACTAAAAAGAGCACCACAGTCTGTCTCCTAATGAGGAAAATGATATTGTAAGAGATTATGCAACACTTAAGTAAAGAAATCCTCTTTATAATTACTCTGACAAGAAAAATAAAAAAAAGTTTGAACATTCTGAGATGATGACAACCTTCTTTAAAAATAAATACGTTCTTTAATGAGGTGTAGGCAAGGAAAGATAATACACATCTGAAGGTATTAATGGAGGTAGTGGATGAATTTACTGGACACACAATCAGTACTGAAAAACTGTAAGAACCTGGGGAATGGCAAGAATGGAAGAACAGCAAACATGGCACCAATGCTTTAAAGGAAAAAATTGATCCTGAAAACTATCATCTAGTAAATCTACACAATGATGCTTGTATCCAAAGGAAAATACTTTAAAATATTAAGGGAAGGATCAGCTCACTAAACAAGTAGCGATTAATGAAGATATGCATAGCAAACAGTCTGTACATAAATTCTTGTCTGCTTTAGAAAAAAAGCTGGGAATATCCTCAGGACAGTTAATTTACGTGATTCAGGAGCTGTCTGTAGTGAAGCAAAGGAAGTTTGTTAGAGCCTGTATTGCCAGCCCCTCGTACTTGAAAATCATGAACCAAATCACAATCAAGAACCAAAAATCACAAGACTGACTGGAAATCATGTAATTTGTATATAACACCAGATACCATTTTGTATATATGTATATTTATATACATGTATATAAAATAAAAACAAAAGAACTTTTATCTGACTTCCAATTTTAGTGTTCTCAAGAGGTCTATAGCTACGTTATTATTGTGCCTCTTCCACTGGGAGAGAAATTCACTTCTTTCAGTGAAAACTGAGTGTCTCACTGCATCACAGGGACTCTGTGGTCTAGTGCTTTAGGAAGCAGCTCAAATGTCACAAGACCTGGAAATGGCCCTGTAACTCCTGGCAAGGCTGACAGAGCTGGTCTGATACCAAAGCTTGTCAAAGACTTGGGTTTTTTCCTGCCTTCTGCTGTGTGGCATTTTAGTCGAAGCTGCCTGTCCAAAGCATGTTTGATCATTTCAGGTTCAAAACTCTGCGTGCAAATTCATTCTGTAGCAGCTGCTTGGAGAGGACCTTCTTCCACTCTTCCTTATCCCCATAGCAGGAGAACCCCCCTTGTCAACCCTGGCTGCTTCTTGCAACCCCTGCCTCCTGCCACCTCTTCCACCCTTTCCTTCAAGGTCCCTTTCAGTGCCTTGCCAGTTCTCCTGCCCCAGGCACATTGTCCCTCAGTGTTGCCGCTCATGTGGAAAACATGGATACTCTGTAATCCCTCTTCCTCGTTCTCTGCCCCCTACCCTCTCAGGTATAAACCCTTCCATGTTCCTTGTCGTACACACTGGGGAGACCATCCTGCACCCCACGCTCCCTGCTCAGGCGCTATTGGCTTCTCCACACACCCCCTTTCCCCCACACATTCAGAGGACCTTCTCTATCCTTACTGTTTTCTGCTGCTCTCCACAGTGCCCTTTACTACTCTGATAGGAACACCAGGTTTCAGGGCAGAGGCAACATCCATCTTTACTACAGGCAGCCTAACTTTCTGCTGCAAGAGTTTGTAAGTAAATGCTGACCTGCTGAAACTGAAACCGCCTGTGGCTTCCATCCCCAGGAGAAAAACTGAGGGATTGTCTTGACGCAATGCAACACATGGCTGTGGTTTCACCGAGAGCTATGCACTAGTCTGCTGAAGGATAAGCTTTCTGTCATGAAACATAACAAAAATGGCTTCACTTCTAAATTGTCTCCTTTCAATACATGTTATTTGCATCAGAATTACTCTGGCTTTGCCCCTGTGCCTGTTCAAAAGGAGACGAATCATTCTGTTTTAAAGAGAAACACCGACAATGAAATATTACAAACATAATGACTTTCAGCTTGAGACCAATTTCAAACACACCCTGTTGAACACTTATGAAAGGAAGACAAACAAAACCTACACGGAAAACCCAAAGGGTATAAGACTGAACAGTGTGAAATTTCACACAGATATAGTACCTCTGTATATAGAAGAAAGAAGCATTTTTTGTCCATGCCAGCCTCCATCAGAACGCAGTTTTAACGACAGACCTGCGTTTGGCACCTCCTTAATACGCCAGCAATGGTTAGTTACAGCACCTAGCTAGTAAGGCAGCTTCCACATATGCACTTTTCAGACTCATATATGAAAGGCAAATCATCATTAACAAGCAAATCAATCCAAAGCCCTTTATTTTCATGCCCTTTTCTCTAACACCAAGACCAGTAGTTTTTAACTTATGTTTTTAAAATCTCCAGTTTATATTTAAGGAACCGGTTTTTAATGTAACTGGGAAAACTGAGCTTATGGACCTAGGTGTACTATACTGGCAGCTATTCTTCTACTGATTGTTTTCTGTTCTTACTGTTTGCTAATTGAAAAAGATTGAAAATCACTTCTCTAGATACACTTCAAATCTCAGAGCATGACATCAAATCCAGGAATCCAAATTTCTACCAAGCAACATCTAGCTAACAAACAGTTAGCTGTCTAACCCATCGGGAAAGTTTATATATCCTATCCCCCTGTTAAAACTGAGTAGAAATAGGATAATAGCTTGCTAACACTATCAGCTGAGACAACCTTTTATCTCAAGCAGACACGGTCCACACTCAGAAGTCCCAGACAGACTCTATACAGAATCATTCTTAAATGTCATGGATTGCCTGTTTTAAATTGAAAAGTCCTAGAGAAAAAAATAGCAGTAAAAGAATTGAGCCAAGGCTGCAAAGCTGCGTACCCAAAAGTTAGCAAATGCCATAATACAGGAAGACCAGACAGAACTCTACAGGCAACGTGCCAGAGGGAACAGGAGAGAAATTAAATGAACTCGTCATACTTTTTGGTCTCTAACTTTGTAGAGTCTATTAGTAACACAGGGTAAGATTATCACAAGAGGTTCGCACCACCACAAAGAGAAACCCCTCGTACACTCCCACTCCCTGTGCATTGGTCTCCCCTACTACCCACCTTTGTCCAGTGATCCATTTACATTGTGCAAGTGTAATACACTAGTTGGTTAAATCTGCTAATAAACCAGGATGTGAGCATGCTATACCTACCTAGTATTCAGTTTGCTCTTTTATAAATGATTTGGTAGAGAATCAGGCCCTGCTCTCTAGCTGACTCTCATCTGATTCTAATTCAATTTCTCTGCCTATTGTTTATTTCACCGCTCCCCTGTGAAGTGTCAAATGCTGATGTTCTGTCAGCCTAGAACTGTCGTTTATATTTGTCATTCAGTCCTTGTTAAAAAATAAAACAGGACTGCGCCTGCCTTGGCGCGCTCTGCCTGGGAATTCCCTGTGGTAAAATTAGTCCATTTAGATGGAAAGTTTTGTGTCACTCCCCTGTCTAAATTGGCAGATCTGGCTCTTTTGCAAAAACCAATAAACTGTGAACCTTGATGCATCTGTCAATCAAACTCATCTTTCGTGAGCAAAGCCAGATGACAACAAAAGCTGGGCAGGCTCCTCTGATTGGTTCTTCTCATTTAGGCATATCAGGAGGCACCTGTCACTCCTCTGGCTCAGCATCGTGCTCAGAGGGACTCCATTCACGGAGAGATGAAGCCTTATTGGGGGCTGGGTTGGGGCTGGGATGGGAAAGGAGGAAGGGGGAGTTTACCCTCCTCACTTTCAGTACAATCTGCAGCTTGGCTCTTTCCTCACGGCTCTGCTGAGAGGCAAGGAACTGGCATCACGTTTTGTTCTGGACATGTTTTCTTCACATCTTAAGTGAAAGCTTTCATTTCTTAAACTACGTGGGTTTTCTGGTGGCTAAAAGGATGTAGCAGGAGCAGTAAATGTGACATGCAACATCCCTGGGGACTGAGCCACAATACCACAGAGGAGAAAGAGGACATATTCCAAACCCTCTTCCAAAGCTGCTGTATGCACCCTGCCTATCTGGTCACCCACTGAGGAGAAGCAGAGAGGGTATTTCTACCTTTCTGCTAGGAAAGGAGGGGATCGCAGACTGATTGAACGAGGCCTTGCATGTCAAGGGAAGCATTTTTTATAAAGGCATAAAAGAGGAAGAAAAATGGCAGCAAAGAGCAATAGCTTACGCCATGGTGCTTGAGAGGAGCTGGGGCACTTAGGAGCTGATGATACCTGTGGGAATGATCCCCAGAGAGATCAGAGTTCAGGGGACATCTCAACTTGTCCAGTTTTCACTGGAAAATTCTGAACTCTGCTGTCTGCCCCAAAGAAGGGTGCCAAATTTTTATTAATTGTTTCTTTTGCATTCAAAAAGAGAATTTAACCTAATTTTTCAAAGTGTAATCATTTGCATATTTGCATTAGGTTGCCACTGAACCATTCAAGAAACTTGTTCTTCCACAGAACTGCTGCTTGATGATGGATTTATGTTGCCTCTTAAGCACCCCAACACAAACCTTATCTCAGGTGCCTGTATTTTCTCTTTCTACTTTGTTTTGCTCAGAACAGCTCTGCCATCATAGGTCACTTACATTGTTTGCAGGTATCAATGTAATTGCCTTGGCAGTGCAGTAGCCAGCCAGTTCTCTCAAAACCAGAATATGGTACATGCTAATTCTCACAGTTGCCTCACAAGTCTCATGAAAGTTTTGTGCTTTTGCTCCAGTTACAGGATATATGATATAAGATTAAAATCTCAGCCTTTCTGAAACAGTTGTGAGTTCATTTGGTTCTACCGTCCAGTTTCAATTACAGACTCAAAAAGACAAAGAGCTTAAAAAGAAACAGCAAAAAGCTCTTCATGACATTTAAGCTCATGTCATTATTCTTGCAGGTGGAGGAAAGCAATTCTTGCTTACTGAGACTTGCCAAACCGGGCATACAAAGTACTGATTTTCATGTGAGAGATGAATCTGGTAAAACATTGACCAGATGATGCTAGTTAGCATTCATATACACGTTTGCTGTGCTACACGTATAAGGTCAAAATACAATCTGTACATTGTTTGGGGTCTTGAAAAGACTGCTAAAAGATTGCTTATAGCAGATGGCTTAAGGGCTACTGAATGAGTACACAAAGTAGCATAGCCACAGGCTGCAGTCATGGAAAGGAACATTACAGTCCCTATGTATTGTGATTATGAACCGTATTACAACATCACCTAGAGATACCGAGACAATGACCCTGTGCGTTATGTACAGTACAAAGTAAGACATCATTCCTGTCCTGACCAACCTACTTATCATTAGACAAAATAGAGAAGGGAAGCGAGTCATTCAATGCTGCTCACCTGATCATTGACAGAAAGGGAATGACACAAAAATCTCACCAGCCATGCCAGCACGCTGGATCCTCCTGCCCTTTATGCAGGTATGAATAAAAGCAAAGGGGGCCACCACCAATTAGCCCTAGCAGAAGGATGCTGGGAAGCAATCGCATTCTGGGAAGAGACAAGAGGTGGCTGCTCAGACCCACTTCACTGATGTACTTTGAAAGGTTTGCCAGATTCTTGAGAAAGTAAATGAAAGAAAAGACAATGGATCTTCAACACAGGTTTTCTACCTGCTTCATCCTTTTCTGGCAGGAGAATACATACACATAATGTAAAGAATGTCTAAGCAAATGAGCTGGAAAATGCTGTGACAAAATAGAAGCGAAACTTTAGGATGTTACGTAGTGGAAAGAAAATGCTAACAGATAGCTCACAGAAGCACACCGATAGCCCAAAGGTAACCATAAGAAATTGGCCAGTATTCTGAACTGTATAATCTTTTGTTATTCAGTAACACCTTTGTCAGAATATTACAAAGGCTCCGTTTCTACAGTTGTGACCAGCTCCTCAAAAGGGTCTAAATGTGAACTAGGTATGTAAATATGTACAGTTCAGTATTTTCACTAGAAGACTTTGAGGAGTGTTTGGGACACTCAGCTGTACATTACACACCGAGCTTTTCTGAAAATTTTTGTAACAACAGTTGCTAAAGATCCCTGAAAATCTATCTCTCATTTTTTCTGTCTCTAATCAGACCTAGGTTTTAATTAATGAATTTATTTTTAACTTGCCCTTCTTTGAAAATTCTCTTCTCTAAGTTCATTAGGAAAAATCTTCCCCTGTTCTTCTATCAGCTAGGATACATATTCACCATCCGACTTCTTTTTAAGTTTTACTATAAATCAGAAGGGACTTAAATGATACCCTCTGCTCCAACTATTTCATTGTGCTCCCCCTTCTGTCTATATCAGGTGATCACTCTCACTAGATAAAAGTTATTACTCACTAGATTAAGGTTATTATGGTCTGTAGCAGGAATTCTCTTACTGCTTTGTGTTTGCACAGCAGGTAACATAGTGGGCTCCTGGCCCACACCAGAGGTCTCAAAGAGCTACCACAAAATAAACTGTAAACAGCAAAATATTTTTTTGGGAAAGGCCACAAAGTACCGTTCCTGGGAAACATCCTGGTGATGTCGAACATTTCTTCTCCTTGGAGGCAATTTCTCTGCCATTACTGACTTCCCAGAAAATCCTGCTCTAGGTCAAAGTGCCACATGAGAAGTTCCCACCAGAAGGAGGGGAGAGAGGGTGGAAACAAAACTGAAAGGAACTCAGAACAGTCTTTGATTCTGGAAACCTGGCACAGTCTTTATCGACATCTCCAATATTGTCCTGTGTGCCTTTCTATTTTTATCTTTGAGTTTGGATTGCCTATTTTGACCCGTTATTGTTTGTTTACTTGTGTTTTACCTCTTTGTATGTATTTTGCTTGGCTGATACAGCAAAAGCAAAAAATCAGTAACATTTTGATTTGCTCTGAGACCTGTTTGCTTTCACAAACGGAGACTGAGCACAGATATCACCTGTTCTCTCAGAAGAGTGGGAGACACCAGAACATTTGGGACCCATGGTGAAGGATATGGCAGGGGAAGGCAGATGCTTATGTGGTTATATCACAGGGCTGGGCTTCATCATTCTTGTGTTCCATTCAAAGGTGACTGGAAGGAAAGGAGGCAAGGCTTTTTGGAGCCCTTCCTTCTGAGTCATACGTCAGCAAAGGTACTAGATTTTTGTCATCTCTGAACTACAAGGGCTTTAATACAGGAAAAGCAAAAGCTTTGATGCATCTCTTCCCTTGCACAGCCACTCAGAATACAGAGAAGTCGAGCCTGGATTATTTGGTTACATACGCACAGAACTGCATGTGTGTTTTTTGTGCAATACATATCTGTGTACTGTAACAGTGAGCATCAGAGCCCGCATTAAATGGCCAACCAAAAGCCTCAAAAGGCACCTGGAATCTTACTACTGAGTTTGGTTTATGCTCCAGAACAGCAGAAGGGTTCGCATGCTCTTAATTTGCCAAAACAGACACTTCTCAGTTTGAAATTCCCCATGCTGCTAACAAAGGAGATAAATACTGACAAAAATCATACAGCTGCAAACTTCCTTATGCTCCTTCTCCTCAGCCATAAATGTTGTGACTGCAGGTCCTCTCACTTTGTCCCATTAACCCAATTTCAAAGTGACAAAAGTGCGGTGAATCTGTAAGCCACTGATCATCCAGTTTGCTTAGCAAAGATGGAGAATGTTTTTCCTGACACTGTTTCTCCCTAGGCACCCAAAACTAGCCGGTGGTCTGTCTAACATGGCTTGCTCCTAAACTGATCAACGTTGAAAAAAAGATGTTGGGATTCTAGTTTCGGTTAGCAGGGCCAAAATAATAACAACTGTTGTTTCTGCATCTATCCCCATTGTATTATATTTTTTCCCCCCAAGTGAGCTTTTCTTAGCCATCTCTTACTCAAATGCTGAACAAGTCGCCTAAGATACAGCCTAGACTGAAGAGGCCAGAGAGAGAAGAACATGGTCATTAGAAGGAGAGATGAAAACAGTCTGAAAACGAAAGCACTAGTCATCACCTTTTTGTGAACATGACCCATACCTCCTCCATGGACGATTTCATGTCCCTGGAATAAACATAGTGCGAAAGAGCTCCTTCATGCTACTCTCTGAGCTGCCAAAGTAGTAGACTACTACTCATAGTAGTTTCTGCTGTGAATTCTAGCGTGACTCCAGTGTTTGAAAATACATGATACTGATAGCAACCAACCTGTTTATGCAATCAATTATGGTCCTCAACTCAAGCAATGAGATTTTACCTTTCTGTCCAAGGTCACTACCTTTTCTCAGTCCTACAGCCAGATGGACATTTATCTACATTGAGGTTAAGTCCCTCAGACTCATTGAAGAGCTCCTATCTAGCTCAGTTAATGCTACAATATTGGTATGACAAGTTACTTTTGACATGCTAAAGACAGAGATTGACTCTACAAATGTCAGCGAGAATCTGTCAGTTCTGCTCATTTCCGAGTATCCACTTATCAGGGAGGTTAGTCCCCTGAATTTCCTTTTACTAGCCATAGATAGAGTTGGTTAAAGACAAATTGCTATGCAGACTAGTGCCATCTCTAGCCACATATCGAGGTCTCCTGGTTCTCTCCCAAGATCAGGCACTGGTGTTGTGTCTTAGAACACCTCTGTTACGATCTTTAGGAGCAACGGACTTCCCACAGCTTCAACTGGAATCACGAGCACACAGAAGGCACTCAGGGATCTCGTATCTTCAAGCGACCACAATAATTCTTCCTTACAAGTCTTTCATGGCTACAAAAAGCTCTTGTTTCTGATCAGACCATCTACAACTTTCTGTAAACTTCCATTCCAGATTAATCACTACATAACGAGGCAAAACATTATTATCACTGTTATTTTCTCCACCAAGTATACAAGAATCTTTATCAAGTTCTTCTGGGCTCCAGGCAGAAATCTTAGCTGAACCATTCACTCAAAGATCCTTCCAAATTCAAATCCCTTTCATGTCTTCAGAAATTTTCTGTTCTGCTTTACAATTATACCATTTTCTTACCTTTATCTGTGCTCCATGTGGTCTGTTGCTGTGCTGCTCAGGGCATTCTTTGACCTCTGCATCCTCTGGTGTCAGGATGACCCTTAATTGGAATTCATCAAAATGGTTCCTGAACACTCCCCAGAAGGCAAGCCAGAGGCTTCCTTAGCAGAACCAGACCCTGCAGGTCACAAGAACACAAGAAAAAAGATGACACTTGATTAGATTACAAAGCAGCAAATTCAAAGCTGATTAAAATTTTTCTCCAACAGTTTGTATTTTCACCAACTGAATTTGTAACCACAGGAAGTTACCAAGATTCCAAGAAAAGACTGGACAGTTTTATAGATTAAAAAACAAAAACAAAACCCAGAGTTATGAGCATTCAACACGCATTCTGGAAAGATATGAACATTTCTGGGATTAAGCCAACCTGCAGATTACTTGAGCTCCCAACAAACTGCAGATGCTTTCTATGTCTGCCCATTGCACAGTTCTTCTGTCTTCCTCTTAAGAATCTGTTGAGACTACTGCTAGAGATGGTAGACCAGACAAAACATGAGCCTGGCCCAGTCTTACAAATCCTATACCCCTAAATCCACAGATTTAGCATTAAAAGTGAGGAAACTCAGCCTGCAACTCTGGCCTACATTTCTAATCATAGCCACTGCTGCAGGAGCTGCATATGGAATACTTTTTAAGTCGTCTGTCTTGTCACCTTAGCTAGCTACCTATTGTATCCTGGTTAGTTCTAAACGCAACCTGCTTGGAGCTTATTTTGGTCCATATTGCCTCCACTATTTTATGCAGAAATCAGTTTTGAATCATTGCCTTTTCAACCACAAGAGTTTTTTCATCTCCATTTCACAATACAGAAAGATTTGTATTGTTTCAGGTTTTACTATCTCTTTTCAATTTTTAGGGATAATTTTTTTAATAAAAATGTTTGTGTTTCTGTCCCAAAGATTCAGTGACATAAGTGAAAATACACCCATTTACTCCATTAACGTGTCCTATGTCTTGTTCACCTGACTGGCTCAGGATAGCTGATCATAACCATTTTTCTCAGAAGCTTGATTTGCCTTCTATATCCACCACTGTCAATCAGAAGTCTGAAGTCAAAAGAGTTACACTCATGTAAACAGTGTGTAAGTGAAACTGGAATCAGGCATTGACTTTTAAGATAGCTGTTTTCAAGTTCATTGCCACAGCTACCCCAGAGGAGACTCCTAGTGTACCGTGATCATCTTGTCTGGCCTCTGATATGAGATACCCATAGGGCTGCTTTGAATTAATTCCTGCTGTGGGTCCAATAGCTGGGGTTGAGCTAGGGGAATCTGCTTCTGAGGAACATTTGCTACCAAGTATAAAGGTACGAGTGCTGGAAAATACAGTGAGCCCTAGCTAAAATATTTTGACAGGTGATTACCTGCACTGTTGCAAATACGCATATTATTTCTGGTTGAATTTATCTACTATCAACTTATAGCTGCTGGAGCTTGTCAGATCTCTGTATAGTATGCTGCAGAGCCTTTGCTACCAAACTGCATGTTCTTCATTTTGGTCCATATTTATGAACTGTAATTCTACTAAACTTGTTTTTAATGAGGAAAACCCCTCCTTTATAAATAACCTGTATTTAGGCTTCATATCTCTGTGTGGAGGCCCTCTTTACAAAAAGACACTCAACTCCTATACAAGCACCTTCTCATTAGCAATCAAAGACGTTTTTGTTCTGTGGGATTGTAACCAAGCAGGTTCTCCCTTCGCAGATACCCCCAATTCAGACTGGCCCTTTCCAAGCACCACATACATCTCCCAAGTTTTCTGATTAAGCTCTGCTTGTTTGCATGACCTCCATGCAGAAAAATCACTGCTCAGTTATTATTGCCACCATTGTCAATTTGTATATGTCAGTTCCTATACATATTTTTGTTTGTTGTCTTAAAATACAACAAAGAACAGGTCCTTACCCCAAACAACTTACACTTTAGGATCCCACATAAAAATTGCTACACTCGTATGTTTCCTCCTTAAACCTGCTATCTCAAGTCACAACTGTTATTTTGGATCCGCTCATCTCTAATGGGAGTATTTCTAGGTTTGATCCCCTGCACTACAGATGAATGTCAGCTTTATTTACCTGAGTAACTACAACAGAAACCTGTTACATACGCCTTGAGAAGGAGCTGCCTGCACCATTTCTTTGGAGCGATCATACCAAGAGAAGGAAAATAAAAGTGTTTAAAAATAAATCTTCCCTCTACCTGGTATGCCTTTGCATGGCTGTCTTTTCCTGTGCACTTGCTCTTAGTGCAGTAACTTTAACTGGCTTTCTAATTGGCAGGAAACTTGGGAGCCCTACAAACAGTCTGTCTCATAAATCCTCTGCAGTTTGACTGTGTCACCTCCCTGCTTCCTACATCTCCTCACCCTACCTGCTCCATTTTAGCACTCTAGAAGATCTGATGCTCAGATGTTCTCAGGTAGGATACAGGCTAGAGGTTCGACCCAATGCAGGGTAAAAACAACAATGTGAAGACAACCATAAACAGTCAGTCAGTCTCCTCAGTACTCAGTTGCACCATTTTTACCCGATGAGAATTATATTTGCATTTGCATTACATCTGACTGAACAAAATAAGAGAGAGACCATCTACCACCACACCACTTGTGTTTCACCACCCCCAGTTTGGGGCTTGGCACTCCAATTCAGTTCTGTCTCCAGGCTGTTTACGATACGGGCACTCATTTTGTCAGCTGGATTGATGAAACCTTTGGTCCCAAGACAAAGATGATGACTGAATGCTGGTAAACTGAGCCACAGTGCTCGGAGAAACAAAGGCAGGTCCCACTAGCCTGCAGCTAAAGGTTCTCAATGGATGGATGCTGAGCTCTGACTTAATGCTGCTCCCAGTGAGATCAGCAGGAAAGCTACTGGTAACTCTTCCACTGATCTCAGCATTGAGTATTTTGGAACATCCCACTCACAGTTGTAGGGAAGGCTGGGGGAGGAGACAGAGGTGAAGATGACACTAATGGAGCCTATCCTCTGCACGTGCATGCAACCAACATTTCACAGACATACCTCCCTCTGATCAAGTCTTTAGTACACCTCTTTAGGTCACTCAAAGATTCCTAGAAAAGACATAATTTAAAAAATCTATTTAATCTTGATTCAAATACTTTTGTTTCATCCAAATTGAATTTCTTTCTGGCTTTGGCTGGTTTTAACATTATCCATGCTGTAGCACATGCATGTGCACGCATACCCACACTTCTGCATTCAGCAGTTGTGAAGCCAGAGGGACTAAAATGATCATCTAGATTGTGCTGACTAGAAACTGAATCCATAAGCCAGAGTCACGACGTTTTAATGACAATGTAATTGTAATGTCATTTTAATTATATCGGGAAGTCCCTCATTGTCCCTGTCTTGGATGATGTGAAATGATGTAACCTGAGATTGTCAAAGGCACATATGGGACCAAGCACCCCTTTCTGACTCATACTGAGGGGAAACTGGGAACCCAAATCACTGATGTTGTTTTGTAAGATGTGATTCCTTCTTGGATATCCCTGACTAGTAGACACAATGGCAGATACCAACACATTGCAAGGTGCTGGACACCACTCAGTACCTATTGAAACAGTACTTGGGCATGTATCAGCATTTTGAGGGTTAACCAGATTTGTCCCTAGCTTCCCACTCACTTTGATATGACGGAGAAGTAGAGATGTGGGCATTACATATGGAGGCTTCTGGCTGAGCCCCAGAGACACCACACAACAACTACTAGCTTTTACTGTTGGGTCGTGTCCCCCCCCCGTGCAAATTGTGGAAAAGCAGCATCCTGACTCCCAAGTGGCACTCCCTTCCTCCCCCATGCTTCTCCCCATCCCTCTTGTGCATTATCCATCGCACTAAGTTGGACTAGAGGGAGCCAAAGAGGAACAGAATTTTTCCTCTCTCTTTCGTTTTATTTTTTTAAACAATCTCCTCCTCCACCTCCCGTTTCTTCTACTCCTCCTCTTCTTCATCCTCCCACCCACCCCCACCCTGTCCATCTCCCCTCATCCCACTCACACACCACTCCCCCCCTTTACCGGTATCCAACACTGTCAACCCAAACACATGATAAATTGCCCTGTCAACAGAATTCATTCAGGGACCAATTAATTCCACAGAAATGAACCAGGAGCCATCAGTTGCTGAAAAACTCCAAGTGCAGGGAGCGAGGAAGCTAGCTTTGTGAGTGAGAGAGAGAGAGAGAGGCAGGCTTGGGAAGTTAGTCTGACAGAAATTGGTCATTTAATGCTTAAGTGCACCGTAGACAGCCCTGTCATAGCAGCCGGCATGGCAAAAACTCCCCCAGTGCTTTATTTATTAATTATGTGGAGCAGCACGGGGGTCACCTCACTGTCTCGATACACACTCATCAACTTTACTTCTTGTCACTGGAAGAGATCCCACAGCATGTGGGATAGAGGGCCAGGCCTTATCCTGGCTCTGTCTCCTGCCATCCTGCCACAATACAGGCTAGAAGCAAGTTTGTAAGAGCACCACTTGTGCCCTCAGTGAGAGTGGACAGCGGTGGGCAGGGACACAAGAACAGTCAGAAGTGGGAGGCAAACCATTATCCTGCTGCTGCCCAGCTCTGGAGCAGAAGTGGTGGGAGCCTGGAGATTTCATTTGCAAAGCTTCCTCATTATCCTCCTTCAAATTCTCCTTAGCCATGATGCCTGCAAAAATCTGACAGCAGTTAGGCTGCTGATGTATTATGAGTACTGCCTATCCCGCTGATCAATAGCGTCTCATTGCTCCTTACTGTATTCCCTCAGCTGTCCATACTAGCCGTTGCTTCTTGACTCATACTTGTAAGCTCTCCGAGGGCAGGACCATGTTTCTCTAGCATGCAAGTACAGCACCAGGCAATACCAGATTCTGATCTCTGAGAAGTGCTCCTCGAATGGTAGTTAACAGAAATAACAATAATAACAATAACAATTCTATCCTTTTACAGAATCACAGAAAATAAGGCTGGAGTTGAATTTAAGAGATCGTCAAGACCATGCCTCTGCTCAGGCAGGATCAACCGTCATTAAACCTTCTAAACCTTTTTGTCTAGACTGTTTTTAAGAACAACAATGAAGGTTACACAACCTCCCTAAGAAATCCATCCCAGTGCTCCACTACCCCATTCCCCTCTCCACCCTGCTGTGGCTTTAAGATTTGAAAACACACACTTCCCTCACAGAAAACACCAAGCCAGGCCCTGAAATATATCTCCACCTTTAAACAAGAGACAGAAACATGCCTCTGCCATATGGCAGAGATTTACAAATGATGCATGGGCTGCTTTTCACATTCTCTGGTCCAGTTGGAAAACAATGGGATGCATTCTGGTTTAATCCAACATAAGACGTATTTTCCAATTGGGTCAGTAGAAACAAAACTTCATCCTCCATATAAAAGTTGAAGAATGCAAAGAAACCCTGGGAGTGGTGATATTGCACTGGCGCTGCAGGGTTTAGGCCTCCCACTAGCAACTCTGCTTATTCAAGTGGCCTACTGAAGAAGAAACGTGTCTTCCTCCACACATTCAGAACACTTCCAGTCCACACATTATTTACTCTGGTGCCTGCAGACACAGAGCTATACTTGAAAGTTTTGGATTCCTGGTCTGGATTTTCCAACCTTTGGGAGCGTTCAAATATGGGGCTTAAGCGCATTTCTTCTGCAGATATCTCTCTAAATACACACCTGTCCCTCCATGCTTATCAGCACAATAGGGACACACGAACTACAGCAGAAGTCTGAGCTGGTGAATCACTGCAGTTCTATCTTGGCAAAAAGCTGTTGCCTTTACCTCTCCTAACCCCACCACAGTCCGCTTTGAAGAGGCAAGAAATCCTTGCCCTTCCTATCATGGTACACAGAGGGAACAACAGACCTAGCAGTTCAGACAGACCCTCCAGCACATCAGATGGCACATTAGATTTAGTTTAATGCCACAAACTACAAAATGTATCTTCTTGATTTGGAGCTATCAGTCAGATCCTTCCAAAGCTTGGAGGACACCTTGGAGGGATATCCTAGACTTCTCCCTTGCACCCATCCCTATCCCAGAGGCAACCTTCCAAGACCAAAACTCCACAACCACCTTATAGCACCACAGGCCAGCTGACAAACTGGAATAACTGTGCCGGTTTCCTTAAAAGAGAGATGTTTTACACAAGCCAGGGGGAGGTATCTATTCTGTCCTCAAGACCCAACGATATCTCTAAAGAGCATATCTTGAACAACAAAAGCCAGGAAGCGAACATCCAATGACAATCTGTATTTATGTATATCTCTGTTTATGACTCCACTCTCTCCGTACTTACCCAGCACTGGATAAATCTTAGAGTGTTATGGAAGATACAGCCTGATCAGGAAACTCAGTTGACAAAGGACTATTTAAGTCACACAGGATCCTTACAAATCCCTTCCAAGATCAGCTGTAGTAGTGTTTCTCAATCAAGCTTTAAGTGTGCTTTTAGCATTCATTTCTTGCTAGCAACCAATATTTCATAGAGAAATTTAGGTGAAAAATGTTTTGTTCCTTAGTTTCACATGAGAAGAGGAACAGAATCTTTTATTTTGGCTAATGAGTAATGTACATGGGCAAAGATGGTTTTAGCTGATCTGCAGGATGTACAGTCTGCACTAATCTTTACCACTGACTCTTAGGTAACTGCCTGCGGTGCGAGTATTAGCACGCATGCAGAAATAGTAACCACTCCCTTCACTTTTTGTAATCATTACAATATAGTCAGAAAAAAAGCAGCCATTTTCCCATCGAAAAAACCCAGACTTGATAACCCCAGAGATCCTTGCTAGTTCTGTTCATTTCATTCCTGTGCTTCATCTGAAAAGTGATAGGGAAAACAATAAATTTAAAAAGTGAAACTTAGGTATACAATTGTCATTTGTTGGCCTTTAAAAACCTCATATTTCAGATATTCAGAATGGGGATCATATTACAAGCTAATTCTCTCAAGTTACAGCTAATATTCAGAATACAGCATTCGATTAACATAATTTTCACTAGATTATAACTTCTTTGTAACAGGAACGACGAATGCCTGGAAACTACAAATAATGCTGAGGTCACTCAGATACTGTAGTGATACTATAAATAACCAAAACAACAGATAAATAAATATTTTAAAATGTTCCTACTTGGTGCCAGAAATAAACTACACCTTCACAGAGCAGGCATGACAGCAGAAATCAGATATGAAATAGTTTTGATAGTGAAGGACCTAATAATAATCAGGTCAGAAAATTTACTTTGTCTTGGGACAGACTTTCTTAGGGAGATGCTGATCACCTTTATTGTCTAAAACGATAGTCAATAAAGATAAAACCCAGTCTGTGGAATGAAAGGATATTTTGGGCTTCCATTTGCTTACCCCAAGAGACATCCCCGTTACAGGAGCACCCTGTATTCTGCTATTACAAGTTTGTTCGATACTTTGTCCTAAAAGAGCTCACTCTGCAGGCCAAAGAACTCAGTTAGCAGGTCCCTGCACTGCAGCTCTTCTGTGGACATCGTTCGGTATAATCACTTCCTCTCTGAAGCACGCGTTTTTCTCAAACAATTGTCTCCTGGCAGTATGTGGCAACTTACCTGCCTAAGCTAGAATGCAACAGGTCATCAGTTCCCAGTGTGAAATTGTCAAACCACTTCACCATCTCTTGGGGACTTATTCTGTGACGCAGCTGATAAAGATTTATGAGGAGGGGTCTAGGGGGGTTTCAGTGGGTACAGACCACCATCATCCACAGTTATGCACGTCAAGGACACAGGCCTTGCAATATAACTAGTACTGACAAGCAGGAAAAAGTGTCATGTGATGCTAGGAGATCAATGTGGACTGTTGCTGGTAGCTTTTCTTGGAAGAACAGCCTGCCCCTGTAAATCTGCAGGCTGTTAACTTAGTCAACAGCAGAGGATGAAAAGTGGGATTTGGCTGATAAACCTTCCAGTAATAGGGGCTGCTAGCTGCAAGTGTTCAACAACTCAGAAGACAGCCTTAAAATCTCAGAAACAAAAAATATTGGGGATGATTGAGGGTTTCCTTCTCCTTTTTAATCCTTTCACCTTCTCAGCTACATGGCTAGTAAATTGCCGTTCTAAAAATGCAAGTTACTTTTTAAGGTAGTAATTTGTCTCCTGGTGCTGGCATTTAAAAGAAAACATGCAACTAAAATATTACAAACACAGCACAGTTGATAATGCTGGACTGAGTAATCCCAGCCTTGGATATGCAGAGGTTTTAATATGCAGAAAGTGGTATGAAGACTGTACATAGTCTCTCCTTGTAAGACAGCTGCATCTGTCCGTGATACCAAAACAGCTCTTCTAACACAGGGATTGCTGGACTCACTCCCCAGAAGAGGAACCTATTGGTAGCTCAAAGGACAGCAGAGAGCTCTGACCCTGCCCCACTTACCTTTCTCAGGCCATTTTTTTCTTTCAAGCTGCTGTGTGGCACTGTCTGCTGTGCACTGCTGCTCTCAGAGTGTGGGGGTCAGTGCTGGGGCCCCATCACTTCAACAGAGTGGCTGCAGCATCATGGCACAAAGGAGTGCACACTGCCCTTGCCTTCCTGGAAATCTCAAGTTTGTGCTATCTTATTTGATTCTTTTAGGCTGAACTGAATGTTCTTCCCATTGACACAGCTGGAACCACTCAACACCATCCAGATGGGTTTGCCAGTAGTTGTTAAGTGCACCTATATCCACATGCCCAAAACACTGGGGAAGGCAGTGTCAATGCATCAGTGCAGGACTGCAAGGATGGGCCAATTAGATGCAAAGTACCTACTGAAGCCCATAAGGACTGAAGGCCCACACATTTGAGGCCTATATGTGAGAACCTGGTGTAACAAGAAGAGATAAATCCTGCCATAAAGGTGGCAGGAGCCGCTGTCATTGTGTGAGCAGAAGAACCTTGGTTTGGCCCTGGAACTTACAATGAGTGCTTGTTTTCCAGCAGGTAAAGCCAAGCTGCTTTCACTTTCTGCATGATGAGAGTTTTCAAAGAGCACCTGAATAATTCAGGGAGGCTTTGATCTGAGTGCAGACGGACACAGGCATAAACTCTTTCCAGAGCCAGCTGGGAAGCAGTATTCCTGGCACTTCTCACCTCCTGCCACTTCTCCTTGACATCTGATCCTAGGCCAGCAGCTCTCCCAGCTCTCATTGTATTGGCAGGTCAGTGACGTGTTTGGTGTCAGTGGAGACCCCACAGTCTCTCTCTCTCACTGTGTGATACTCATTTAGCACTTGAGAAGCATGGTGGGGCATGAGAGCACATGCTGCTCCACAGGTCTCCTTTCAAGGGTGGATGAGATTGCCCTTTGCAGAAAAAAGTTCAGTATGTCCACATCACTGCTTGGCTGAAATTGCCTCCGATCCAGAGGCAAAAGTCTCTGCAAGTGACGCTTGGGGTCCATTTGTGCGTTGGGACAGAGTCAAAGTTGGGGTAGACCTTTTGTATGCAGCCATGAGAGAAGATGACAAGTGCTTTTACTAGCCCTCTGTGGTCTCCCTGTTGCTCCCTTCCTTTTTCAGGTAATTCTGCATCTTGAGTCAGGCTTTATTCAGCCTGTCAGGGTTCACCCTGACCTGAACAGGATCATCTATGATTTATAACAGCCCAACCAGGAAAAGAATCTGGTCCTTTAAAGCTACAAGGTATATGCCTTTCATAGAGCATTTACAGTTTCTGGTGTAACAGTGACTTGATGCTACACCAATGACTTGATTTTGTCCAAGAACATGGACATAGGTTTCAACATACATTGAAAAGTAGTTTATTCATATTGACTTTAACAGACCAATTCTGGATTTACACCATCATGAGGGAAGTGAGAATCAGAGCAAGTGTGAGCAGATGCACTCAGCAAGACAGAGCTTTTTTTTTTTTTACAGTCACTTTCCTCTGACCACTCTTTAAAGTACATTTTTCTCTCTCTCTCTGACTAAACTATAAACTACTATATGATCCATGAAAGCTTTTCTGATGTCAATATATCTCCCTATATTGATTTGTACGCCTGGACCTTCACTGTGCTAAGGAGCCAGTCTGCAGTTCTACCTTCCACTGGACTGTGTGCATGTTCTGACCCAAAGGGATGGGGATGAACGGAAAAAAGCAGAAGTTAATATAACTAGAGAGTCCCTATGCAGTTCTTGTGTCCCGTAAAAGCATGGCTCTGTCATACAAACAAGTAACAATACACTTCTTCCCACTCACAGTAACTGCCTTTCTAGCAGCTTTCTAAGGACATGTTTGAATGGATCATACCACCACAGTTTCTCAGCTCTGCGCAGGCATTGCTCACTTTGGCCTGAGACTAACACAGGACTTCCCAAGAACTCAGAACCATGCCCATTTTACAGCTGGGGAGCTGAGGCATAGGAATTAATTACTGTGTGCATGGTCACACTGCAACTCATAGCTCAGCAGAGAATCGAAGTAATGTCATTTAGATGCCACTTAATGTCACTTAGTATTTGATCCGCTAGACTGTTCTTCCCACAGCTGATCACCCTTTTGTATGTAAATCAGCCACTAGAGCTGGAGGAAAGGCACTGTAAACTTAGATATTGAGAGAGGGAAAGAAACTGCTGGGGAAAAATGTAACAAAGAGAACAACGTATCTAGCAGGGTTTGCAAAGGGAAAAAATATGCTGTGATTAGCAGTTGAATGTGCAGAGACGTGGAAACTTCCCTTTGTAATGCGGATGGCTCTGCGCCCTAGAATTTTCTCTCACCTTTCAGCCAAGCAACAAACATGTGTCTGCGAGTCCAAAAATGGGCTCTTTGTCCCAAGATGAACTGAATGTCCTTCAGGACCAGGACTATATTTTTGTCATGCATTGTGCATTGCTTGTGCAGCAGGGCTCTGGTCCCTCCTTCTTCAGGAATACCACAAGTAATAACTTGGAGTGGGGATGGACAGGTTGGGTACGTCCAGTCTTGCAATTCCCAAGCCTCTTTTCTGCTCCTCGATTTACCCATCATGGAATGACAAGTTTTATAGCACAAGGACAAGAATTAGACTCTGTGCCCCAAGGAGAAGAGAGAAAAGGTTATGAGTAGGAGTTAAGGGATGGAATTAAAGAAGATAAACAGTCCTGGAGTGCAAAGACGCTGGCAAGCAACATTATCCGAATGTATTGTCCCAATCAAGCCCATAAGTCTATTCAAAGGAGTACCATTACATACATAGTGTTTGCAAACTCAGGCCATGATTAAGCAGCAATGACATGTAGCAGCCTATGAAGAAAAGCAGCGGGTGCTAAAATGCTTAGCTGTTTTTCTTTTGAGAAATCAAGTGTGCTTCAAAGATAACAGGCCATGAAGATTAAGCTGCTACCGCACCAAAGGAGAAAAGCAGATGGAGCCACCAGTACTGCCACAGACGAGTACACAGAGATGTTTAAAGGCTAGAGATTTTATCAGCCCCTGCTCAAGGAGGACTGTAGGTTTCAGCTGTGGAAGGTGAAGAGAGGCAAAGAGGAAAGGAAGGGGAGGAACGTGAGGTAGAAGGATTTCATTAATTAAAAGAGATTAATTAGCACCATAAAAGCAGGCACCATGGATTACAGCAACTGTCAGCAAAGAGCAGTGACAGCTGCAGCAGAGCTGGCCGGCCACTCCCGTCCCCAGCCACTGCCCATCTCCCCACCTCAAGCTGTTGGGGCAGTAAAGCGGGCCAGCTTGGAAATCACGGAGGGCTCCCAAAATGAGGGGTAACTTGGAGGATGGATGTCACTCGGACAGTGGAACGAGCTGGTGCTGGTTTTTTATACTTTCCATGTCACCTTGAGCAAATCACTGATCTTGCTATGCTCCAGTTCCTGAAATAGGGAGATATTTCTTCTGAACTGCCAATTTAAATTGTAAGACCTTTGGGGCAGAGAGTAGAGCACACCTTCTATTATATTTATAAGGGATCAGTAAGCGTTGAAGAAGTGCTGCAGTAAAGAGCTAGTCAGCTGGTAACCAGAGTCCAGATGCGTATAGCTGAAGTTAGAAAAAACACTCATGCACTCCCTCCCCCCCATAATGTACCTTTCACATCAATAAAGTATTTCATAACTTCACTATGCCAGAAGCATTTTTTAACTAAAAATCTGGAAGCAAATATTATCAGTTTATTTTCTGATACCTGTTTGTACTTTCATTGAAAACATTTTCACTTCAACATTTTCTTCTATTTGTAAAAGATCAGAATACAGAAAAGCTCTAAAAATCATACCATCTTGATTTTGCCAAAGTTAAATATTTACATTGCTCTTAAAATTACTTCATTCTGTTTAGTCAAACTTCTCAAAAACTATTCTTGTTCTGGATCACAGCACACTTTTTGATGTATTAAATCCCTAAGAAACTCTGAATTTACAACCATCATTATAACCACCTCCAGCACGTTCCACTGCAGCACCACCAGTAACATATACTGGTGAAGCATCTTTGTATTTGCAATTCAGCATCTATTAATCCTGTAAAAACATATTTATTTGGAAGCCAAATAAAGTGTGCTACGGGGTACAGTTCAATTACATATATGCACGGCACTGGAAGATGCGATCTCCACTAAAAGTCCCATTTGTCCTTAAAACCACAGCAGGCACTTCCATGTATGTGAGAAACAGAGACCAGAAATCTCAGGTGAGAGCACTCTGGAGAGACTCCTGCTCTCAGCTTTTTAACTCCTAAAGACACAAAAGCGTCCTTGCAGAAATTTCTTAGCTTCTCACTGCCTCAGTTTCTCCACATACAAACTAAAGATAATATCTAATACAGCTTCACAATATGTTGTAGGGCAAACATCTGTCTGTATCTGTAGGGCAGGGGGAGGCTTGGGAGGGAAGCACAAAGCAACTGAAAGAGAGTTGGTACCTCCTCATACCTCCTCTTCAAAAACCTGAATGTCCCAGGCAGACTTTGAGAATCTTCAAAGACAGAAAAGTAAACCCCAGCAACAAGCTGGGTTTTTTTCTGTGCTTTCAACTGCCACTGCAAGTGACACACATCATCTGGACTCAGACATGGGGGAAAGAAAATGTGAAAACTGCTGGTCCACTGCTGTTCACCCTGCCATTTGGATTGTAACTTGTGAGGGACCCACAGGGTGTGGAACTAGGAGATGAAGCTGTAGATTTACTATATGACATTGGGTGAGTCACTTCTCTTTCCTCGTGTCTCAGTTTCCCCAATAGCAAGAAAGAGAGGGAGGGAGGTAAATCACCTGCCTCCTGGGACCATTGGAAGGATGCAGTTCACCCTCATCCCAAGCGCACGCTGTCTGCCAAAAAAATGTATCACAAGCAATCTGTGAGAACTCCCTGCTTCTTTAAGGTGCTGGAGCCAGCAGTCCTGCAAGGCTCTGTACCTGCCTGCTATGCTCACACCAGCCATCTCAGCACAGACAGTCAGATTCTGGGCTGCTCCAGTCTATTTTATCACAATTTACTTGGTAACAGGTTACAAATGTGGCATCTGATGAAAATAATGAGCCTTGATGTCACTTAGTGCACAAGGCTCCCTGCGTGTGTGCAGGGAATAGCAAACAAGAGCCAGCCTGGCCTCCTCGCAAGTGCCAGCACAATTGGTCCCACAGCAGCATCCTCCCGCTGCGCTCTGCCTCCGTGAGCCTCACCCACCAGCCACATTCAGGCACTGGAAAGACTCATTGCAGCGTCAAGGTCAAGCCCAAGGCAACCTACAGCAGGGCCACTCTCTACTGTGACGGATCATTGTCCCTTGGGAACTCACCCAGTGGCCAGCAGGCCAGGTCTCAAGGACCTTGGTTATGACCCCAGGTGCATCTGTGTCCCATTTCCAGAGGCACAGGTCAGCCAAGGGCAGGGACCAGCCCACCGTGAGGAAATGGTCCCTCTTCTCATCTTAGCACTGTTAGTATGATGGGAAAATTTTTCAATTAAAAAAATCCCACTGAAAATCTAAAGGAAGGTTACCCAGCTCTTAGCTGACTAAGTACTCCTGGTCTTAAGGGCTGGTTAAACCAAGCTGTACCAAAGACTTGCTAGGTGGCCCTGATCAAAGTTCCTTTGTTCTTCTGAGTCTTGGTTTTTTTGCTGCTGAATAGAGATGAAAGCACTCCTATACTCCATGGGATGGCCTTGAGGGTAAATCTGATAAAGACAGCCTGGGGCTATGGACAGAGATAAAGGACCTAGCGGCTAGTGGGGAAGGGTGCAAGCAGATGTGATAGAGCAGAGAGAGAAGGGTCAGAGAAGATGGGATCACCATGGGAAAGAGCATGAAACAAAGGCTAAAGCAGATATAGGAATGGAAAGTAAAAAATTAAAAGCAAAGGGCTGTGGAACAGAGCCAGGACACAGATCTTCATTCATACTCTGAAGTTTTGCCTTTTTTTTTTTTTTTAAAAAGCTAGGATTTACCAGAGATTTTCAAAGTTTCTACTTAAAGCAAAAAAAAAAAAAAAACCAACCCCACCCCAAAACCCCAAAACCAAACCAACCCACCTTCAGATAGAGAAGTAGGACAAGAAACCATTCTCTTGGACTCAGTATTTTTGGATGCTTTGGCTAGGCATCCTAATGAAATGCCTGACCATATACTGTGGGCCAGATTTAAATGGTTGAAAATCCCCTAGAGGAGTTACCTGCTCAAAGGAAAGGAGCCTTATAGACCCTAACATTTACTATTATCACTATTTAAGTTTTATTTCAGTATATAGAAATACGCCATAGCTACATGCAGACTCCTAGTCTCTTGGGAATGGGGGGGGTGAGCAGGGGGGAATCACTGTTTCACTCTTTTTCTGCACAGCAATACCAATTTTAAAAGTTACCCAAGATGCAGGAGGCTCTTACAATACCAGTGCCAGATTAAGGGGCAAGAGGCGGGAGTTGCAGTCCTCATTTTGCTCCCCTCTGTGGGTTCAAAATCCAGATCTTGATTCCCCATGTGTGAGGATACAGTCTTTTTGAATTATAAAGCCTCTGGGATATAATCTGCTTGCCTTTTTTTAAAAAAAAAAAAACAAAAAAACAAAAAAAACAAACAAGCCAAAACAAAACACAAAACCTATCATGACAAGGGCTCTGATCTCATGAGAGCCTTTCATTGCTACTGTAATATAAACACTAACCCCACTCCTCTCATTAAAATCTCATCCTCTTCCCCAGAGCTTCAACACTGCTCATAGTCAGGTCACTGCACACAGCCCATGTGTAAAGGGAAATGGCAGCAGGACAAGAGAGGGTGGCTGAGGACATGCTGAGTACTTATGTTTGTTGAGCTGGTCACAGTGACACCTAGCTTTTTTTTCCCCCTGAGTTGACAGCATAAGGCATACAACAAATGCAAATCATAGCTTTTGGTGTGCATTATCTTGCACCGAGTCTAACACAGAAGAATCTGAACAAGGAGAAAATGTAAGGTATAAAAGGGCTTTTTTAATCTAGCAGAGAAAGACTTAACAAGAACCAGTGGCTTGGAAGTTAGAACACAGACAAATTCGGATGAAAAATATGTCCCACAGTTTTAATTTACAGTGATTAGCTATTGGAACAAAGTGCCAACTGAAATAGTGAGTTCTTACTCTCTTAATGTCATCTGTACAACATGTGCCTCACTCAGGAGGGCAGAGTAGATTATTTCAGGATTCCTTCTACGTGTAAATCTATTCTTTGTTACCTACTCATCTACTGCTGTCGCGTCCCTCACAAGTTCTTTGTTCATCTTTCCTGATCTCGATCATCATATCTACCTTTGTCACACCTACAAGTTCCTCTTCCCTTTCTTCATTCCTTTTTCAGGTCATTAGTAAATATATTAACTAATGCTAGCATTGGTACAGATTGCCTGTTTTGTCTGAATACTTCTTTCAGCAATATAAGAGTTCTCGCCACATCTCTTGCCAGTCTGCTTCCAAATGGATTCTTATATTTGGAGAAAATTTTTTTCTACTACCACTTCAGTGTATGTGAGTCTCTGGGATATGGCAGCCAAGGCATTTTCTCTAAATCCCTGTCCACAATCATTTGAGAGTTCCCCATCTGTAAGGAAGTCTGAGCATTCCTATTTTGCAGATGTAAAAGTATGCCACAAGAGACCAATGTCCAGATGCACAAAGCCTTTAAATGCCTAATTCTCACTGATCTCAGTGCTGAGTTACCCTTATGGATAAGGGCTCAAATGACTTTGCAGGGAGAGAGCTCTACTTACAATCCTACATCTTAGCCAAAGTGCTTTGGGAGTGCAAAAATAGGCCCCCAACCGCAGAGAGCCTTCATGTTCACCCACGCACAATATTGTACAGTCACGAGAGACACACTAAAGCCAACGTGTGAAGTAGTTACTGTCCCTCTTCTCTTCGGAACGCCTGCATAACCAAGGCCAGCTCAACTCTGCACCCAGAGAACAGCCTTCTCTGTCTCTACATACTACAACCCCTAACCCCTGGGGCCTGCTGACTGCGACAGATAGGAAAGCTCTCTGCAGCAGAGTGTCTGCTGGAATGTTTTTTAATTATCTCTGGAAAGTATGGACTGTGTATCATCATTAACTGGACTAAACACTGATGGTCAGTGAGTCAGGTACCAGTAAACGGTGCAATTAACAGCCAGAGGAGAGAAGTGTATTCAATCTGAAAGCTTTCTTTCTCAATCCATCTCCACTCATCACCCAAAGTGCTGAGCAGCAGACTTTTACTTTCAATTACATTAATCAGGTTAATTCCAAGTTAAAGTCAACATTTTAATCAAGAGACAGCAAACTCGTGCAGGGAAGTAGAGGGCTGAGGGGAAGAAAGGAGGGAAAAGAAGGGCAAGAGGAAGAAGAAGGAGGAGGGAAGGAAAGAAGGAAGGATAGAAGATGCGGGGAGAGAAAGTGGGATATTACAGTGATGGGCACCACTGAAAGAATTAACTGTGATAAATAAGGAATAAGCTTTTATGTTGGACCTCTAAGTTAAAGGGGGTTAGCATTTACCTCCTTTATAACTTTGGGATACTGGGCTGTTGCAGGGGGAAATCTGGAATGTAAATTAGAGCAGCCTCGGGAGTGCTGTATTTTATGGCAAGGACTGTCCATAGGAATATCTTTTCTAAAGAGTCTGTAACGACCCGAGCCACAGACCCATCCCACTATGACTTCTGTCTGCCCAGGCATAACTCTCCTGCATGTCCTGTAATGCATAAAAACATTGCGTGCCTAAAAACCCTACCAAGTGCTCCAGCACACTGAACAGAAATTCCACCTGTACCTGCAGCTGAATCAATCGCATTAACACTACTGGGGGATCCAGTAGTGCATAGATCAGATACTAATGACTGAAGAAATATGGCATTAAGTGTTTCAAAGAAGCCTGCTCTGATGAGCCCATTGTATGTCACTGCTAGAGATTTTTAAACTAAGTGAAGGGTGAAAGATGCCCAGCTTCCACTGGATTTCAGAAGGACCTGGGAGCCTAATTTCATTTAGCTCCTTTACAGATCAAGTGATCCAGATCTGCAAAGGAAACCACAGAAGGGATGCTGCAAGGTTCATCTGGGCTGAAGGCCCTCACTCTTGCCAGGGGAAACATACCATGTGTGGGGTAAGATGCAGAGACTTAAGAGTTTTGGTTCTGGCCCATCACACCCTTTCTTTCACAGTTACATTAGTTCACAGTTCACAGAGGAAGTGCAAGGTGCAGCTCCTGTTCTACAGAACCCTGCTGAGTCCTGACAGAGGAGCAGTCTCACTGACTGTGGTGTTTCATTGCTACCTCCTGGACAGTGAAGTTACTAGTCCTTTGACTGAATCACAGAAGGCACTCACTCTGCACCTGAGCAAACCCTGTTAACCCTCAGCTCACAGCACAATGCCAGTTTCTTCTCTTGGAGGCTTGACCAAGAAATCAGAGGGACATTCAGAAGATGGGAAAACAGAAGCTGGAGGAAAACCCATTTTCTGTAGGAAGGGGGCATATGATACAACAGATGGACTACCAGGAACACTTATTCACTTCCTGACTCTAGTTCTGACTTCGCCCATGACCTTGGGTAAACCATTTCTCCCAGCCACGATTTATCCATGCAATGGGCACAGCAGTGCTTCATTATCTTCCCAAAGCACTTTGACAAAAGAGCTGTAATTTAGCTTTTTTTTTTTTTTTAAAGAGGAGATTGCAGGCATGTAATTGTAATTTTTAATTGAATCCTGCCCAGAACCATGTCGCACCTTTGAGCCATCTGGATAGTATCTTTAACATCTCAAAAAAATACAGAATAATTATATGTTAGGAATCTGAAACAAAACAGTGCTAAAGGATTGAGAAACACACAAGGGAAAGACAGATGTAAAGTGAGGAAAAGCCCATGATGGGAAGATGTCTGTATGTGTTACCTACTAAAATTCAAGCTTAGGGGTCTTTCAAATAGCAGCAGGCGTTGTGGTTCCATTCCCATGCTTTTGAGGTTTGGTAACATAATGAGAGCCACGTGCCCCAACAGAGCAGAATGGTACCTGTCTTTGGAAGGGAGCAAGAGACAATGAAACATTGCCATCCATTCCCAAAAGCCATCAGGAGCAGAGCTCCAGGACTTTCTCCCCAGCAGGAGCTCAGTTCCAGCACTTCTGAATTTAAATTTTAAAAAGTTCCTCACTGTTTCACTTGAACAGGGAAACAAATGATGCAAAAATAGAAAGACTGGAGTAAATAAAATAAGAGCAAGCAATTAATTAGTGGGTCTGATCAAGAATGCCCTGCCGTGCTCATTCTTCCTCCAGCATTCCTCACTCCCCCTCTGTGCTTGGCGCTCTGCTCAGACCCGCACTGCAGCAGTAGAGGCGTGCCCGTGCACTGCCTTCTCCCTCACCTCTGCTCACCAGTTCAGATCTGCTTTGCAGCACAGCTGGAGCTGAAACATCCTTCTGTGCCACCTTAACCAGCACTCTTGAATACCAGTCTCCCTAGAAACATCTCATTCTTTTTCCCCTCCCTCCTCTCTCCATCACAGCCAGGAAGCACAACAGGTTTCAGCAGTGGCAGGAAAACACCCCTTTCCCCCAAGAGTAGGAAGGAAGGTAGGAATCTGATGACTTAGCAAATTAGACTGGGATCCAGACAGAATATGAGCCGATAAGGAAAGATTCTGCCAGGCCAGTGGAAACAGCAAATTCCCTTTGTCTGCAGGAAACCTCCTGAATCTGAGAACCACTGCTAAAGTCAGCTAGGGCCAAGAGAAGCAGGAATTTTGGCACAGGGAAGCTGGAGCTCTGGGCACACGGTTCTGCTCCTGGCTGCGCTGCCGAGCTGTTTGTAACCGTGGCTCAGTGGTTCTGCCACACCTATTGCTGGTCTAACATCTCTGCACAGACTCTTCTGGCTGCACACCTCTCATGGAGCAACTTTGATAGCTAGGGTTTAAACCCTGATCAATAGCTGGTTGGCAAAACCACACCTGAAAATCCAGTAATAATGGCAAAAATGGAATTATAGCCATAGCTTGTTTCACTTGGATTCAGTCAGAAAGTACACAGGTCAGTTTTGCAACCACAGTAGAAATGCTTCACTGATATGTCATGCTGGTATTTCTACACCATCAAAATCTCCACATGTACATATGGCTTTACCATATGCCTGCAGATAGCCCAGTTCTTGACAGCCAATTCTAGGGGCTACTAAAACGTTACTAAGAATAGCGTACCTTCCTAAAAAAACCTAACCCATATCCTGAGTGCTGAGGAACTCTCATATCTACCTCCATATGGCAGGGCAATACCATCACACCCTGGTGCAGGTAGGGAAAACAAAACACAGAACAGGAAAGTGTGATCTTCATAATGAGACTCAACAATCCTGACCTCTTTCTACTCAGCAATCCTATCCTTCAGCATCCTCAAAACAGGGTTAGGCCGCTCTGTTCACTAACCTAATTCACTGCCAACTGTGTTGATTTCACATCCCACACTACGGCCTTCCTGCGGCTCAAACCTTCATCTTTAGCCCCGCACATACACCTCATAACTTACACACCTGTCTACCTTACTGCACGCTTTGAAATTGGATCCACATTGCCATGATGCCTGCTGATTCCTCTCATCCTGAGGCTCTGGGAAGTGATGTGGAGTAGAAAGCAGAGTTAGGGGTCCTGAACACACTGGCAGAGCTCCCGTTTCAATGTGGTCCAAGGAAAAAACATAAATCATAGCTCCCAGGGATGGAAAATGTCTGGGAGGTCATGTTCTCCTCCAAACACACTGTGCCTTGCTGGGGGCTTCAAAGTCCCCAAAACCCTGCACTCCTCAGCGGTGCGGGAAGTTCAGGGGAGAAGAAAGGAGAGTCTCCTTTTCCCTTCCCTTTTTGCCGTTGAGAGGCTCTTGTCGAAGGACAGGCTATTGATTCCTTTCCCTCCAGCCTCTCCAGCAGCATGAGGCCTGGGCCAGGTGGAGTTAGACTCAATCATAATTGCATTTGCATAATACATTTTACCTTTCTCTCCTCCGCTGTAGTTTTCTGAACTTGCCAAGTTGCAAGCTGACCCTTGCGAGCCAAGGCATGATTAACTGAGAAATTCACAGCAGCGCCACTTTAATGAAAGGGGACAGAGGTTACAACAGCTCAATATTAGTGATAACCAGCCTTTGATCCACAGAGCTAGGCCAAGCCTGGCAGGCGAGCTGTGAGGAAATGCACCGTCAGGGCTTTTGTGGGGAAATAATACCTTATTAACCCCTTCATCTAACCTGCTGTGGGTGAGCAGAGAGAATCACCAGAAAAAAGTCCCTTCCAGAGTCTTAATTACAGCCCACAAAGCTGCTCCTTTTTAAGTCTGTACCTAAAGGTGTTAGATTCTAGCAAGGAGCCAACTCCATCTCACAAAACCTATAGACTGACTTGTAAGGGCAATGACAGCTTCTAAATGCTCCTGCTGCTACTCCGGACTGACCTCTGGTACCGAGCCCAGAGACAGGCTGCCACAGAGGCAGCGCAGGCTATTGCCTTTAGCACTTCCCTGCACCTCCAGAGACACAGGCTGTGTTCCCAAGCCTGCTCCCCACTGCTGTGCAGTCCTAGCCGAGTCACTCAACCCTCCATGCCTTTCCTTCCCTTTCCTGGCTTCTGCCTGTCTTCCCTCTTTTGCCTGCGGAAAAGCCATTTGTTCACATGCAGTTCCAGTAGTATCTAAAAGAAGGTAGCTAATCTGATCGAACCTTAATGCGGCCTTCTACAAATAATTCAAGACCATTCTCATAGTCAGGTTGCGCCAAGGAGAATATGAAATCTAAACAATGGGAAAAGTACCATTTGATAAGAGATTTGTTAAAATTCAGTATGTACACTTGAAACAGAAAACAGACTCAGAGTCCCAGGGGAGAACAGAGCCCCAGTTGTGGCATCTATGGAGAAACTGAAAATTCCCAATTTTTTTTTTTTATTTTCAATTCTGAAATTTGTTTAACCTAGGACTGGAAATAATCCACACAAAAATAAATCTGTCGTAGAATAAATTTCCTGACAGAAATAAATTTGGGTCAATCAAAATGTTTTATTCCAATTAAAAAAAAAATATTTTAATATTCTTGTTTAAAGAACCATCTAAATATTTCAGAATCAAACACATTTTTGAACCAAAGTTATTCTGAAGTGAAAAAACCCTTCTGCTTTCAAAGGAGTGAAATGGAAGGTGTCAATCATACCGAGAGGCTTCCATCAAAAACTTTTGTGAAACAAAATCTCAGTGAAACTGACATTTCAGCAGTAAGTTTCTGTTTTCAGTTCAACAGTCTTCTCTGGCAGAAAACACTCTCTTAAAACCAAACAATTCCCCTGATTATCTTTTCTGGAGGGGACACAACTAAAAATGCCATCTTCCTGAATGCTTTTTATTCACCCTCTCTTACCATCTTCCCTCAAATGAAGTCTCAGCTGGAGACCCAGGAGGAAGTCTCACCTTTGCTGCACAGACCAAAAGGACACAAAGTTTCCCACCCAAGACCTTTGTCTGACATCGTTTAAGTGAGGGAACAGCCCTCCTCAAACTGGGGGCCAGCAGGGGTGAAGAAATTAGCTCACATACTCCCAAAGCAACTTGATGTGGAAACCAAGTGCCCTCCCATTGAAAACCAGGCTTTCCAATACAGTCACATTATAATTTTGGGTCATCATTTTCAAAAAGTATTTGGGTCCATTTTTGAAGGATTGTCTCTAGACACCTTCAGGAGTCCTCATTTTTTGAAAGTGAGGGGCCGAGAACCGGACAGCTTTCCCAGACTGCTATTGGGGCTACAGAGGCTGCAGGCGACTGTTTCATTTAACAGACTGAAACCCACCAGGCCCTCTGCAAAGCCACACCTTAGCTGGAGGAAGTCAGCTCTCATCGTGTGGATCCCAGTTCTATGGGTCCCAGCTCCCTCCTCTGCCACTTTCTCCTCATCACTTCCTCATGGACCATCCTCTGCTATTTCCATCACTTCTAATCTCCTTCTTCCTCTTCAACACATTGGTTTTGTGTCTCATTCACCTCCGCATTAAATCTCTCTAAGAACGTGGAAGGGAGCAACAGCAAATCTCATTCTGACACAGGAAAAAGCATTTCAGCAAAGGCACGCTATATACCAAAAGCCTGCACTGCAGTTCCTAACCTCTCCCCTGTACCTCGGCAAAATGAACAGACCATCAGTCACCAGCATCATGAACCAAGCCTCTCCCCTAGTGAGTGCAGGATACAGCCCACTGGTAGACGATAACAATAGATACCACACCAAGCCCACTCCGCACATTGACCTCTGCCTGCTTATATGCTAGCACAAGGTGTTGGCCACATCCCTCCCCCTTTCTTCTCTACCCCCCCTGCACATCCATTCATTAATTGATCCCTGATCATCTCACGAATATATTTCCCTCTTTCCCCAGGGCAGGTCCACCCCCTTTTCCCTGTTCTCTGCCATTAAGATGGGTCTCACATCACCATGCACAGCAGCACACGCACAGCTCCAAACACCTCAGGGCAGGCACATCATTTCCAATTGTGAGCAAATGCTGTTGGTTTTCATTAATCTGCAGACACTATATTTGCCAATTTCTCCAACTTTTCTTTCTCACTCTCTCTTTCTGCTCCAAGGCAGGTGAGTGCATCAATTTTCTTCTCATCTGTGGCAGTTAAATTAAATGGAATCGGCCTGATTGCTGAAAATCAAAGAGAAGGCTGATAAAGCAATTAAATCCCTCTAATTCCTCCTCTTGAAAAGGTGCAGCTTGGCTCAGAAGCTAATTAACTTCATAATGAAAATCCTTCTTCACCCTTTTAGGCTTTCTTTCCTTCTTGTTTTTGGTAGAGATGGTAGGTTGCCTATAGAAGAAAGGGGACGCTATAGCGATAAACATGGCTTCCTTGGACATGGCAGACAACGGGGTGCGTGCATCATGTCAGAGTCTCTCCAAGGGCTTAATGTGAGCAAATTCTGCTGTGTAGGGCAGAACGTGCCACGGTGTTTGCTCTGCAGTTGTACAAAAGCTCTCAGGATAACCTTCTTGTCACTAGCTTTCAGGTTTACCCTGTGCCCAGCCCATGAAGACTATCAAACCCAAATCCATTTGTAACAGCTTCAGCTACAGCAATTTCAATTTTTAGCTCTGGGATTCATTTGTTAAATTTCTGATATGACAAACAAAACAGCAGCTTCACATTAGACACTTAATTCATCTTAATTGTTACAGTCATAGAAAATAGGCAGACATGGATCTTCAGAGCCATGCACTCCATCTCCTTAATCCACTTCTACTTAGCACTCAGGATTTGGATGTTTGCTCCTTGCCACTTCCCTTCTGTTGGGAGTTGGAAGGCTCTCTCAGATCTAAGCATGTATCTTTCAATGCTCTTACTCTTTCAAGCTGACACTAGACTATTTTCTGTTTTTCTCTGAGCATGCTCCTCTTGGTCCAAGTCCTCTTGGCACCAAAGAACCCTACGTTATCCTACATGCAGTCACAACCCAGTGTGCAAGTGGGATCATCCTCCCCCTCCTCCAGGGCAATACACCCTAGGCATGAATCTCATACGAGCAATGTATTTCAAGTTGGGTCTCCCAGGACCCATACAAGGGGAGACCATTGCATCAGTACTCTGTGGCGTGCTGATTCTCTAGGCACAGCCTGGTCCTTCACCGAGCTTTATTCCCTTTAATTTGTCAACGTGGGAGTCAGTAACTCCAATGAAAATTAAGTGGACAAATCTATCTTCTTCAGTATTGTGCCACTTTAACTATATATAAAGTATTACAAATGTGTAAGGGGAGGACCACTGGTGCATTGGCTTCCTCGGTTCAGGATACATGTCGGTACACACTGGCATCTAACTTCCCACCAGACAAATCTCTATCAATGTTTCTACTTTCCAGACTTATTCCTGCTATTAAAAATCTGTGCTTCAGGTTAAATTCAAATCCCCTTTGTTGTGAAATCAGCTTCAGTTTTCCAGGTTAAATAACTTTACTAATTCTTGCTAATTTTTACCAAACACTTAATTAATGTATTCTGTGTATTGCCATTCACTGAAATTTAGCCAAATATAAAGGGAAGTATATTCTATTAATATTAATGGCAATACCATATCACCCCTGGGAAAAGATAATTTTGCTGTTACTTTTCTCTTCCTGTAGAGAAGAAGAGATACCAAATTTGTTCAGAACTGAAGAGGGAATTTTGCTTCCTAAAAATAATTAACTGACCTGTCACCTGTCCCTGATGAAACTTGCCATGGGGTTTTTAATTACCACAAATGATCTGATCAATTCTGCTGTACCGTACACAGAGAACAGTAATCTTAAAATAGAGTAGAATGCCCAGCAAAGCTTTGAGACCGTCTTTCGTGTATACTGAAAAGAGTCTTCTTTTTGCATTGTAATTGGGAGCAGCTGATTTATAGGACAGAAATGCTTTAGGAGCATAGAGCTTAGACTCTTTTACCTAGTCTGGTATTTGCCAGGACCTGTTAACATTGTGTAAAGAAATATTCTGTGCACCCCCTGTTGACTCCCCAGCACTTTCCCCAGCAGCCGTAAAGGTAGCATTTCTGAACGGACGCCAAGCCAAATCCCAGTGGAACTTCTGTCCCATCCTGCTTGGTTTGCGAGCTCTAACCAGATCATATCCCAAGGCGGCGTGGCCTCAAGCTGTTGGCATTCCTGTGTTATCCTCTCTTTGACAAATGGTTTATTTTTGCTGCAGCAGTAAATCTGGTGGCCGTTGTTTACTCCTCTGTCTATGCACTCGTCAGCAGGAATGTATGCAGCTCTGCAAACCCCAAGCCCTTAGCTAACAAATGGCTGCGCACTCCATTAGTGCTCACTCTCCACCGTGGAGATCCCTGCTTGCGGGCATTAGAAGATATGCAGAGGGAGCCTCTGACCCTATGCCAAACAAATGGGGACAGAGGCTTGAGTTCAGAGCCCAACTCACCAGGCAGAGCAGCAGCCACTGCCTATCGTCCAGTCAAGAGAACAGACCTTTTCAGTCAGATCCTACCGTTAGACCCCATGCTTTACTGACAGCCAGTATTTTGCTTTTAACATCCCCAGAGATGCTCTATTACCTAAGGGAAATCTATCACATGTTTAAGGATGAATTGTATCTTTGGTTATCAGCAATGTTAATATTGCTAAAGAATCAATACTTTGTGATTGCCAGTACCACTTTAATCCAGGGATCTCAAAACATGTTTGCAATACGAGCCCTTTGGCACCTCTGAAAGGTAACCCACTATGAGCTGCCCTTCCTTCAAATGCGGGAGTACAGGCATAAACACACAACAATTTGTCAAGGTCACACAGGAAATCAGTGGCAAAGTGAGGATTCAGGCATCCTGATTCTAAGCACTTGCGCTAATGAGAAGATGAAATAGTTACACATTTGGTCCAGCACAAGTTAAACAAGGTATAGAAGACACAGAAGAACCTTAAACAGCTATTCTGTAGCGAGGCTGCTGAAAGGGGAGAATAATAGATCCATCTACAGGCACATGCGTGCATCTCTATCTGATGCACAGTTACTCTTGTTCTACGTATGTGATTCTGCACCCATTTTCCCTGGAAAAGCTACCACTGACTTGGACAGTGGAGGATCAGATCCTCTGTTTATCATGTGGAATAAACATATGGTGTGCTTTGGAAAGAGCTGTGTGTCACCTGGTGTATCCTGAATGCTCATTTTCCCTCTCTTTGTAATTTTTTCCTTCCTTTTTAACAAGGCACCCTTTAGATTTACCTAAAACTCCAGGGCTCCTTCTTGGGCCACTCTGCTCCAAGCAGCATAAGAGAAACAGAGTCAATCACCTGCCTGTGAACTGCAGGAACATGTCACACCAAGGGGAAACGCGCAACCTAATGAGACCTTTGCACACCCTTCAATACTGGTAAGCAAGATTTGTACGAAAGCATGCTCACTGGAACACACATACGCAACTGAGAGGCATAAATACACACAATCATTGGCTGCATAAAGACAGGCACAGACAGAAGCATACTTAAAATCCAACACGTCAAACACACAGAAACAAGACACAAACACACAGAGCTAAAGACAGATGGATACACACGCAAACAGGAACACACAAACTCAACCCTCATGCACACATACAGTCACTAAGAGAATGGGGGAGACACAGAAATGAAAGTACCTGCATTCACACACACATACATATCCAGAGCCATATCCAGATACTGCCCTGCACACAGACTGACCAAGTCACAACATAGCTCAGCAAGAAATTCACAGCCACTTCCACTATCAAGGAATAACAGGTCTTTTTTCATCCTTTCTTTCTCCATTGTAGGGAGCAGTACATGGGATGCAGGACCCAGGACTATGATGGAGGAAGAAGAGTGACATCATTCAGCTTGGGCAGCCTTAGCCAGGGCACGGGGCACTGGGGGCATTCTAGTCTGGGTTAGGCATTAGGGAATGCGCCTGGGATGACTGCGCAGGAGAAGGTTTGTATTTCAATAAACCAGGGGCTGTAACACTCTCTGAACTGAACAGCTTAAAGCCTTGTTAAAAGCAATGGTGCAGCATTCTAACCGGAGGGGCCGTGTTGTCATACAAATGAGATGAGTTTATTTTCTGAGCCGTACCATTTGTTCTGACAGGCAGGGCGGCTGTAAAAGCTGGCGAGGGCACAGCAGGGGGCCCGGCTCTGCGCACAGCGAGAGACCGAGGCGAGGAGAGGCAGAGCTGCACCAGAGTTTGGACCCAGCCCAAGTCCCTGCCTCTACCTTCTGTAAGCAACAGCCTCGCAAAGAAAGAGACTGAGAGATGAACCAGCCGGCTGTAATATTGTGGAACAAATGCATTCTAATGAGAGGGGCCTGGCAGCCCCACAGGCACTCCACGTGCGCCCATCTCCTCCTGCCCTCACCACCTCCTGCCTGGCTGCTTGATGCTGAGATCTGTTTTCTAACAGCCAAAGATGCTGCACAGGGGACTTGAACACACACAGCAGGGAGTGCACCCAAGTCAAGTCCTCTCCTGCGTTGCTTCATGCCAAGTTGCTGTGAAATATTTACCGAGGTGCCACCTGTGTCTCCCTGCTGGAATGAGCCAGGGAAGTCTCCTGGATGCTGCCCATGTCATCTGGGCTGTTGGTGACCCTGTGGTGCATTTCCTGCATCCAGTGCCTGTCTCTCCCTGAGGCTTTTGGAAAGCCCCTTCCACTGCAGGACAAGAAGCAGCTTTGCAAATAGAGTAACAATAACTTTATCCCTGCTTCTCTAGTAGGGAAAATAAACTGCATAGAAGGTGACTAGTTTGAAATCTGACAATGGGCCAGAAAGTCAGGTGTCTCTTAGTAAAACTGCTAGAGAACATGTCCTTATTCTGGGAATACATCAACCCAGCAGCAATGGGGCTGGTGCAGGGTACACTACAGACACTGCTAGCAGAGACCTGGAAAACACAAGCACCAGCATTCCAGAGCGGTGGCTGTAGCTCAGAAATCAACAGCAGGCATATGGCATCGCAGTTTCACTTGCAGGGTGCCATTTGTATTTGAGAGACTACTGACATTAATCCTGTGAGAGATACCAGGGACTATGTATCACTTCCCCTCTGACCAGCCTGCCAACTTTCTAGAGCAAAGCTTTTCCTTGCAATGGCAAAAGGATGCCATTTTCTTTTGGCTGCTGGGACACCATGAAAACTAAACTGCTGCCACTCTCTCCCTGTCACCACCAACAGATACATGGAGAGGCAGGGAAGCCAGCCATCATGGAGGTTTTTTGGTCACTAAAGCAACAGTTTGCAGTTTAAGAACAGACAATATAGTCCCTCCCAGATCTGGAAAGCAACAGTGACCCTCGGTCTCACTGGCTCATCCATATCTTAGTCTGTTCTCTATGGCTGTTAGTAAAAGTGTTAGTTTTGTCGTATTTACAGGTCAAAAACTACAGTCATCTTCCAGCTCTATTTCTTGCATTTCACCAATTAGGCTGCAGAAATTGGGAACTTCTGTTCACTGGCATTAGCTTGCAGTGTCAAGAAGCAGAAGATTCCTTATCCCATCACCAGTTCCACGGGGCATTTAGCCACCCACGGTAAGAAGGAGACAACAGGAGATCAGGGATTATATTTCCCCTTTAATGTACAGTATTTTCTCTGAACCCTTTTAAATGGGTGGAGAAACTCACAAGGACAGAATTTTTAGGTTCTGGCTGCAACAAATGATCCAAATCTTTTCTAGGTGCCATTTAACGAGAGCAAAGAGACTGCACTAAGAACAAACTCAGCACTGTGAGGATAGCCTGCCTGTTGGAAGTGGCGTGGGAGGGATAACAGCCAGAGAATAACCATGAGATGGAAGCACCTCATCCAAACAATTCCAGACATCTGTGGTCAGACTGGGAATATCCATGAAGCCAAAGGTATGTAGGCATGCAGATCCCTTTTAGATTCCTGGGGGATTCTCATATCTAACTTTCAGAGTTCACTTTTAATATCCCATTAAATGGTTACAAATAGACTTTCTTGCTTCAATTCTTTTCACTAACCCCTTACCTATTAATATTAGGTATCTAGAATGTGAATTAGAGTAAGCAAAATAAATGTAAAATTGGCTTCTCACTCCTATTTGTATCAATTTCCTGTGCATCTTCTACAGTGCATAACAGACCTCCCAATCCTGTTACTAATGAGGAGTTAATACAGCCCTGGAGCTATGTTCTTTGTGCAGTGATAGCAGCATAATCCTGATCAGTGGCTTGGATCAGGCCTACTTGATGGGGGAGTAAGTGAACTGACCATCTTGGTTGCACTCAGTTGAGTTCAAAGGAGAATAAGTTTTTGGTTCACCTCCCTGTTATCAGTCCCTGGCTGCTCCATCTCCTCTTCACGCTGTGTGCCAACCCAACTTATTCCAAGGCTTGTTGGGGTGGGGAATAGAAAAGGAGAACAAGGCGGACAGCCAGAGGGCGGTCTCAGTCCTAAGGTGTCAGAGTGTGACAGCCCCGTTTGGCCAATACCCCGGAAAATGAATTCAAGACCTTCAGGGCTAAAAGCACCCAGTTCAACTCTGACACTCTATACGTCAGGTACAGTGGGGAATACATAACATGCACTCATCTCCTGGATACACACGCAGACAGCACCTGCAATTCCTGACCAACAGAGGCCGAAGGTCCTATGTGCTTCAGGCTCCAAATCTCTGGCTAAGCTGGGACAGAACTAGAGCTCACAGCTAATATTTTACATATCTCTGCCACTGAGATACAGCTCTTAACAGCCCTGTTGGCATTGAACACCTGCAACATCAAGCAGGAGAGCAGCTTATTTCCAGGCGCGCCCCCCGCCAATCCCTACGTACTCTTGGGGTCTATTTTCAAAGAGAGATAAATGGTGCTTTTAATTAGCACCTTCCATTTTCATTTGAGCCTCAGGGTTTTTGGAGCTGGTCCCAAGAGGGAGACCAGGAATCCCAGGAAAATCAATCTTAATTCAAACCAGTAATAAAAAGCAGAACACTTGCTTCAGAGGGCTTGCAAAGAATCTCTTCAGCGTAAACTCCCCTTGCATAACCTTCGGCCTCTTAATGCAGTGAGGAAGAGACTGTTAGAAGTGCTTTCATTCTTGTTTCATTCTACGTTTTTTACATTTCCCATCTAAAGAGATAAAAACAGAGAACAGAAGCCTGGAATGGTTACATCTGGGCAGCGAAAACTTCAGGAGGAGACCTGAAAAAGTGAAAGAATAGTCCAGAGGCCTCTAATAAAACAGCAGGTGAGCTATCTATGATGCTGTTTCTCAAGGAGGTGATGGAAATACTTTATTCTTCCTTGTCTGTCTGTCATTCAGGAAAAGCCATCAGATAGCTGGAGATAATGTAACTTAAGCAACATAAACTTGGCTTTGTAAGGAAATAACATCAAAAAGATTTTGTGAAGCTTATCAGAATAATCTAAACACCTTTCCACTTGTGTAGGGCCAAATGCCAGAAGAGTTTCGCACACTGGCAGGTAAGCTACTCCACAGACATCTCCCTCTGCTCCTCTCCTGCCTCTTCCACCAATGCAGAATCTTGGCACATGATGCCCTTCACTGTATAGCCCTGCAATCATCTCACTACGCAACGCTGCTGTTTCCACTTCACATATGAAGAACCGAGGCTCAGAGGGACTCATCTCACCAGGTTTCTGCCACATAAAAACTAGCCACAGTCTCATCTATATAGGCCCCCTCTATAGACAATGGAGAGAACATAAACACATCCAGATGGATTTTGTAGGTATTTGTAAGTAAGTATCCTAGCATGAGATGACTCCCAGGCATCTAAAGCAAGGTAAGACAAACCCTGCCTTAAGTGGTTTTCTCAGAATCACGTAGGAATTCTGTGCTCACGTAGAGAATTGCTTCTCCTTACCTGAAGACAGCAGCCTGGCCACAGCTAACAGGCCGTTGATGCCCAGCATGCAGTGGGAGGTGCCAGGAGTCACACAGTTTTAGTCCCTGCATTCTGGTTCCATCTTTCTGGATGTCACTAGCCAGACAGAGCTGCCTGATACTCTCAGCAGTGCCTTCCTCAGCCAGACTGCTCGAGCCTGTCCAGGTATTACTGAACATGCCCACCGCATCCCTCTGTCATTTTTACCACAGTGCCTTTCAGGTGCAGCAAGCAGTCACAGCCGAGCTCTCTGTATGTCTGGTCTTCTTCATTCTTGATGCCAAGGGAGGCGAATAAGTAAATCATGCCACTTCAGAGTGAGTAAAGCCCCAGCTTAGCCATCTCAAATGAATTTTAATCTACAAATAGTACAAGATGAAAGCCATCAGAAGGGACTGACAGGACTCCCAGAAGCCCGCTAGTCAAGAGCTGCTTGTTAAACTGAATGCCTCCATTAGGTCAACAGTGCAGCAAATACCATAAAAAAAAAAGTTACAAACCTCAGAAGGAATGTTTATTCTCAGATGCAGAACTGGCATCAACATACCAGAAAAACAAACCCGAGGACCAGAGATACTACTGATGACAATGAACACTGAAGTTTCCAGACTGACAGGAGATTCACAGCTCTGCAGTTGGGAAGCAGCAGCTCAGACAACAGGCAGGGCTGCAGATCCAATTCCTTGCAGACAAGAAGAGAGGATGGGGTTGTATCATTACCCATGCTGAAAATGCAAAAGGTCTCTCAGAAACAGAAGAGTTCAGATACGAGAACAGACGTTCTGAACTTGTTGATCAAGAGTCTGAAAAAAATAGGATGCCACTAAGTCCTCATTCTGGAACCCTTCCCAAGCGCTAGCCAGGAGCTGCCGCAAGCTCCAGGACTGCTGGCTCCAGAACCCACTTAGGATGCCAGAATCCTGGCTGTGCAGCCTGCTACATGCTTGCAGAAACCTGCTTCCCTAATTTAATGCAAGCTTGTCGAGTTTTGTTTCTGGAACCCATCCTGAGCAGCAGCCAGGAACTGCAACAGGGCCAGGCTCTGTAATAGCATTGTCTCGCTCCATGTTCTAGCATGACCACACACCAGCAGCATCCTGGTTCTCGAGCCCACTGTGGATGCAGTCAGAGTGCAGTCTGTTGGGAAATGTAGAAACACCGATCAAATTCTGCTCATGAAGTTCTGTATCAGTGAATCCCTCCAGATCTACCAAGGACATCCACATTCAGTAAAAACATTATTTTGGAACCCATCTCCAGACATTTCCAAGAATTTTTAAGAGGCTGCAATGCACAGCAGTACGTTTTTGGGGTTTTTTTCACCAACCTTATTATTGTTAAAATTAAAGTGCAAAACCTAGAGATCCAGTGACTCTTTCTTCAGTGGAGAGCTCCAGCTGAGGTCCAGAGGGCAGATCCACACATACATATGTGCATCTGCCTCTTTAAATCTGCTTAAGGAAGAGAAAAGAACAGCAGACAGCACTGGTCTGGGACATAGCTGGCTGGCCAGCCCTTGGGGCCTCTTCAATAGGCTTTAGAGTCCAAATGAGGTGTAAGTCTATTAAAAAAGAGCCTGTGCACAGATCAGAAATCCTCAGAGGGTTGTGGCCTGTCACTCTGGGGCAGTTGGTTTCTCTCTGATACGTGCACTACGAAAAAGAAGCATCATGGGAAAGGAAGGACAAAAGGAAAAAGAGTACAACAGAAACAAAAATTTACTTAGTATCTTCACACAGATCTTACTGCATATCTGTATGTCAGGACTCCAAATACTCTCTCTTCTTCTGCACCCTGCCAGTCCAATAGCAGTCGTAACAGGTCCTACATCCCATCCCATATAGTCTCCCCCATCAAGTAATACTCCATCCAGGCCTGGGGAGCACAACAAATGGGGATGGCTTCCAAGCTTTTGTCACTGGCTCTTCATGAAAGCACAGCTGGGGCACTGATACAGTACCCACCACTGCTCCTTGTGTCTACTTAAACTGCCATCAGTTCTTTACCCTCGCACACTACTGTACGCACAGCACACAGCAAAGCCACTTTAAAAAAAAAAAAAAAAAAGGTGGGGAAAAAGAAAAAGACCACCTGACACAGCTCAACATCCAAGACAGGAGAGAGGACTTCCTGTCTCTGGGCATTTTTCCCTTACCCACTCTATACCCTTTGTAGTTCCCTGCTGGTGCTCACAAAGGCTGAGCCCCCAAACTCTGCAGCCTGTGGGAGCGGGCTGAGAGCAGCTGTAGCCAACACAGCTGGAGTGTTTCAGAGGCTGGAGTGCTGGGGCTTTGGTTGTGCTTGCTGACAGGGAGGTAAGTATACACGTTAGCTGCGACGAAATATTTGAGGGAGACAAAGACTATTACAGATGCAGCTATACTGTGGTACATAACCTGGGCCTGGCTACAGATAGCTCCATGGCTGCAAAGTACGCGCGATGCCAGCTTAGCAGGCAAATGGAGGATTCCCATGGCAAATGTGAATGCCCCAGGAAGTAAAGTGTCACTACTGCAGCTCCTATGTGGTCACCTATTCCTCGTTAATGGCACAAAGAGCCTCGCAGGGCCAGGAAACACATGAACAGGGCACTGCTGAGCACCAGCCATCCTTGCCTGGCAAAGTACCATATGGGAACATAAATCAAGCTAGCCAAAGAATAATTTCCTGACTGCTTTCTAGGTCTCAAAAATTTGTGTTTCTTCTGCACAGGAATGAAAACAAAACCTTTTGAATGTGACTTTTGGGGCTTCTACCCGCCATTGGAAACATCCAGTTGTCATTGAAAAAAAGTCAATTTTCACTTAGGTAGATTTTCCTTAGTCAGAGGGGACATGGGGCTCAATCTAAATCAGAGTGAAAACTGGACTGAAAGTGGCATATCACTACAGAATATTTCCACTTCAGCTTATTTCAAAGGAGCGACATTGAGTAAAAATTGCCCAGACTAGCTCTAGGCAGAGGAAGACAGGCCAAAGCCAGAGAAACCCCGAGGCTGCTCCAGGTGATTAATCCAGGAGTGTGGTGGCGGGCTGCAACCAGAAAGGTTTACAGCTACCTTTGCACTCCCACCCTGAGTTTCAGCTAAGGCAGCTTGGATGGAGCCCAGGATCAGCGCCTATTCTCTCTCCGTGTATCTCCCTCTTTCCCCTCCCTTTCTCTTTCTGTCTCAGTAAATCCCAGAGGGCACATTTCCGTGCCAGAATAAGCCTCTTTGTGAGGAGCGAAGGGAATGCACAGAGCCGCTAATGAGAACAAAACTGGAAAGCGAAACCCCGGGCTGGGAGAGCCTTCCTCCCTCCTCCGCGCCGGGAGCCCTGCTCCAACTTCCCTGCCTTTTTAAGGCAGGCTGCTGCAGAAAAGGCAGCAGAACAGCCTTTATCATGCAAATAACAAGAGTAAATGGGCAAATTCCCCGGTGGGCACTTGAGTGAAATGCAGAGCTTCTGGCAGCGGGGAGGGGGGCCAGGGAAGGGGGTGCTTTATTTGCAGGTCTCTGTTCTAATTTAACTGCAATGGCAGCTAAAGGAGACACCAGGGACCTGCTCTCATCCTCGGCACTTCCCGCCGCCTGCCAGGGCCACGGGCAGGGAGCGGGAAAGGCGAAGGATGGGGAGAGGCGCCGCGGCAGCGCCTGCAGGGAGGCTCCCGGGGCCGAGGGCCGACGCGCTCCAAAGCCGGGCTGATGCCTTCTGTGCCGGGCACCTCCTCCGCGCTCCCGAGGTAATCGTGGAAAAAGGGCAGGGAGGAGTCTGAGCGAGGGCTCCGGGGGTAGACGCCTTCGATCTGCTCTCTCCCAAGCCTCCAGGGAGAGCCGGCTTCGCCCCGGCTCCCGGAGACCCCCCCCTCCCCTCCTGCCCCTTACGCTGCCCACCGGAACATCCCAGCCAGCACTTCCAGGGCTGCGGGCAGCCGCCGCGCCAGCCCCGCAGGGAGGGGGCTGCAAGATGCGCAGCCTGGCAGGAACGGGTCAGGAGCCACCTTCTCACGGCAACAGAAAACGTAAACTGAAGGGTCAGCGCCCGCAGCCTGCACGACCCCCTCGCCTCGCAGGTCGGGGTTAGGTGTCCCACCTAGCCAAGGAGCCAGCCCAACACAGATGACGGGAAAACGGCCTGGCATCCAGGTACCATACAGCCGATAACCCACCTGCTGGTGCTGGTAACACCACAACGAGCTTCTAGCTTCACCGGAGTGAGAACTGTGTATCAAATCACTTCTTCTCTGGGCTGGGACCAGAGAAGACTGATGGCCCCAGACCACTTTGTGCTGTGCTCCCTTCTGCAAAATGGGAATAGTACCCCTTAAGCAGACATACAGAGCATCATGAGCCGGGTGGGTAGTGAAACCTGTGCCGTTATACTGAAAAAACCTTCGGGACGACACCGGAGTCCTCAGAGAACGGTGAAGGGAAGAAAACGACACTGCAGAAAAAGAGAATCAAAGATAAGGGACAGCAGATGAATGCAAAAACCATGCAAATGAAAAGGAGCAGATGTCGTCAGAGGCAGAGGAGAGAGAGGGCATTAGGGAAAACACACCACAACTTTCCAAACTTTTCCTGCAGCTTAGAAACAGGCCCCACCATGACTGGAGTTGAACCCTAAATCACCCTCAGCTGTTTTCAAAGGATGTTTGGGAGATACCCAGCCCATCAACTGCAAAGCCCAGAGCTTGAGAAGCGTCCCTGCTTTTCCAAAGGCTGGAATTGATGATCCCTTTTCCCATCCCGGTTTTCATTACAATCTGCTCTGCTAAAACCAAGGATCTCAAAACGTTTTGCACCAGTTCTCAGTGTGAACCTTGCAGTTGCATGGGAATGGCAGGAAAATGCCTTTCTGTCCTTCAGAGGAAGTGAGAAAGTGAGACAGGCAGAAGCTAAGTGACTGAGCCAGGACAACGTGACACATCAGTGGCAGAGCCAAAGTTAAAAGGTGGATTTCCCTGCGTGAAGCCACCCCTCACGATCCAAGCTACAAAACTCTTCTTTCTTAAGCTCTGGGACCTAACCTTCTCCCTCCCCTCACTATATCCAAAAAGCCGAAACAGGGGAGCCACCTGTCCTGCACACAGCACCTCCCAGTTCCAGTGACTTGCCAGAGCTGTCACACTCGGAAGCAGGTGAGGATGCCCAGCTGGCTCCCTCTGAGCAGCCCCAGCCGAGACCGAGGGTCCCGCTCAGTGGCCTCGGGGAGCGCGGGGGACAAGGCAGCAGCCACGACTCATTTGGCATTCTGAGAGGCTGGTGCGCAGCATCCCCATGCCGGCAGGGGGTAAATGAGAGCTCAGACATGAGTTATTGGAGCACTTACGTTCCCAGATTCTCCCAAACGTCGGGAAAAGGACAAACTGTTTAGTTGTAAAGAGCCTGGGGGGTGTGAATGGGGGAGGAGAAGGAGGAGGGAGCTGTGTCAAACTAGTTTCGTGAAGCAAAGACTTTGAAATTGAACTCGTAATAGCTATGGATAGGGAGGGAGGGTGGGGGAACCAATCCCCAAGGTTTACCCTGGAAGCCCGTAAGCCTCCAGTGTGGATTCTGGCAGCAAACTTGGGACTAACCTAGCACCCATCACCACCAGTCAGTGGGATCATAAGGCCGGGAACAGCACAGTCCACAGTCAACTGTTACCGCTTTGTGGCCTGCTGGGCTTCATTATTTGGGACGCAGCTTCAATTGTTCAGGAGAAGAAAGAAGGAAAGCTGGGAAGAAGGGGCAGCAGTAATTTTTGCCAGAAAGGGACTATTTGTAGGTACCACAAATATTGGAGACACCCCAAACTTTTGATAGACCTGAGCCACATCTAGACTTAACTACAATAAGCCTCAATCAAACAAACAGTCTTTAACTAAGCGGTACTGGTCACAGACTAGCTAGTTGCACAGTGGGGAGGTCCCAACCACAGGTACATGCAGTAATATTCAGGAGAAACACAGTGAAACGGAGGGCTCAGTATGCCCAGAGACACGCATAGGACATCCTAGAGGAAAGTCGGACCTAGTTCAGTTTCTATAGCTGAATCTTCCAGTAATTGGAGATACACAATAGTGGGTTAGAGGGGTCCAACATTGCCATCTATAAAATCCCCAGAAGCTACCACTCTTCAGGGCAATCCTCACCATCCTGAGTATGGTGCAAATCAGATTCACATCAACTGTTGGATTGATCAACACAGTGAGATGAGAACCACCAGCCTGGCATTCCCCTACTGAACAGTGCAGAGAAAAGAATACAAAAAAAGCAGAGCCTGAAGGGGAAGAGGTGTTGGAGAAAGCTTGCCTAAATGATGACGTTCTGACTTTTGCTTAGTATCATTATGCTGAGACAGCATGTCTTGTCATGATGACATTTCACTAGCTGCATACTTCTCAGAATCACAGGAAATACATTTCCCCAGCCTCACTGACCAATTCTTTAGACTCACTGAGGATTTTGGTGAGTGGTTTTTTTTCTGAACTATATGTGATGAGGATGCTGATGTTGTGTTAGGAGAAATGTCTTGTCAAAAAGTACATTTTCAGCTCCTTCTGACTTCTCCTAACTTTTCAGTCTTGCCAGGCTTAGATATGGCCTCAGCATGGCATTATCATATCACCTCCATCCTGTTGACGACCACGTCCAAGTCACTGACTTCTATGCTCCCCTTGGCACACGCAAAGGAAGATCCCCTCCACAGAGCTACACTGTATGTGCCCGGGGGAACTGCCCCGCTCACTGACTGCCAGGCAAACTTAGGGTCCTCAACATGCTGCAATATCACACCCTAGCTGAAAAAACATCCAAAGTGAAGGTTCAGCCTCCTCCCAGCTTCAGTAAAAAGCTAGGTTGTAGAAAGGAATTTCACAACCAGAATGTCCTGCCAGATGCTACCACAATTTTGGTGACAATAAAGTCATCTGCCATGGGAACTTGGTTATCACTTTCATGTCGCCCTTCTCAAGATACCCCTTCCCAGAGGAGTACCACACTGGTAACAGCACAGGAGAAACCCAGTTTCATCTGGTGCATTTCCCATGACTTTGTTCCTGGGCTCTCTGAAGAATCCAGTTAAACAATCTGTTCTCTTGGTTTCACACTTTTTTCCCCTATGTTTGTAGATTAGATTTGAATGCACTTCCTAAAATCTGCTACTATCTCCACCTTACCTACTGGTGGCATCCCTTCTCTCCCTTCCCCTTAGCACCATTCCCCTTATTTTTTATGTATTTTCTCTCCACAGTTTTTTTCTCAAATTCTCCTGCTAAGAAGTTCCCTGTTTTGTCTCTTAGATGCTCACAAAAATAGCAGATCCTGATTCCTTTTGTCCCAGCCCTCCCTTCCCCATTTCAACCCCCCCACAAATTCTGTCTCCGAAGAACACTCCCCTGGCCGCACCTTCAAATCCTCCTCTTCCCACACATGCACCCCACCCTGCTTGCTCATTCATTTTCCATCTGCATCTCTCTCCTCCCGGATTCTTCCCTAAGTCTCGGTGATAAAAGTGCCAGATTGGAGTTGCTGTGTAAAGAGGGTTCATTTGCCATTTGCCACCATATGGGCCCAAAAGCAAAATCGTCAGCTAAGCGATTAAATCAAGTATGTCGAACAAAATGTTATGAACTGACATTATGGGTATATAATTTTATGCCATTTGTTGCCATCTGTTTATCTAAACAGCCCCTGTTCCACACAAACACACAGAAGTCTCTGCCACGCTCACAAGCTTTGGCGCAGGGGTCACAGTGCCTCCCTTTTCCTCGTTTCCTCTTTCTCTTATTCTGTCCTTCCACTCTGTCTGTCTGTCTGCATTCACCAGGGACTTGGTCGTGGAGTCTGGCCATAGACAGATCTTCCACTGTGCTCCAGCACAGATTTAAAGGAAACCACCCCACAATAATCAAGAAGGTTGCCTTAGAGAACAAGGTGTACTCTCTTGCCTTCAGACTCTGTCCAAGTTCATTTCTATACAAGAAAATTAAGAAAGTATTGGACCAGAAGAGGGGGAAGGAGAGAAAGAGATGGGGGAACAAGCGGTGGTCAGCAGAGGGGTGTTATCTGTTTGCCCTCAGCTGGGACAGAGGAGGGGCAAGAGGAGAACAGGCTATGCCAGTTCTTTCCTCAGCCGAGCTTTCCCTCTGCTTCATTTTACTTTTTCCTGTGTCTCCAAGTGGATCACAGTCTATTTCAAGGTTAGGTAGATGTGGTGGCTGTGACAGACTGCAGACTGACCTGGTGACCCCTTAGCCATCCTGCTCTCTGTAAGAATGTGAAGGCACTGATGAAAGTTCCTACTTACTGCTCTAGCAAACGCTTAGCAAGTGTAGCACAGGAGGAAACCATAAGAAGCTCCCCATCCTGTGGACTGAATTTATTCCTCAGTTTTAAGGTTGTTCTGAGGAAACTAGAGACAGATATCAAAGAGATTATGTGTAGGCAAAGTTTAACCCTTTCTTTCAAAAGGGGAGAAGCTACTGGCTCTACCGATTCAGCCAGAACAGACAGAAGATCCAGTACGATATTTTATCTCAAGTCCTTGGAAAGAGAATTCCCCCATTTGCACCACTTTTTGAACCCAAGTTTTCCTCATCCACATCACTGGTCATGCAGATGATGCACTGGGCCTTCATGATAACCACTGAGAAGTCAGGGCAGTAACTATGCCTGAGCCAAGAACAGGTCAACGTATCAAGTCTGTTCTCAAGGGCTACCTTGTGAGTTTAAGAGGGTACTGGCAGCCAAGCAAGGAAAATTTCTCCAGCCACTCACCAGTGTGTCTGGCTAATGGTTTCAAAGAAATTTAGTGCTACCTTTTTTATGAACTGATCTAACAAGGTGTCTTTCCTTTCCAGATGTCCTGAGTCTTTGGGGGAAATAGCATGTCAGTAATTGTCCCTGTAGTTCTGAATGTGACAGGTGGGTGGGGACATTTAGCTTTCCTCCTTCCTGAACAAAATCCAGTCCACAGTACAGCCTGTAAAGAGAGCCATCTCCTTCTTTGTGAATCCCTCTTTCTCCCTCACATAATTTCAATCAGTTTGAGGGTTCTTTGGGGGAGAAGTGTTAGAAGAGGAAAATACAAATCTCTCTTCACCCTCTAAGTCTCCCATCCTCATTCACAGGGCCACTGAACTGAGCATATGTCTCTCAGCATGGTGTAAGTGGGAAGGGATTATGCCTCCATTACTAATGAAAAACAGGGGCCAGGCGTTTTTCAAGCATCTGGAGCACAGGTTTTGCTCAGAAGCCAGCACTTGGCCTCGAAAGTTTATGTATGTCCTAGGCAGTGGGTAGGTTTAGCTACAAAGCTATTTGGCCATGAGGTATCCCTTTATCTTGGTTGCATTCACTACTGACAGTACCATATTTAGCACCTCCAGGCCATCTGACCACTGTATGCTGGAGCTACCCTCACATATAGCAAGGGTCAGCTCTGCAGCCACACACTGGAACATGGAAAGCCACTGCTGCTTCTCCTCAGGACAACTTCACATGCACAAGGAAAAACTAAAAACCTACTTTAAAATGCTCAAGAGATTCCTACAGTTCTAGTGGATTTTGGATAAGGCCCTAAATGCTGGCAGTTCACAAATAATTATACAGCAAGCCCATGCTAATAAACAGAAGCTCCTTCCTTTCCAAGGCCGTTGCTGGTCTTGTCTTACCTCTCAACTGAGGAAGTATGGATACACAGCACTACCAAGGAGGTTCTCAGCACTTGGCAGCACTAAGTCCTCTATGCCCAGCTGCTCTGCTGGAAGCACAGTATACTGATATGTTCAGGCCAGCTCTAGGCTGAACACAGGCAGCTGTCTGCCTAGCTGTTAATGCAGCTTTGCACTGCGTGTGCATGGCTGTATTTCCTTCCTGCTAGGAGAGGTACAGTGAAACACCTCAAAGACCCCTGGAGAGCTTCAGCTAGTCCAGAGACAGCAATTCACCTGCTTAGAAGAGCAAGCTGGCACAAGTACAGCCCACCTGTGCTCTGGGTACTGTACCAGCTTCCCATCTGCTCCCAAGTGCATCTGAAGGTGGTCATTTTAATCTAATAAGCATTTGATTACTTTTTTCTAAGAGGCCACCTCTCTGCCAGCACATCCCCAACTACTGCCCTCATCAGATGGGCCCCTTCTTACAGTTTTTATGTCTGCTGGGTATGGCTGTCAGCAGAGGTGTAGTAGTCAGCTAGTGTAAGCAGCTACACTGCTCTCTGCCCAAAAGTTTGATTTCCAATGAGGGTTAGAAGGAGAAAGCAGAGTGAATGGCAGAGTAGCTGGTCACCACAGCTTCCCAGTACAAGAAGGAAAAGTTTTGCTATGCTGAGTTAGACAGGCATGATCAGTCTGCTGCTGCGATGAGCTCTGTCAGCCCTGCTTTCCTGCAAGTGACGCCCACCCTCCTATCCAAAGCCCAAACTAACCAGGACAGTTGGTTAGATTTCAGGCTACCTCTAGTAGCGCAGAACCGTTGTGTGGCTCTGGATCAGTCCTCGCAGGAGAGAAAGCAGCCACCAGCAACAGGCAGGGAGAGGAGAGCACCACCAGAGCAACAAATTCCTCCAAGGTGATATGGACACCATGACATTTAAGATGAATGCATTATCAGCTTGAGAACAATTGAGACATTTAATAATCTTCAGCTGGATATCTGGGCTTAAGCCAATATGTTGTCAAAACCACCTCCTTTTAAAGGCCAGAGTAAGAGAGGGGGGAAAAAAGTGAAGGCAGGATCATGTAGAGAAAAAAAAAAAAAAAAAAAAAATCACACATTGGAAGGGATACAATTTTCAGTATTGATTGTAATAATATCAGGGAAAAGAGCACCCAATACTGGACAAAAAAGTATGTTATGTCCTGGATATGATCAAGCAAATGTATTCATTGGAGAGCCAGGAGGCCAAAACTACCGAAGAAGAGTCAAAGATATATTACAAGGAGTCAGAATGAACACAGTAAGAAATACAAGTGGAAAAGCCAAGCTGCCTCAGATTCTATGACTGCTAAATCAAAAGCTAAAATAAACTGGGAATCATAACGTAAACAGAAGAATCATCAAAATTAGGAAACTTCTTGACTACTGTGGGAAAAGGATAAAGAGTCTTTTACTACTGTACAGAGCTAAAAGGTAACTAACAATGTAAAAAGGAACATATTTTATTGTCTATAAGAAGAAAAATATTGGAGAAAGGTTGCCAAATCTTATTCTACAGTGGATACATCAGCAGGATTCAAAAAACAGTGCTCTCATTTGTGCAGACTGCACACTCCTTTAGAGAAATGCTGTTTCTGCAGACTGCCATTTGGGTTGTTACTAGAACAACAAACTGTTGATGGTATGGATACAGATGGCATTTTAAGCTGGGGTAAAACAGCAGAAGAAAATGATCAAAGGCTCAAGGCGATTGCAAAGAGAGCAAAAGCTGCTGGGCTGAATGGGCATGAAATATGTAAATCCCATTTAAGAGAGATAACATACCCTCCAGCAAAAGCAGAAAAGCAAGCAGGTAGATAATGATAAAGTTGAAATCACCATCAACATCCATCCTTCAGCATACAAAGGGGTACCAACATACCTTGAAAGGGTAAACTGTGCAGGGAATACATGCCCAAACTAGCTGTATTAACCAGCGACCCTACAGCACCACTCTGCAGAACTGTCCAAAGAACATAGGATGAGAATGTCAATAAAAACGCTGAGAAATTGAAAGAGCTAAAGGAAATGCCCCTGTAGGCATTAGGACAGTAACCACAGAATTAATCTGTCGGTGGACATTTCAAAGAGGGTAGTGACATTGTCATTTTACAGCATAACATTTAATATCAAAAAGAACAGCATATACCTGTTTGGCACTAATAGAAACTAGATGGATGCAACAAGACGACAATGGAACAGGGTGCACTTTTGCTTCTTTTCCCCCTTTTTTTCTTTTTTAGTATAACTGTGTTCTCTGACATAACTAATAATTCAATTTTGTCATTGCTCAGACAAGCCTTTAAAAATAAAGACATACTTTCAAATGAAAGCAGTGGAGAGTTCTGCTGACCACTGACCTGATCTCCAGGGCATTTAACAGAAGTCCAGGAAAGGAAAGTCCAGAGCTTAATTGTGTGCATATCAGTCTCATTTTAAAATTACTAACTTTGTCTCAAATTTTGGACAATGAGTTCCAGGAGGAAAGGCTGCATTCTGACTGAGATGACTAACACAGAGTTTGGGAAAGCATGCTTCCAGCCACTTGCACAGTTTAAGGTGGAGCACTTCTAGGACTAGAGGGGATTCTCTAAAAATGGTGATTCCTAAGATGCTATGCTGTCTTCACAATGTCAGGATTGTATTGGTCATTTGGGAATTGAGAAATCTTAAAGGCATATCTGAATTATTTTATACTGGCCACAGGTGAGCAGAATTCCAGGGCAGGGTGGGGGGAAAGCAAGCTATGACAAGCAGAAGAGCTCGTGTGGATGATATGGAATAACATAGCCATCTTGGAAAAGTATTACGTGTTTGAAGCCAAACACTTCCACTTCCCCAGCTTAGCTTTATGAGAATGTACTAAAGCTAAATGTGCATGTTGTAAGTAATTTTTCTAATCCTGGTGTACCTGACGTAGTAACATCTGACAGGTAGCTGGCACTCACTGAGGAGGGATTACAAGAATTCAAGCACTATGCAGTAAAGCACCAGGCAAGTTACACAAGGCATAGTCCTCCTCAACCCCAGTCCAGTCCAGTCCCAGGATGCTGGAAAACAACATCAAACTAATCAAGTACCTATTGAAAAAGAGTGAAGAGCCAGACACCAGCCTTTATTTAACTTTGCTTTGCTACTGGATAGCACCGGTAAACACTCTCATTTTACCTCCTGACATTTTATGCAGAAGAAAGCCTTAAGAAAAGGAATGATGAAACTGATAGTACAGAACCTCAGAATCACAGATGTGTGAAATAGATATATAATTAATCTGAAACCTAGTATGATTTCCAGGGAGATGGTTTTCATTAAATGAAAATTTTTATAATTTCAAAGCAATTGCAATAATAATTTCAGTCAAAATGTGAACAACAGCTCCCACAAAAATGCTGATAGTATTAGCAACGCATTGTGAAATGCATTGGTTTTGTTAAGCAAGCAGTTGAAAAATCAATAAATGGGAATTTTGATTGACACTATCAGATGTCTTCTTCAGACAAACAGCAGATCACAACAAATACCAGCTCATACCCAGTGGGTTTTAGGATTCTACCCTAGGCAGACAAATAAGGACAACTCCTCTTCATTATTAGCTACTTCAGATATTTGGAGAAAGCCCAGTTAACAGTAAAGAGATTGATCACATACTTAAAGGGAATTTTCCCCAGACAGACCACTTTACCTGTAAGCTCTCTGGGACAAGGTTATATTTTATTTTGCTTCTATACATTACTGGTGCTAGGGAATCCATGACCAAGGCGCTACAAGTCAATTAGCCTTTCATGGCAGCGTAAGTGAGAATGCATTTGAGGACTCACCAAAGCCCCCCTCTTCTCTACACAGCATCCAAATTACTCCCGTTGACTTGTAAAGTCCCAAATTCCTTTCTCCAAATTTCTCCTCTTCTTCCTGACGTGAGGTGACTTACACACCTCCACTGCTACTGGTCATGACATAACTATTGAAGTGCCACAATCATGTTATAAATACTTCGGGTGAGACACAAGCAAACTGTCAATCATGTCCTAGGACCACGGTAAGATCTAAACAACATGTGAGCTCTGGTATTCCATGTGGATGGATGGGTGAGCAGATAATCCCCTTCTACAATATCCATCAGGGATCTGATAAAATCATCAGATGCAGTAAGTGTCCCATCCTTCCCAGTACAGTCTAGGTTTTGCTTACATCCCACTTTACCAGGAAGTTCAGGTGGAAACCTTTGGATCTGATACCATGGACCATCTGTGAATACATACACCTGGCACATGCAGTGGATAGATACCCTGGGCTAGACTCTTACAGGCATTTCAAAACTAAGCAAATAGCTGGTAGCTCTCAAAGTCTTGCTTCTACTTCAAGCCTAGCAATAATTGTAGCGACTAAAACTCAGATCCTGAGTTGTAATCTGGCATCAAATTAGAATGAAATGAGAGGAAGGTAGAAGCTAAGCTTAGGAACCAGGGAACAAATCACCTGCCACTCTGTGACAGAAAAGCTGTTAGAGGTCTTCATAAAACAAGTTTGAGTGGTGTCTTCCCATTCCAGAGTTGAATCAGTCCAGAAAAATTGAGTCTCTTGGAAATTAGAAAGAACTGAGAGGTGAAACTAGATCCTTTTTTTCCCTTGTCCTCTCTTGTAAAACGATGCAGGGCACATACCACACCAAGACTGCTGAGCATTTGTTTTCACTGCAGTATACCTATTAGTCTGCCTTCTGCATATTGGACTACAGTTCTGTCACTCAAACCACCCCTGATTTCAGCAAGAATTGATTCTGGCCCTATTCTTCCTTCTGTGGCACTGGCTGACACTGGGAAAATGAACCATGCTGAAAAGGAATATATATTAGCCTTCCCATCGATGCCACGGGAGTAGCGCAAAGAGCCTAGGTTGACATCCCACGGAAAGCAGGGGTCCTCTGTTTACACAGCAGCAACTGAAAAATACTTGCTGCATGCAGAGACAACAAAATAAGGGAAATTAAGTCAGTACCCAGATGGTGCCTAGCAACTACTACTTACAGGATTAGGCCTTAACACAGCAAGAGTAAACAGATCTAGAATGAGTGTTGCTTACATACACAAACAAAGTCTAGAGATGTGAGTTGCAAGGAAGACATCTTGCAGTGCCTTTCCAAGATGACGCCTTGCTCCTCCAGCTCAGCAGAAGAAAGAATCCTACCCCTTTGCCTTTCTCCAGATAAGGAAGCATCTCCATTGTTGCTCTATAGATGCCAAATAAATGCCTCATGCGTTTGTCCCTCTCTCTTTCCAGTAGGAACAGAATTGCATCCTAGCATGGTAGGAACCCTAAGCAGAAGGAGGAAGGATCTAGTGGGACAGATGGATGAGCAGAGATGTAATTCCAGAGGAAAGCTGCTGTCATCCCATTAAAGATGAGGTTAAAGGTAGCAGCAATGAAAGAGTGGGAGATATTTCACTGGGGGAAATGGAGTGGCACCGAGCTTTGAAATTGCACTGCGTGAGAATATTAATAAAAAAGTTAATGACGCAATGTGCTTTTTGCTCCACATTAATTACACTTTTACATTCCAGTTTTTAATGCATTTTGCACTAGACTTTATTTTACATTCCAGGAAGGGGAAAATATAATTGCAGCTTTAATTTCTATAGCCAAACCCTGATAAGATCACAGCTGTGAAAATCTCATAAAAAGCTTTAAATTAAGTTAAAAAAACAGTTCCCTTCCCTCCTCCCCCTGCTTCTCTTCCTGCATGAGGTGCCATCAGTAGAGATGGTGAAAGTGTTGGTTCAAGGTAGCATTGTTCCCTGGCATGGAGACCTTTTCTGAAGTCAGCACCAGTTATGAGGCCTGGACCACCCAACACGAGGTAGCACTGCTGGGGCTCATTTACCTCTTTGTGCCATCAGTGGGAATAAACCCCCTGACAGTGACCACTTGGGTCCACAGTACCCCAGCTGTAATATACATAGCATTACTGCTGTAATATACATAGTTCTGGTTATTACCAAAGGCACAGTCCTTGTGCTGGGGCCGTACGTGCACAGACAAGACTGAAAAGATCACACTGCTACAGATTGAGAACTGAGGCTTGGTGAAATAACTGGTTTACATGAGATAAATCAGAAAGTCTGTGTGAATGACAGGAATTGCAGCTTATTGTTTGAATCCTGTCAGAGATGCCTCCCTTCACTGCAGAAACAAAGGTGGATCATGAAAGTGAAGTAGCCTGATGCTCCTACCTTCTTCCTTTGCAATGGACAGGCTCTGGGTCTGGCCACAGAGTGTCTTTGCGGACACAGTGACCCCTCTACAGCTAGAGACTGTGTCAAGTCCTAAGGAATCACTCCACTTATGCCCCTGCCTTTGACTCTCCCTTCACTCAGAAATCCCCATAGATCTTGGGATCCAATACAGGCATCATGCAAATCACAGCATGACTACATACCTACATCACAGCCAGTTGTTTCATACAGGAGCGTGAAGAAGGGCCATCTCATCACTGTGCCTACAGCCCTTAGTGCAGCTAAAGCAGCACAGCCGCACTGTGTGTGCACAGCACTCTTACTGTGTTGGTACAAAGATACAGAAGTCTGTATATGCTCAGAGCAGTCTGCTGGTATAGTGTATCTTCATTCCCCTACCAGGAAATTGCTTTAGTTGTGGACACAAGTTGAGACCTTGCTTGCACTTGGACAAAACCAAAGGGGAACCAGACCCTCATCTATTCCTAGTACCAGTCACCTACAACTTGAAACAGTCGAGCAGCCCTTTCCATCCATTTCCTCTTTGCTATTCGAGCTGTGGATCCTGCCCCATCACTTTGATCCTCCAGATCCTCATCCCAGGAACTCCAGGACAAGCCACTGACCTTGTCATGTACAAAAAGGTATCTCTTCCAACGTAACGTCAGTGTTCCTAAATTTGTGGATCCCTATCTCAAGATCCTTAACGTAAGCTACAGTATCATAAAAGTGAGAGATCGGGTAGTCCATCCTCCTGCCCTTGAAAGGATCACTTATACAAGCATCTTCCTTGACATGTATTCCTACATGGACGCAAGTCACTTCTGTTGGAAGCCTGTGACCTTGCTGAACGACTTCTCCTTGGCCTCTGACCTCTTTCCCTCTAAACTGTCCAAACTGGATATCCCTGATTTTTCTTTCCTGAATTCAGACCCGGTCCTCCAATTAGACTAGTCTCTGCATTCCTGTCCACCATTGCCACCTATGCCTGTTGTTGTGACTTTACTGGAGAGAGAAGTCCCACCCATGAGAGTTTCTGCAGTAAAAGGAGGTAGTCAGAGTACCTCATTGCAAAACCCCATGCAGACTGGATGACAAGAGCTAAAGAAAGGTTCACTTCTCCATAAAGGTTTTGTTGAACCTCTTGAGCTCCTTCTCCAGGATAAATCCCCAATTTACACCTCTGTAAACAAAAGCAGAATCCATCACTCACAGCCATATTATTTTCCTTGATTGTTCCCTACATGCAAAAAGCAGAAGAGGAATGTGTTTTCACAAGTGAGAGAGAGAGAGAGAGAAGAAAATAGGAGAGATTGAGAGAAAGGAAGAGAGAGAGGCTCTAAAACCTCATTTTCCTGGTAATTTACTCTTCTATTCAGTTGAGTCCTGCTGCTCATAAGCCTATTCCTGTTACAATATTAGATATAAACAAGTAAACTGTGTAATGGATCACATTAAGCAGGCCCTGCATCTTGAGGCAGGATTTAATTTGCATGGCAGATTATCTTGTCTGCAGTAGGAGAGGCACCCTGGGGCACTGACTGCATTAATAGGATCTAGTCTCTTAAAATCCATTAAGTCAATTGAGTGGACCAGTCTATAATCTCATTTCAAATCCAGCGTGAAAATGCTTAAACACTAGCCCTATGACACCGACAGCAGAGAAGTGACTAAAGGGACATCGGGGACTGCACTGTGCCATATTGCCTGCCTGCTGGGAGTGGGGAAGGGAGGGGAAAAGGGTAGGGCTCATTCTCTTTTAGCAAACTCCATTCAGAAAGATGCTGACAGCAGGAGTGAGGTGAGGAAAGGAGGCAGGAGCTATGTAAGGGGAAAGACTGTGGAGTTTATCCCAACTAATGACAGTGGGTTGTTAAACACTG
>WAAD01023809.1:313-13470 GCA_013389945.1 Fregata magnificens | reverse complement strand
TGTTAAACACTGTGAATTGGCTGATGAAGTTCTCGATACCTTATTGCTCCGACACAGTCAGAAATACTGGACTGTGAAGGGGGTATGCCTTTACAGGGATGTTCTACTATGACTCACTGATAATAGGGATTTTCATACTGTACAGAAAACAGGATGAGTCTGGGAAATGTGGCATTGCGATTAAAATACAGGACTAGAATACGAGAACATCAAAGCTGTGGAAACCTAGGCTTGTGGCCCCTCTGCTCTGGACTGCCACCAACGGGCAACATTCTTGAACTCAGACACATTTGCACAAGGTTATTCTTGGCCCAGCTGATCCGAATAAACTCTTCCCATTTGCCCCATGGGAGAAAATTATAGATAAAGGCTCAATTTGTCTTAAAAAGCCTGGCCACAAGCTCCCCGGGGTAAGAACTGGTTTTGGATTGGATATATGTAAAATATTTAGCATAAGGGGTCGCCAGTCTGAAGTCTGGGCACCCTGACTACTTTACACTAACCCTGTAACCACAAATAGCAATAATAGTAGTAAAGGACAGACAATGCCAGATATACTGAAAACAGACAGATAGAAACTCAAAAGGAAGAAAAAAGACATAACAGCATAACCTAAAAATTGAAATAGTAAGAAACCTCCAGGACCAGATGACATTTATGCAAACACTCTAAAGAAATCAAACTGTAAAGAAGTTACTAACAAAAATATTCAATTTATCATTAAAAATAGCCATTCTCCCACCAGGCTGGAGGGGAGCCAACACTCTGCGCTTCTTTTAAAAGAGGTGCTAAGGGCAATCATGGGAATTATAGACCTCAGTGAGCCTTACGCCAGTACCAGGAAAAATAGCTGAGAAAATCATTAAAGACAGAGTTATAAAGCACCAGGCTAGGTGAGCGTAATGTGGTAAAGAAGCAGCTCAGCTTCTCCAAGCTGACTTTCTGACCTGCTAGTGTTCCTGAGAAACGTCAGCAGCTCTGAAGAGGCAATGATAAGTCGGAGTCACCTAGCTATTAAGGATTTCACAAAAAACACATTCAAAAATTTTAGGGCTCCACTCCTGCTAACACACATAAGCCCCAAGGGTGAGATTTTACAACACACCATTGATTTCAAAAGAAGAAGAATGAAAATGGTACTAAGTTCTTTTAAGAATCCCATTCCTCATAAACTGTGGCAATGTCTCTCAGAGGGATCAAATTTAGGCACTAAAACTCAAAAGACAGGCCTCTCCCACACAAGCTACAGGTGAGCTGTAGCAGTCAGCTCTAGCAGGCTGCTGAAGTGTCTGGTTCCTGGGGACCATGCAGGATCGCACATCCTGTATATCTGCAATGGATTTCAGATGACCGTACCAGGTACGTCCTTAATGCTGAAGCATGTTGGGAACAAGCTACTGCTGAAAGGGCTATAGCAGCACTGTTCAATAGCCCACTACTGAAGAGTGGCAGAGTATTGCCCAGAGCGATTCCAAGCTGCCATGAGTGAGGCTAGCCCCACGAGCCCACAGGATTCAAGAGGTCAGAAGCAAATTGATCATGTTCTTAAGCATTTAGGCAAACTCCAAAATGGTACCTGTAAGGAAAACCTGCTCCATAGCCAATAAATCACCCACTTCCAGTCCCACAATTGTATGGCTTTGCTCTGATGTGTTTACAACATCTTGAATGTAGTTGATTTACATGCTTCCACTTCTCCTTATTCCTTCCCACCTGGAGATCTCTCAGCTTTCCGTGCCTGGCAGCACTCACAGTGTTACAGGTCTCAGCACTAGTCCTTCCTCTGCCAATACACAGCTTCTCCTTCCTAGCCCTTTAAATGCTGCCAGAGCTGCTGCCCAAGGCAATCGCATCATGGGAGTCTGAGGGACTGATATGAATCCAGTGGTGACTACCGGTCATAACAAGCCCAATATATTCTCAATCTCAAGAAATCTCTCAACTCTGGTTGCTAGATACTCTACATCAGAGATCACTATATACCCATCCTGTTCTTATTCCCTTCCTTAAATATTCATTTTGTAGGGAGACAGGATCCCATGGAAGATGGATCTTTGGTTTGGTCCAGTGCACCAGATTTTATATTCTGAGCACTGGACTCCTGCACATCAGCGTTTTCCCAAATTTGCAGAGGCACAAGGACAGCCCCACTCTTTTCCTTCAGAGCTGCTTACTCTGAGTGCCACCCTCCCTAAACGGACACAAACATTCACACAGCAGTTTCCACTCAAACTCAACATTTTCTCAGCAGTCCTCACCCAAACTGCTGAACGTAACCTCCAGGATCATGAGGGATAATGGCAGTCACGCTCCTTTGAACTCTAAAATTGCACTAGGCAGTGCCACAGGACCCCTGATGGGGTAGATGTCCACAGACAAATATCCCTTCTACAGACAAGTTGATATAAGAAGGGGGAGCACTTTTCCCTGGGATGAACAACTGCTACATGCCCTGGAGAGACGCGGAAGGAAATTTTCAGCTCATGGGGTTTTATTGCTGGTTTTGGGCCCTTCCCTGCTGCCCCTAAAGGAGGCTTGTGGCTTAAAGACACAACCAAGGCTGTCACCTTTTCTTAAACATATAGCATGACACAAGTGAACTGCAACTCGCAGAGCAAACCGCATCATCCTGCCCACTCCCAGTCACTCATGTGATGGCCTGCATTATCACAGATCGACACTATTCTTTTTGTTTGAAGGAAAGAGAACCATCAGCTGTTTGCAAACCACAGTATCATCTACCTCTCCCACACAAACCACAGATCAAAGGCCTCCCCTTTTCCAAACCACAAAGAGGTCCCAGGGGCCCGAAGAAGCAGATGTCTAGCAGTTCACTTTCTGCTAGACACACACGTGCAGGACTGTGCAGTCTCTGCAATATGTGATAGGAGGGAAAACATTTCCCCTTAGATACCCCAGGTACATATCCAATATACACAAAACCACCCAGTCACTCATATCCGCCTGTGGGGAGGCACAGGAGAAACTGAGGAGAGCAGGTGAGGAGTGTTTTACAGAGTGAGTGATACACAGCTCCAACATGGAGTACAAACAGCAGAGCAAGGATGAGAAGTTTGCTTCTGTACCTTGAAAAGCAAGACCTAAATTACAGCAGGATACACCAGGAATCATTTTAACAACACCCCTTCTGCTCTTCAACTTCAGCTTCCATGTTACAATGAAGCAGCTCACCTCTACTCCGAGCATATAGGAAAAATTGAATGTGTACCCTTCCTGAAGCTATCGGTATCTGCTCGAGTCTGACAAGATATTGAAACAACAGTTCCGAGAAGCACAGACTGCCCCATTCATCTCCCTGATTGGCTCACTTGCCTCCTGATGACAATCTGCTAAATATCTCCACTTAATTAGTTCGCTGTTCCTTGAAGCAAGTAAGAATGCAATGTGAAGACTGTGCTAGGACTATCTTTATGTAAGCTACTCAGAGAGACAGTTCATTTTGTTGAAAAAAGAGCTGGCAGTTTTGGGGGATGCCTCAACTTATCTTTCCCTCATCAAGAATGACTCAGATTCAACAGGCCCAAAAAGACACCTAGACAGACAAGCAAAAGGAAACTACAAGGTTCTTCAAGGTGCCCTCCAGAGCCCACAGTGTGACTGAATGGATGCTGTGAGCCGCTGGTGTGCTTCAGAGAAGGGTGTATCTGCATTTGGGGGTGAGAAAGGTCAAGAATTGCACTTAAGTGAGGATGCAGGGGGAAACATACAGTTTCAGGAGACTAATATGAACATTACTACCTGAAAGGAGGTTGTAGCGAAGCGGGTGTTGGACTCTTCTCCCAAGAAACTGGCGATAGGACGAGAGGAAATGGCCTCAAGTTGCATCAGGGGAGGTTTAGACTGGACATCAGGAAAAATTTCTTTACCGAAAGAGTGGTTAGGCATTGGAACAGGCTGCCCAGAGAGGTGGCGGAGTCGTCAACCCTGGAGGCGTTCAAAAAAGGTATAGACGTGGCACTCCAGGGCCTAGTTTAGGAGTCATGGTGGTGGTAGCTGATGGTTGGACTTGATGATCTTAGAGGTCTTTTCCAACCTTAATGATTCTATGATTAGAAAGGCCTCTGGCTTGGAGAAGTGAGGAACAGAGAACAAAGCAAAGCTGGTCCCTCTGGTCAATTTAAGTATGTATCCCTAAAGAGAAGGAAATAAAATCAAGGATAGATACAAGAAGAATAAATCTTTGAAAATAAGTCAAATGTGTCAGCACTACAGCTTTACCCAGGACTGGCAAGTATGGTGCGAGTGTGCAGTGAAGAGTGTGACAATAGACAGTAGAATTTGGCATCCATGATGGAAGTTTTATTTAAGGTGAAAAGAAAGATGGGTTTCCATGGGCCTCAGCAAGTCAGAGATGAGAGAGGAGCTTCCATCCAATAACAAACTCATTAATTTTCCTTATTAAATGTGCTGAGCAAAGAGATATCCCCCAACTGGGAAAAACCAGGAACTGCCATCTCCTGGAGTGTCACCGTACACTGGATGAGTTGCAGGCAATCACTAAAGCCTGACAAGGGTATATCTGCTGAAGACCAAGGACTGAGTGATCAGAAATCCAATCCTCTCTTTGGCAGCCCACTGCACTGCAGAAAAATGGATTTGAAAAAATGGGCCAGACTCATCCCTGGGTAACTCCACAGAATTCAACTGACTTATCAGAAATGGCTTTGGTCCAACATGTGCGTGACAGTCAAAAGTGGGCATGGTGTACAAGCAGCTGTGGCTCAAACCCTGAATGAAGATCATCTAGAGTGCCTTTAACTAAAATCAAACATGAAGATTATCAGCTTGCAGTGAGTGCAGAAAATAGAGTCCCTGGCCAGGAGGAGAAAGGGAAAGTGTTAGGAAAGGTCACTAGTGACCCATTCTTCATGTTCTGGACAGTGGCATTTGTTTCCCTGTTACCAAGACATTGGTTCTTCCCAACTATATGCTACAGCATCAGTAACAGACTGCCTTGCTCCCATGTATAAATTCCCTTGCTTCCTATCCCACAGTGTACAGCTTCTATAGCCTCCAAGCATATGGAATTCACATAATGGATATTTTATTTTAAAGAGCGAGTTCTGCTAGAACCTTCTCTTTCTATGCAAAATAGCCTAGAAAGGTAACATAAAAGCAAAACAGAGTTTGGTTTTATTTGCTTTGTAATGCTGACATTTTAGCATGTACTAACATATTTATGTACTCCCAAGCTCAAGCAGTGGAGTCCAAGAGGGCATCCTGCTCTAGACTAGGATGTGCCCATCCAAGAGCACAAGCCCTTTTGGGGGCTGTAGCTAGGAAGCATGCCAGGCCCACGCATACCAAGGGGTCCAGGCACCAGACTATGAGGTGAGGAAGATGAAAGCAAATGTTGGTAAGCAGCTGGTGAGGGAATCCCACTCATTCCTTCCCCTAGGTGCTGTGTGTACTTTCCTATTCTATGGTCTCTATAACATGTGTGTGTAAATCTGAAGCCTTCCTCCTTCCCTAAACACAGGCCTATAGACCCTGGTGGTCCCAGATTCCCAGAAAAAAGCTCTTTCAACATGTGGCAAGGCAGGAGTTGAAGGTGGTTAAGCTGTTTGTCTCCTTAGTGCTGCAGTAATTTCCCAGCTGATTTCTGAACTCCAGAAGAAAGGACAAGGATGGAGGGGAGGAGGGGAAGCAGAGGAAACGACGACTTCATCATTCAACAAGAGTTTGTGAGAAAGAAGGTTATATTGGGGGACCACCAAACGCGACGTCTTTCATTGCCCCACCTCCCACAATGCAAAGGTGCAGTGTTACCTCTGCTCCCACCCCCCCACCTCATCTGCCCCCAGCCAAAGTATTCCCGAGCTCACCATATAATGCAGTTTTTCATGGCATGCCTGCTTATCAGGGCTCTGAAACTATGTGAGACATGCATGCAGACAATGGGCCTGTCTCTCAGCCACGGAGGGCTCTGAAGGGATCCCTTTCAGCGCTCACAGATTGCTCTGTGTTCCCTTAATTGACAGACCCGGCCAAGTCTGACAGCAGTGGCGTGCAGCTGGTGCAGGCTGCTCTGTCTCAGGTAGGCCACCTTTCAGCAGGGAAATTGCTTTTGATTGGCTTTATTGGAAGTAGCTTCTCCTGTTCAGCTGGCAAAAATCTCTTGTATTTTAATGGCTGACAGTTTAGGACCAAACTCCCTTTCCCAGAAGGTTACCTCTTGTCCCCATTTCCAAAGTCTCTTAGACCTAAATAAGCTATCTTGAAAAGGACTGGACCTCAAACTTAAGGAACAACTTTATTTGGTCAGAACTGCTAAGGATTTGGGACTTTCTGGAGCCCAGTTTCTTTTACTTCTCAAATCTCCCAAGATTTTGGCTAGAGCCTGCAAAAACTAAGATAACAAAGCAAGAACAACAGAGGAGCTGACAAGTGCTGACAGCAAGTTCTTGACTTTAGTGCACGCTCTGGAGCTTCAGTGTGAGCGCCTAGACTGCGACTTTCAAGAAGGCCTGCAGGAGTTGGTCTCTAGCTTCTCCTGAAAGTCAGTGGAGGCTGGACATGAAATTCCACTCAGGCTACTTTCAGCCTCAGGTATCTGCGGCACCAGTTATTTATGAAGAGTCTTTAGTGTGCAAATGAGCATTTCCTGGTGGGGGGGAAAAAAAAAGGGTGATGAAACTGGTATGCTCATCTTTAAATTGGTAGCCTGAATCTGACCATCCTGTCTCTTCCTCCACTTTCTGGTATGCTAGATGAGGCTGTACAGGCTAAGACGTCACATGCTGCATGGGCTACCAATGCTGTCCCTAGTTCTTTTCTGCATTCAGGATATCCCAGCTGGGAGAACTGAACAAGGCTTCAGCTTTATGAGGGGAAAGTGTAAAAGTAATTTCCAATGCCTTCCATAGCCTTTTCTTTTCCAAAGTTTTGTTGGCCTTAAGAATTTTTTTTTTTTTTTAACATCTGCACTTGGCTTTTCACTGCATTTTATTATAGCCCTTCTGCCAGGCTTTGCTTAACAACATATAGAATCAGGTTTAATTTTTAGGGGTCATTAGTAAAGACCACTTTGAGAACCCACTCAGAAACCTGGGAAAATTAAACTAAACTACTTGGGCACTCAGTGAGCTATGCTTCTCCACAAATGATGACTCAAATGACCTAACCAACCAGTTCTTCAGTGAAGGGAGAACAGAAAGAGAAATGGAAAGAAAAACATGAGTTCAAATAACTGCACCTTTCTCAAAGAACAGCAAGGAGAATTTAAAAGCGCTCCTCTCTGATTTCCTGGTGCAGGAACAGCTAGGGCAGCAAGTTGCTTCCTACTACCTGCAGTAACACACAATCTTGCGTGCCTGTGCCAAGTCTCAGGACTCTTTCCTCTGCTCTCCCAGGTAGTAAGGTGGCACCAGGTTGCAGCTGACCTATAGGATGTGTTGCCACACAACCACCCCAGCCCACTTCTCTCACCCATTCCTCCTTCCCTAGCCAGTCTTCTTAGCCACTGTCCCTACCAGGCATTTCTGCCTAGCCACTGCTCTTCTCATCAGTTGCTCTCACTTGCTGCTTCCTCATTTGTGTGGTATCTGTGCTTTAGCAGGCATACCATAACATGCACTGCACGAACAATATGTATTGTCTGACAAAAACTTTTAAAACAGCTTCTTCCTTAAATACAAAGCTTTTGTATTCCAGGGTTATAAGGTAGAGTATCCACTCCCATAAGGCACCCTCAGGCAATTGCTTCATCCAGCTTCGTACACAGCGTTGCAACTACATAATTTCCCCCCAATTATGACAGCATCTTTTTAAACAGAAACAATGCAAATACAACAAAACATAAAAGCAGGTTAAAGCTGTGCCAGACTTGCACACAGATCCCTTTCCTCTCTCTCTACCACATGACAACAGGATGTTCCTATTCTTCAGCGCTCCATCCTTCCATCTCCTTCTAGGAAACACTTCTTCTCTTGAGATATCAAGCTACTAGAAATGGGATCCCCAAGGTCCTGCCTGTTCAAGAGATGGAGGTGCTCCAGAAGAAGGTGCAAGTGCTGTTGAAGTAGACTCCATGCTTGAGAGTCATTTCCCACTTTAGCCAGCTGTGCCACCTCTACTGAAGCCTCTACAAATGGTCACCACAGATGAGGACTGAGGGAACTGACATCCACCATCAGGTACAATGACTGCATGTTCACTGGCCTTACCCTGTCCAGGTCTTAGCCTAGACACCAAAGCAAAAGGGAAGCTTATTATATGATCAAAGCACTGGACTAGGATTTGGAGAATCTGCATTCCCTTTTAACAGTGATGTAAGATGCTCTAAATTTCTTTTCAAAAATTCCAGGCATTTTCCTGAAAAGCACAGACCACATTTCCTACAGGACTTAAGGTTTCTGGTGCTACATCTCAGCTATGTATGGTATTTCAAAACAGTGGTGTTCAATCCTTTATATGTTATTGATACAGAGAGAATAGGAATTTCTAGCTGAAGGTCCACACGTTAAACTATCAGAAATATCACAGTGTTATGCAAAACACCGTCACAAGTTGCTCCTATAAATATCACCTATCGATCTCTACCACTATAGCATCTGGGCATTTTCTATGTGACACCAGTGAAATCCTCCTCTCTTTTCTGCATACATCTCTGTATGATGTATTGCTTCTTATTTTCTGCTGATTTGTTTTAGCTGATCTGTTTTATGCTGATATGTACTTCCCTTTGCTTAATGTTATCTGGAGTGGTTGCTTGAACAGAAGGGGATGTGAAGTCACAGGGAGGTTTTTTCCACAGAAGACTGTCTTGTAGGATTTCCTAAAGATGCTCAGAAACTGGATTCATCTGCTCCCTGAAGTCTGATCTCCTTTCCAAGGAAAGATCTGCTGCATCTCACCTCGAGCATGTTCTGTCCCTATAAGCTGCAATATACTAGTTGCCAGGTGAAAATCTGACCTTTAGGGTAGGTAAGGCTTATACCTTAGGAACAAATCACTAGGGCTGAGATCATCTTGGCTGAAGACAGTGTCAATTAGACTGTGTACATGTACACCGACAGGGCAGGCTACAGGCTCTATCGCACACTGTAGAAGCACAGGGCAAATGGTACAGGTCCCACATGGGATGTCCCCTAACCTCCAGGGAACTCAGCTCTGTGTGCACTACATGACGCAGAAGGAAGCAGAGTTGCTGCTGGACATAAACTGTTGAGTCTGATGTTCCTTTTTTTCAGGCAGACAAGAATTCAGACTTTTGCTAGGTGGGCTGACACGCTACGTGCTAGGATAGATAACACAGGCACACCTGCATTGCCATAGACAACATTATCCTGATACTTAACATCACGCCTTTGGCAACCACAGGCTTATATTTTGATTTATAACCCAGTGATCTTTCCCAGGGCTTATACCACTCTTTCAATACCTGACAGCACATGCTGTCAGGTCCAGCAAGGACCCTTTCTCTAGGGCTATTGGGACAAACTAAAAAAGAGTGGTCACAAAAGCACTGAGAAAGACACAACAGTGGCACAAATTCCCCCTGAAGGGGGATCGATCTGCAAGGCTTTTTTTCCCATGTGAAAGCACTTCACTGGGAAAGTCTCCAAGCCAAAGAGGAGAGGCCCAGAGGGAGGGAAGAGCAAGAGGCCCTGAGGGCAGCCAGGGAAAAGTGCTTCTGACTCTGCTAGATGACATCTGGATAAAGAGCAAATGCTGTCATCCCCTGATGCTACCTGGGCTAGGGAGGCGACCAACCCACTAAGGATCTTCAAGTTACTGTGCTGGAAAGTCCAACATTTTTATCATGACCGCTCCAGTGGGAGTCTGATCACAGACACTTCAAGTAACTGTGCTCATAGCCTGATGTAAGGCTTTGCTAAGCTCCCAGTGCTGGCTAGCCCAGGAGGTCCAAGGAACATGGCTCATGAGGCAGAGGCTCCGGGGCTCTCCCAGTCCCTGTGGTCAGAGAAGAGGAAAGGCTCTGAAGGATGGGAGCACAGAGGGTGGCAGGGAAGAGAGATGTTCCAGGGCTGCACGTAATGACTGCCATGGGGCCAAGCACATAGCCAGGGCTCTCAAGCAACCCTTGCAGGGTAACGTCTGTCATTTCCACCGGTGGGGGAGGCGAGGAAGAGAGCTAGGAGAGTAGCTCAGCTGCAGCAAAGCCACACAAAGTTGGTCTGTTCGGCTGCCTTTGTGGCACTGTTGTATTTATTGAAGGCAGCAGCAGTTTGTTCTGTCCTTTCAGTTACTGTACGGGACCCGATCAGGGTGCAGATGGGACTACAAAGCAGCCCTTGTTGTCAGTAATGTGACTCACATGTCAGGCTCTTATTTGCTGTCAGTGGCTTTATTAAAGTCTACAGTTTCAGACCCTAGACCCTTGCCTATTGTATCCCCTGGCCCCAGAGATTCTCTTAGGGAGCGCTCACAATTACCAACTCTCTCACAAGAGCACACAAACACACTGAGCTGGCATAGCAACTGTGCACTCAGGGGTGATGCCCAGGCTAAAGACAAGCCGGGGCGCTTTTAATCTTTAAAACTAATACATGTACAGAAATGGACAGGACAGAGCGGAGGCCATGTCTGGAATAGGATCCCTCCCTCTAGGACCACCTGGTAACATTCACATTCATTTATTCATATGTTCTGCACTTACAGATATGCCAGTATTCACACTCATGCTCACATACGCATTCATGGCTATGTTCTCCCCCACGGCAACATACACATTCACATATGTGCTCACTTACATGTTTGCACACACATGCTTGTGCATTGACATAGATACACAGGTGGGCCTAACATTTGCACATTGCACACCACACAGAGCCATGTCAACAAGCTCCCACATGGGTACTCATAGTCCTCAGCGTCACACAGGCAGGTACACATACTCTCACCACCACATTCTCACACTCAGCTACACACAGCTCACAGACTGTAGTCTCACATTGACATATATATTTTCACAGACTCAGCAGGCACTAGCATGCCTGCACAGTCACTGGTACCCCCAGATGAGAGTTCCCACAAAGGCACTCACATCTCTTTACTTACAATTACTTCAAATAGAACAAAATTCCCATTTCAGATACTCAGCTAAAGTTAACGGCTGTTTCTTAGGCAAATCGTACTGTAAAAGGCTCAGGCTCTGACCTCTGCGTAAATGAAGAGCAATTCCTCTGACTTTACTAGATGCTAGGGTTGCTGAGAGCAGAATCCTCACTTCCTTCTGATATGAAACTACCCTTCCATGCCATGGTTCCTCCCCTCCACCAAAGGGTTCTCTTTCTAACCTTAAACTAGAAAGCAGGAGATTTGCCACCAGCCCTGCTACAGTGCACAAAGTCTGTCCCCCTGAATCAGACATCTACAGGAGAAACCAAGAAACAGGCTATCAAGACTACTAAAACCTTCTAGAATAAGAATGGAGAAAACCAGGACAGAAGCAGTCAGGAAAAGACCTTGCGTAAAAAGAAAATACAAAAAAAACCTCAACATGAGTTTAAGAACAGGAATGCAAATGCTATGATAACAAAGGAGGACTGGCTCAGACATCCCAGGGTGTCAGTGGGAATCCTTCCGCTGGCTTCTGTATTGGGTTGGACATGCTGTCACACTAGCAGTTTCTGTTCAAGAGTCTCTTCAACAGCAATGAAATAACCATCACACATACATGTGCTATGCACCCCAAGTCAGAATAGTCATATAAGCCCACACTTATTCTCATTTCTGTTCAAAAAAGAGCTTATACACATGCTTAACATTAATAGCAAGCTAACTTCAATGAGAATCAAGTCCATGATTCCCTGCACAAACCCTCTGTGATACAAGGCAGTATAATTCTCCCATATTATGAAATGGCCATGAGATAAATACATTTTTTTGTCCAGGTCACAGAACAGTCCTTCTGAGTCCTCTTCGAGTGACTTAAGCACAAAACCAGGCTCCATTCTACACAAGTCTCAATTCCACATAAGCATGACAAAACTTGTGGGCTCTGATCTGCAATGGCAAACTTGACCATCTGTGGGCTTTACGGACCTTGGACACTGCATAAGGATCGTGACGCTGGAGCACTGGATTCTTCACACTCCAGCACAAACCACGTTAGCCAGCCACTTAAGTAGCTCTGAATGATTCACTAGCTTTGGTATTTTTTTTAATTGCCTGCTGTTAAATTTCTGTGTTGTTTCTGTATCGGTATGAACTGGCATATAGCTGTTTTATTCTACCCAAAGAAAGGTGAATTTCAATGATCAGGTGATCAATGATAATGATTCAATGATCAGAAGTGCTTTAGATGTGAATGAAAGCTGTCATTCTAAAAATTGTCTATTAATACTGTAATTGCCATTATTGCTGTAACTTTAATGTCATAAGAGAAATCCTTTTACTGCAGAATTCACATAGGATATTTCAAACCAAAATATTCTATATTTACAACTCTGGAAATAGATATGAAGAAAACAAGTCCAAAAGAACAGTTATATTGATTAGTAAGTGCTCTGGATCTGCACAGATTTACTTCTGCATTTTATTTTATACATCTAGGCAATTATTCTGAAATCAAACTAAACACATTAAAAACAAAAAAATATTTTCAGGATTGGAGCCAATAAATATATACCAGGGACATGATGTTTCAGAAAAGGTCTGTTTCTTAAAGAATCCAAGTCTGAGTTTCTGAACAATACAAATCTTGTTCCAAAAATAAACCTTAAAATAGGGAATATAAAGAAAACAGAGCTGTACCAAAACACAGGATAAACAACCCTCAGGTGCTAGAAGCCTATTTGTTTCCTATTTAATATCATGCGGAGTGAACCACACAGATTGCACTATTATAAAACACAAGGATACTTTAAATCGCCTAACTACAGAGAGAGATAGATATTTGACTCATATATATATATATATATATATGTATTTATTTGATCTCATTCTGACAATACAAAGGCTGGTATTTCTGTTTCTTTCTGGAATTCTGTATGCTTCAAAACAACCTTACCTTTAGTCACAGGGCAAGCTGCACGGGAGTGGGCCTGGACTGGTAGGAATGGCTCTGTATTTGTGCCAGCATTAAGGAGAATGCTGTATAATGTCTGTAAAATGAGATCAAGGCTGGTGATAAGTGTAAAATATCAATTAAAGCAATACAGATGTACAGT
>WAAD01023808.1:311-19546 GCA_013389945.1 Fregata magnificens | reverse complement strand
CGTCTCTTGGGTCCCCTCTTTCCGCTTGGTGGCAAGAGGGGAGGGGACCCTCTGCCGCTGGTGGAGCCTCCGCCTGCTGCCTTGGCCTCAGGGAGGGCAGGGTGCGGCTCCACCGATCTATCTCCCTCTCACGCTCCCTGATGCTCCTCAACCTTTCCACCTCCTCCCTCAGCTCTGCCACCGGGCCGAGCAGATCGTCCACCTGGTCACACCGAAGGCAGCAGCTGTCCCTGCTGCCCTCCGGTAGGAGTGACAGGCTCAGGCACTCCCTGCAGCCGGAGGCCTGGACAGCTGCATGCCGGTGCTGGGGCTCTGTCTGGCTCGCCGCATTCCTTCTGGCGACGGCTTTCGGGCGAGTGGAACCCATCGCTAGGTCCTCTCCCGGGAAGACAAGGACCCCTGGCAGAGTTACCCTCGAGAGCCCTCAGAGCCGGGACGGGGACTGCGCCCTCCCTGCACGAACTGCCTGCGCGAACTGCCGCGCAAACTGCTGTGCCACGCCCTTCTGACGTGCCACGCCCTGGTCGCTCGCGCTCCCTGGGGGCTGCTCCTGTAGGTGAGGGGGTTCAGGCCGCCGTCACTCTTGTCCCCACCCCGCTGAGTCAGCACTGCCCCGCTCGTCAAGAGCCCGCTCTTTCCCGCTCGGGGGGGGTAGGGCAGGGGTACCCTCTCCCTCCCTGCGCTTTTGCCTTCGCAGGTTTGCCCCCTCAGCACGGGTCCCCCGGCGCCATCCTCCGCTCCGGAGCCCTTCGCCTCGGTGGCTTCGCTGAAATGGCGGGTACACGGGGTTTTAAATCATCTTACACTTTTATTTTAAACAATGAATAACTGAGCACTGTAGATTCTTCCATCAGCTGATGGAGGATCTAAATCACATGTAAGTGGCACTGGTCAAAAAATTAAATGACAATGTTGTGAAAACATACACTTTTTTTTTTCAGCTCATGACATTTTAATGGAATACAGAACTAACGAAGAATTTCTTGGAATCTGTCAACTCTATGCTCATTAGCGGTAGGTTCTATATTGTAAGAAATCAGTATTTTATTATACTATGATCTACTGTTGTTTTGTAAAGCTGTTTGAAGTTACTCAGTGTCTTTCACAATATATTCCTTTCTTTTATTTCAAGGTTCAATTGTCCCATTCATATATTGCCTCATGCAATCTAATAGCATCTTCAATATTTCTGTAAGATAAAAAACTATAGTAAGTTATTTTACTGTTGTAAATCCAAAGGGATTCTGTGAAGTTCATACAATTAGACTGATTTACCCCAGCTAAAAACATCTTTCCATCATTAGACACCATTTCTTTGCTGCTTTTTTGGCCACTTTATTCATTTGGGGGGACGGGTTAACTATTGATGCTCATCTCCATTTCTACCCTGTTTTAGACTGGATTTTATCCTCTTTTCTCCCCTCAGAAATAAGTTCTTCCACACTTATTTTTAAGAGAAACATTAATTCAATTCCATTGTATTAGGCAACATAGGAAAATAGCAAAAACAAGATCTCCCATTCCCAGTATAAAGTCTTTGTGATCAGATCTGGCCAAGACTGTCATAACAGTATATATAAAGTCAACTGAAGTCTTAATCAACTAGTGTATACACTAAACAAAAATTTTTTAAAAAAATCAAATGCAGCTAGATCTTACTGTCTACATGTTATTGATCTCAGCAGAAAAGTCAAGGACTGACAGGGCAATAGCCTGAATTACCTCTCTTTTCTAGAAGCCTGTTTTGCATACTAGGCAGCTAGACCTGAGGTCATTAGTTTCCAGAGTTCACCATTCAGGCCCTTTAAAACGCAGACATTCTTTGTAAAATACAGTCCTGCCTTTCAATCGTCTAAAGTCATCTTATGGTCCTGATTTTCCTCCTAGCTCTACTGCTACACATTTACCTTTTCACTGTCAGAATTCTCATCCTCCTTTAACGTGAGAAGGCTGACCCACCCTCTTTCTCTCTTCCTCTCAAAGCAAACAGCGCTTGTGCTTCTTTCAAACACAGTATAGTTTAAAGAAACTCTTTGAGATGGGTTTTGAAGACAACTCTGTCATGTTCATGCTGTTAACACCTCTACACAATGCTATTTGGGAACCTACTACCAAACTTTTCATGATAACGACTTAAAGTTTTCTCTTCCAATGTACAAGACAGGTTCAGAATTTTAGCAGTCATTTCAGTATCTTTTTACACTTCCACGCTCCCTCCATTTTATTTTTCCTAGTATCATCCAGTACCCTTTCCATTGTCTTAGAACAGAAACATCCTATTCCAGTTCTTTATTTTTTATGCAACTGCAGTAAAATTTCTTACACAGGAGAAGTGTTCACTATAAGATATGCAAATTCCATTAAGAAAGCTAAGAAGGATGGACTATATCTTCCCATTACCCGAACAGTAGAAAACGCAGAATTAAATTAATATGAAATTCAAAAGACAAAATTGGGCAAAATTAGAGTGCTACCCCATCCCGGTTTAAGAGAAAACAACATTCGAAAGACAGGGGTGTGAATGGCCTGGAGGAGGGTGTGATCTGTGGGAATACGAGGAACACGTGAATGAAATACTTGAAAATTCTACAGAAGGAGTACCAAGTTATTCCAAAGATGCTCAGTGCAAAGGCTTTTAAGCAGACTAAGTTACAGTTTCAAAAACAGCTTCTTCAAATGAAATCAACATTATGGATTCCACATTCGGGAATCACAATACCACATCTGCTTCTCTTACATCTCACCAGAGAAAGCATTGCACCTTCAGTAAAAAGACACGTGGGACCATATATGACCTGGCAGTGACAGCAGAGCACCATTTTGTATTGTTTCTAACATAACAGACAGATGACATTCAGGTTATAAACTTCCATTGTGATGTCGAACACAGGCAATATCAACAAGCATAACGTTTTAAAGCTGCTTTCTTAAAAAATTTAAAAAAAAACCCCAAACCCAAAAAACCAGCTGTGCTACCCCTCTCCCATCAAACTGTTTATTAGGTATTGAATGAAATATGTATTTCACATATATATACAAATATTTTACAGCATTTTCCATGCCATGTAAGAATCATCTGAAGCCTATTATGAAGATCCCAAATGTCCTTTTAATAATTGACCAGGCAGGGGGTGTTGTAGAGTTGAGGGGGGGAAAGGGGTTTGAAAACAAGCTTTACCATCTCTGTCATGACTAAGCTTGAAGATTAGATACAACTAGTACTTAAAGCTCTACATACTACAGCACTCACTTAGTGATACAGTAGGAATTAAGAAAAGGTTTACAGACCATTTCATTGCAATGAAATGCTCTGTAACCTACAATAGCATGCGCTTCCCAAGGAGCCAATCTCCGTTTGGAGAGGAAACAAAAATTTGACTCCAGAATAAATTACTAGGTACTAGATTGTTAGTCTCTGGGCGGTCTCAGGCCTGTCTAGTATACTTGTAATGTGAAAGAGTTTCCTAACTATAAATTCCTGTTCCTTACATATATGAAACAGAGACAGTGCAAAACTGAGTGCAGCTAATCTTTCCCACTGAGCTGTGTAAATAATTACATTGTCCTTGTGCTACCAGTGAAGCTAACGGAGCAGAAAAGAGGCTGATTCTTTGCTTCCAAAATTGAGTACATCATCTGGGCAATGAAGGTTGACTCATCTGATATTCCTGTTACCTTTTGAAATACCCAGTGGCTAATATGAAAAGGGCAAAGAATGGGTTTATGTAGGACAAAAATGAAATTACTTCCCTTGACTTACTAGACAGTCTAGACAGTGGTTCACAATATGCTGCACATCTGCCACCTCTAATTCATGCACAGGACTCAGTATATCATCTCCTTTGCTATTCCCTTGCCTTTCAGAAGTAGGAAAGAAGTTGGGTAAATAATGACATAAAGATGATAAAATGCCTGTCCTCCTAGTTTGGTCTGAGGCCTGTCTGGCAGTAGTTCTGTACTTGTGCCAGACTACGCTGACTGCATGCTCACCGTGTCCTGTCCATGTCTCACCCCTTCCCTGTCAAAGTATATACACATCTTTTACCGAGCTTTCACAATGGGAAGGTTCAGTGTACTTTCCTCATCTGTCTGATGAAGCATTTCACAGTTGCCTCTTGTGAGCTGGTACTTTTTCTCTGAAGCCGATTGTGAATTTATACAAAATATGAACAGTTCAGATAATGGCACGTATTCTGCTTGCTACCTGAACGTTACAATTATTATCCTCATGCAAAATTTTCCATTACTATGTGCTGCACTCAGTAGCTTCACTGCATCTTAGAAAGTAAACATAAAATTACCATTGTGTCTGGTGCCCATGAAATTATTCAGTGCTGTTTTATTGAATTCCAGACTGTGGCAGTTAAAATGAGAGATAAATTGGTAAAAGATGGTTCATTGTTTCTCACCTTCTGCAATTTTCTCCCATCAAAACCCTGAGCATCACATCACATCACTTTCTGACATCTCATTTGAAGGCCCATCCTGCAGTAATTTTATCCGTACTGTACCTGGTAGCACAAACACAGGAATTTATTTGTGTATCCCCAAACAGCAATACAAAGCACTACTCTTAGGAACTGATGGGGCTCAACTTTGTTTAGAAAATTTGGTCTGGATACCGACATACACATAGAAAAAAGGAACGGGAAGGCAAGTTGAAGTCAGCAACATCTGATTTATACTGGTAAAATGCAGCGTAAAATTTGATATGATAACTTATCATGAATCCAATTTGTAGTACGAACAACTCTGAGTAGCAAACAGCTGAAGGAGCAAGGAAAATCCTTCATCTACTTCAGGGACACTAGAACCTCCTGCTGTACATGGTTTTGGGGAAGTAGTGGTAAGAGTGGTAAAGAAATACGGTGAAAATAGGTGCAGAAAGAGCCCAGCAACAACAGCAGACACTCCGAGAGCCCCTAGGAGTATGCTGCAGTTCTCTCTCCCCATGTTTTGTAACTGGCTGTTCTGAGCTTCTTTTCTCTGTCCCTTTCTCCACAGTATATCCACTTCACTGCCACTCTACCACTTGATTCCATTCTTCTCCTTTTACTTTGTCATAACTGCATTTGCTTCATCCCAGCAGTCACTTTGCTTATCAGCAACACTCCTCACCCACATTACGTCCGTCACACCAGTTTGGATTGTGAGCCGAGGCACACACTGCACGCTTCTGTATTTGTCCACTGCATGGTGTGGCAGTGCCTTCTCTCTGTCGGTCTTTAGGCACGACCATAATCTGCCTGACTAATAATAATTGTAACATACCGGGCAACTACACACAGCAGAATGTCTCCTGTCCACATGTTTTTTACGTAAGAACCATGACAATTAACTTTTTCTCTAGTGGTATGTAAAAACTGCCTAAGCGGTGGTAGGAGGCTGCTGAGGGGTCAATTACATGCCTTGCAGATGCTGAAAGCTCTCAAGCTCCTTGGTACTCGCCGTTTAGTCTAAACAGTACCGGCGAATATTTACCATTATGGCTAAGTTCTGTCAGCATTCATTTACAAGCAAACAGAAGTAATGCAGACTGCAGACACAAACAGAGCCATGGACCATTTCCTTTCAAATAAAAACTGTAAATTATTTCTACTGGGAATGATTTAGAAAGAGGAGTTCAGCTGATGGTGTTTTGTGTCAAATACCAGAAATATACAGATCTACTTCTACTAGGCAATTATCTTTTTTTTTTCTCTTATGGACTATGTTCATCTGGAACAATAATAAGAGCGTGGGATTTTTAAGCTCTTGCCTGAACATGTCTGTCCATTACATTTTTGTCAAAAGCTGACATACAATCACTTACTCATCCACTGATAATGTCAGATGCTTTCAATCAGTGTACAGAAACTATCGTGTTTTATACCTACAGAAAAAAGCAAGTATCAAATCCTTAACTTTATTTGTAGCTCCTACAGAGTCGAGTTCTGTACACTACTTTCAACTACTGCCAATTCTGATGTTCTTAAAGGTGTAAAGGACAGAATTAGACTTAATGTGGGAATTTCAGATTACCGATGTCATAAAATATCTCCAGACCTTTCCAGAAGTAGATAACAAGGACGCCTTTAATGAAGACACTGAGCCATATTCTCAAGTAATTTCAAGTGAAATTCAAGGCACAGATTTGCAAAGCGCAAAAACCAAAAAATAACAGTAAATTGAACAATTCATTGTTTTGATTTGAACAGAATGCTGATCAATTCTAAATAAGAAACACTCTGAAACCGTGAAAAGGATGAACTTCTATTCATTTTTATATTATTTATCTGCTTGACTCTTCCAGGTAATTCTTAAAGCTAGCATCCATAGAGATTAGAAAATATTTTCCACGGACTCTTATTAAATTCAATTATTTATTTTTATATGCACTTAATAAAGGTTACTTCTCAGACTAAGACTTTCTTTTCCTTTGTGCAACATATGACCCACTAAGATTTACGGTACATTTTCAAAGACGCTGTCTTCATACTGCCTCTCTCATAGTTCAGGTAGTCAGAAGTGTCTTGAAACTTCACCTTATACTAATTAATCTTATGAAGACCTCGGGAAATAATTCTGGGGCATTTTACATACATGGGACTAGGATTACTGTAAATAAGTTTTTTTTCTTTTAGGGTGATGAAACGTGGAAAATAGCCACAAAGCTTCAAGTATTTTTCCAATTGGGATCTATGTTTTGTGCTGGTGTTGATGCTTCGCAACTGTTCTGTATATTAAAACATCGTTTTAATTTTTCAGTTTTTATATTCACCCTCTATTCTAACTTTCAAGCATTACTCAGACTAAGTAAGAGTAAAAATCTCTCATGCGAGGATTACCAGTAAGGTAATAAATAGCCAATATAGCCCAAATGCCAAAATAATCAATGCCCAAAAGTTACGTTTAGCTTTCTTACATGTATTGTAATCCAAGGGTTATACATACAATCACACACGGCCTACTTCCCCTCGCTTTACATAAATAAGTTTTTATTTTATATTCTCCTTTTCTTCAATTGCCCCGTAACTTACAAAAGTATGTAGTTTAGCTGGCTTATTAAAGTACCCAGTTTAAGCTCCAAAAATATTCCCACGTATACTAGAAACACACCCAAAGGTCCTGAGGTCTTTACCCTGTTCTTCATGCTATTAGCTCTCAACACATTTTTCAAATACATTCTCTGATCCTCTAACACTTACTCTGTCATCCAAGGACAGCACATACTCACCTGAACCTATTGTCTTCTTTTTTTCTACAATGGTTTTCTGTCTGCTCTTCTCCTCTCAGTCTTGCCTTTGTCTCCTATCTAACTAGTGTCTGTTTTCTACTGCACTATCCTTCAGTGAAGCAGACAGAAAGAACGAACTGATCCCTGGGTACGGAATCTACGGGTACGTCTCTACTGTCACATTAGCTCACACATAAACCCAAATTCCGCAGTTGCCCATACTGCCTAGAGGTTCATTCACCCTCACTAGGGCCTGGCAGTGAAACTCAGACACATACAGGGACCATCCTGAACTCCAGTTCTGCCTCTACAGAGCATGGATGGCATAAATTCGAGCATCATAGCATGGCAAGTTTGAATCCACATGAGATACAGCTAACAAAGATCCTACAGACAGCATCTGAACTTTGTGTTGCATTATATGCTTTGGGAATAGCCCACACCAAATTGTGAAACTTCAGTTAAATGGCTTGAGACTGCTGGATCTATTCTATTCTTCCTTACTTTAAAAGGCAAAGGGAGTTTCTCCCCTTACTGGATGCCAGTTGTGAGAGTGCTGCATACATGCTAAAGCTTTCATTTATATTGGAGGCTGTGGTGTGCATTTATCTACCCCTAATGAAATGCACCATTTAACACCTACACTGAGTTGCTGGAGAAGGAATAAATAAATGAGAATCCAAAATAATGTCAACAGCCAGAGTAAATAATAATAATTAAAAAAAAAAAAACACACAGGAAAGTTTCAAACACCCATGGTAGTTATAAGTTATTGTGTGTATAATCCACAGGAAGTGCATTAAAAGATTCAAAATCCTTTGTATCCCTGACTAAGCTTAGACAATGCTAACGGCTTTAAAAGGCGTTATGGTATTGAACGAATCGTCGGATAATATCACTTTTTCTGGCAATGAAATAAAACAGCTGGAGATGTAATGACTCTCAGAAAACATAATTTTCAATAATTGTCCAGTGTATTAGAGCAGGAATGTTTGAATTTTAAGAATTTTCCAAGTGATTTAGGAATCCAAGTCACTTCTTTCAAAGTGACTTTGACATGGACAAGCTCATCTTTAATTGAAAGACAGGGGGAGCTAAGCTTTTAAGTGATTTTTGAATATTTTAGCCATAGTGATTTATGGCTAGATCTTCAAACTGCATAAAGAAGCAGCGCTCCGGAGGCTTTGTAAAGTTGTGTGGTTTTACAGAGGCTGAGAAGCTGACCTCCTAACACCAAAAGTAAAGTTCTTGATGTACAACCAAAATGCAAAGGGGTTTGGATCAGTAGCTAAATATTTTTATAACTAAAGGTCTGATAAACATTGATAACTAATCTCAAAGTTTACGATACATAAACTCGGGGAATTTTCACTTTAAAATACTGTAAAGCCTTTAACAACCAGCAGGCCACTCCTGAGTGATCCATGGACTATTTCCAAAGAAAATAGAATACTTTATAGTTTCAGCTGTAAACCAGAAGAAATAAATATTTTCACATTGCTTTGCCATGGCAAAAGATGAGATTATAACAATGCATCTGACTATTTTTCCTAAAGTCTGTAAGCTACAGTAACAAAAAAATCTAAAATACACTATGCAAGATATGTCTGTCTGTAGGAAGCAATATGACAATGAAACCTAGCAGTGTGAAACAATATGCTGTAAAGAGCACTTTTTTCTTTTTCTTCCCCCCCGCCCCCACGGATGATTTTACACTGCAGTCTCAAAAAAATACATGTATGAATGCATCCTTGTCACTACAGCCTTTCAGTCTACAATAATTGCAACCCACTCTTTGGCGCAGTTATATTGGGGTCTAACAAACCTCGAGTATAATTGATCATGACACAGCTGGACCTAAGAAATTATTTAGGTTCAGGCATTTATTGAATTTTGAGTATGTGTAGTCATATCCTGAAAGAGTTTGAGTACCTGCAAGCACTATTTCAACTTAATCAGTCCTGTTAGCCTCACAATTGCTTCTTCCAATCTTACTGCAGGGGTTTTTGTATTACTGCATACACCTCACAGCAGGTGCTTCCCAGCAAAAATAAGTATTCATCATTGTTTGTTTGATATAAACCAATTGTTTGACTAGGATGAATTTCTGCTCTTAAAAGGTAGTCTTAAGGAACAGAACATTTTTCAGACTTCTAACTGAATATTACAGTGTCTCTTTTTCCACTGTGATAATACTTCAGAGAAACCCTGAAGTGAGAATTTTTCATACCAGAGTTGTTGAAGCAAGTGTGAGGAAGTGCTAGAACTTTCATTATGTTATAATGAGTTATAACACTGACATCTCACAGGAACTGAGAAGTGACAAAACCCCCCCTCCACACCACCAGTACCACAAAGCAAAGAAATTCAGAAAGCAGAGAAACAATAACTTCTGAAACTCAGAATGACTCATACCACATCATCAAAACTACCTTGATATACTGTATTGTTTAACTGAATAAGGGAACTCTGGAAATCATTAGCAATACAATATCACTAACATAAATGACTTCCGTATATATCTTATGGGATCAAGATCACAACTGTTAGGTCTATCCTTCAATTCCCATAGCAGAACGTCATCATTTAAACTCTGAAATTCAGCATTGTTCCAATTCTAAATGTCCCATATTTAATATATGCATGGAAAATAGTGAGTACCTAGCAGGTACAAATTAGCATAATATGAACTGATATTAATAAACTGTGTCTACAATTTTATTCAAAAGTCCATTTAAATGAATTAAATGCATACCATTTGTTTTAAAGTTGCTATTTACATAGAAAAATATCAAATTGTAGTAAGCTCTTTCATTTATTTAAAAAGCAAACAAACTAAACACCATGCTTTTATTCTGGGAATTCTAACTTACACTAACAAAGGAAAAGCAGTTCTTGACTCTGCCCACTGGAATTATTTTACAGGCAGTTATCTTTTGAGATTAAGAATACTGAGAAATAATTCGTTAAAATTGATTGTTCTGAAGAAAATCACATCTACTGCTTTGCTCATTTCAGGAAAGGGTGAAAGTTTTTAAAGAGCAGCCTTACAGTCAAAGGGATATTCACTTGAAACAATGGTTGGAATTAATCTTCTAGAACTTTAGCATGCAAAAGTCAAGCATTCAATTTAAGCTACCTTTTTCTAGGATGCTTCTATAATAAGCAGAGAGACTGCCAGTCACCTTCATGCTGCAGCTGAGCTTATTCCATGATTGGAAGACCTAAATGCATAACCTTCTCCATCGACCACAGAAGAAGCCTAAGTGAGCAGCTCAGGTCTAACACCTAAACTTTAGATAACTAAACCAAGACAAATCTCAACCAAAGAGACCGACCTCATCTCCTGCCAGCAACAGGCACAACTTGTGCCAGCCACTGACGGGCAACAGCTGGGAACCTAACACACACATAAACTGTATACAGTTTTATTATATGTTGCAGTTGTTCAGCATAGGTTTAGGACTGGTTAAACTTTGTTTACCTTCAAATAATTCCCCTATAACTAACCTGTTCACCTCTGTATCAGTGACAAGGTGTGGAGAACCTTCCAGACAGCCAGCCGGAGAGAGGCAACAGGGGATCGTTAGGCACCACAGGAACATCAGCCCATCACAATCAAGCATTCCCCGTCCACCCCTACACCTGGGGCCACGGGGGCAGCAGCACCTGGGGACCTAACACACACATAAATAATACCTGACAGGTGAAAAATAGCTGACCATTAGTTACCTTGCTTAACAAAAATGAGGTGGCAGTTTTCTGGTAGAGAAAGAGGAGTTTGGAACTACCATCAGGACTTGGCTAAGGTGATCCCAGTTCACAGGTATACGTCTGTTTGGTGCCAAACTCAGGCCTTCTCACAGCCCACTCATCCCCACCTCGCAGACGGCCGTCTGTTTCAGAGCTCCCTGAAGACAGCTGGGATGACACTGACCACCGTTGTTCATACCACCAGCCCAAGGGAAGCGGAGCTGTGCTTCTGAAGACAGGCTAAAGACCAACAGATACATCTCCTGCCGAAGAAGTGATCTTCACTCACAAACCATACTCCGCTACTAGGAACCCAAATTTCTAGACACGAATGGCTAACACAGTAACATTCTGGACAGTCTCCACGAGGTATTTTGAACCATCAGTCTGATTACAGCTCCATGGTACTAACAACTCTTTAGAATTATGTGTATGAGGCACACACGATAGGAACAAGTACCGGGTAATACTTAGGGTGCAAAACGGGCCGTCACTCCAAATAAAGACGATCCCAGGACTACTGATAATCCACGTGAATATTTGTCAATGGGATAGATATCATCTAACAGCAAGGAAGGAATTTTCATATTCTGTATGCAATAGATCCCATGTAAATGCAAACAAACTTCCTTTACCTGAAAATGCTCTTTGCATAAATTTGGCTGTGCTCCAGCACCACTTTGGATCACATACATCAATTTAAGCTGGTGATTAGCCCTACTAAAATCAATGCTTTTGCAGGAACTTGGCATTACAGCAGAAAATTTAAAGTGCCACATACTGAGCACTGTGTAGCCTTTCATCAGCACATTTTCTAATTAATCAGGACACCAGTTAACCACCTCTGAGCAACCTGGGTATATGAACAGTGCCCAACCGTCCAGTCAAAGCAAAACTTCTGCTAGCACAGTCTGACATCACCATAGTTGGTATGTCCACCAACCTGGAAGCAGGGACAATATCCACTTCAGCTCTACTGATAGAAAAGCAAGGTGAGCTATCAGTTGGCATAAGATTAAAACTAAATTTAAAAAAGCGGGGAGATTAACACATAATGTCTCACACACAAAACCGCAATTTACTGTTTCTGCAATCACTCTGTTCCGTTAATAATGTTCTGTATTCTGCACAGTATTTTCAGTTGTACTGCTAGTGTTCTGAAACTGGTATTTTTCATCCAGCTTGCTTTCTAAATATTCTAGCATGAATCTGTTTGTCCCAGATGGATTTACTAAAATAAACAAGAATGTATATGATTTATAGATCTACTATTTTTCTACTAACTTGCTCCATTTATCTTTATATCCATTATAAAGCTTTAATACTGGAATACAAAATCTTGACAAGTGCCTCTGCAAGCAATTAACCTGAGTTGATACCATTCCATATATTTTGTGCTAAATTCATGGTATGTTACATATAAAGGCAATATGGTAAAGATTGTCCAGTATTTTCAATGTTTCAATGATATTGGGCTACAATTCCGGTTTCCTTTCAAAACGCTTAATGGCTGTCAATATAAAATATAGACAAAACTACACTGCTGAGGTCCATTAAATAATTTGTTGATGGAGAACTAAAGTCTTAGATGTTTGAATCAGAAAATATAGCAGATATGTGAATGCAATATTTGTAATCATATAGATTTGCTAAATTATACAATGCATTGTTAAACTTTACAAAGGTAGTGTCTCAACATAAGCTAAGGAGACAAAATCATTGCATTTGCCTAAAGGGTAGAGCATGCAAGCAGTACAAACTTCTACTCAAATCTTCAAACGCACATCATCTTGGTCTGCACATCAGCTGCTTTCCATGTCTGGATCTTTCTCTCTTGACGAGTATACTAGTCATGCCAAATAATGTGCTGATTCTTCAAATAAAACAAGACTTTCAGAGCTCAGGTCTTCCAAGCTGGAACTGTTAATGCACTAAAAATACCGGCTATGTCCAGGCAATGCTTGGGAGTGGTTTTAATTTTTTTTGCATGCACACCCCCACTCAGCTTCCAGTGTGGTTGTTTAATTATTATTATTCTATTTTGCATAGCTAGAAAAGCATGGTTTTATATCCCTAGGGAATATTCTCATTAAAAAGTCCAACTGAAACAAGGCTGGCTTCTGCTCCGTTAGGTGTCACAAGTATTATTCCACATGCTTTCCTGTCCTTGGGCTGGATAGGAGACTGTGCAAGCAAATCATCCTATGCCAGAACTTTGCCCATATGTGCTTGCTAGAATGTTTGCTACTTCTAGTCTCAATATTTCAGTCTCTGTGGGGAGGGAGATGCCGACCTAAATGGAATTTGTGCCCCTTAATTCCAAATATGTCAAAATGTTAAACAGATAAATCTTAAACAAAAGGAAAACTGACAAGGATTTCTGCTTAATCCATGAAACCTAACAGAGCACTTACGAATTATATACTAATGCATGCCAATGGTAACTCCTATACTGATTCAGAGAGCCATAACCAAAAATAACTTCCCCTTTCGTTGCAATTATCCTGCGCTGATGGAGAATCAAATGTTCCTAATTTCTTCCACCGATTGAATATTTCTGTGTAGAAAACCATCATATACTCAAGAAGTGAGATACCTAATGTTCTTGCATAAGCAATTCCTGAAATTTAAAATTCTACTTTCATGCACACAGGCTCTCGGAGAGAAAAGCACCTAAGCACACGCTTTAGTATAAACTATGAAGCAGATTACTGGTTTCATGGGAAACAAAAGTTCAGACTCTTTTTTAAACTTAATTCAGAGCACCTGCCACTTTCAAGTCCCTGGAAAGATTCCTGTGTATGAAGCTGGTAACGGCCAGCAGATGCTTTAGTGCCTTGTAAACGTCTGATACTAATCCAGGGGCATAGATACTTTATAGATATTCTCCTTAGTTGGCAAGTCTTTCCTTCCTCTGTTTATAACTGCAGCACACCTATTCATCTCGTACCATAGCCAAGTGCTTAAGCTGGGTATGACACTTGCTACTTGTACCACATCGGCTGTCTCAAAGAAAAATACACAGAATAATTCAACAGTACAGGCTATTTTTGTCTGTGTGCTGTGGTAACTGATCCAGCTAAAAAAGCAGATATAAATGACAAGATGCTATTCATGGAACACTTACCACAGACATAACATACCTACCCTGCTATACAAATATTAACTAAAAAGTCATTATAAAACTCCATCTGATGACTGAATCGTGTGAGCAATCAACCTATGCTACTATAGAGAGCAAAAGGGGAACTGTCTGCTTGCTAGTCATGACTAAAAGAACTGAAAGGTCAGTAGTCATTAGTTGGCCTCTGCAAGCAATCATTAATCCCATGAGACCCTCAGATCAAAGACAATTTAGTACTGATGGCTAAGAGATTCCCTTAATCAAAGTAATTCAAGAGCAAGGTATCTAAAAGCACGTTTTCCTAGAACTTGGTACTACTTTATTCCAAGTGGAACTGTAGCTCCCAGTTTCCTGTGACCTGAACAAAATCTTAAGCACTCAAAAGTTGGTCTGCTTTTCCAGCACTATTACTAGGGCCAAAAAAGCATGTTTTTCTCTTTGTATTTCACTGCATACAACTTCTACCTTACGCATAGACTGTCATGGCTACTGCTCCCATGACTGAAGAAAGTGGAAGTCTTAGTGTACTAGTGGAAATCCGATTCTTCGTTCAGGATTACACGGGGGTAAACTGAGCAAGATAAACTTTCTTGGGGGAAATGCAGCTGACAGCTCCCTGACTTCACTTCTTACCACACTGCACTGTGATCTGATATCAGAAAGGAAGGAATGCAGTCATTTGTAATTGACTCCATCACTTCAGGTGAGTATGTTAGCTCCATTTCATGGTCAGCAATGGTAAAGTTATATGCAATTAATAATCAAAGAATACCAGCAAATCCTTCATTAATTGCCCTGAATAACACGGTGAACATCAGTTTTCATGTAACGGTCCTGTGTTAAATCTGATTATACACGGACATAATCCCTACGTCTAGGAGAAAAACCGTTTACCCTCACACATTTAAAACAAAAATAAAACACCCCACACATTTCTGTCTGACTTTTTAAAACTGATCTTTGAAATCTGAATGGCTTTGGCCAGTTTGGAGTCTGAGAATTTAACACCAGATGTATATTTGCTTTCGGTGCCAGTATGGGCTAGATCGCAACTTTTTAGTTTAAACATACAAACAAGATAGAAAATCATGTAGTCACCTTCCCCTCCTGCCTTTTCCGTTTCCTCCTCCAACCCTCCTCCATTCTTAGGCAGAGACAGATGCATCTAGAGAGACATGAAAGGATTCACTAGTTACAGAGGTACCCGTTTCACCAAGTACACAGTTTAGATCTCACAGAACAGAACTGAACACACGTAGTTAGGAAAACACTAATACTTAATACACAACATATCTTGGAGATGTACTACCATGGCAACTGTCTATTCTGGAGATCTGACAAGACTGAGCATTTCTGGGAAGAGAAAATTGAAAGAATCTACTTAGCATTAGGATTTACACTTCTATACCATCCAGCTCTACTTATCCTAGGAAAACTCTCAGTGGTAACTGTGGTGACGAAAGATGGCTGCTGAGGAGTGTGATGATAGCCAAAAAGCTAATGCTACAAAGACATCAGTCTTCTTGCATACATAATGTGATTTGGCAGCTCTGGAAAGAATATCTATTCAACTGCTGAAGACACATAACACAAGACAATCTCACGATTAATATGCTCAAGTGTGTCCATTTGCTATTGTTCATACAGAGAACTATTTTCTTTAATAATCCTAAATCATATGATAAGCCTAACTTACATCAAAGAACCTCTTAATTCCTATTTGTTAACAAAACCTGAGACATTGAAGATGGAAAATTATTGTTCTCTAGAGGTTAAGTTGGCAAAAAGTACTGATTCCTTTGCACCCTCACTACAAAAGGTAAGTTCTATCGGCTTAAGACAACAGTGTGAAATATTGCTCTTAGGAGTTTATGTAGTTGTTAAAAATATGTTCAAAGTATCCTCTCTGGACTCTTCTAGATTCCTGTAACTAGCATCTCAGTTCAAAATTCCCCCTTACTGAACCTCTAGTATGCTCCAAGAAATGCAAAAGTGCCACTCATAACAATATCTGCCTTGAGAAAAGTTCTCTTACACCCCAAGTGTTCAGCAAAACCTTGGGTGAAGTACAAAACCCAGTACTCATAACAAGAAAGTATCACAAACAAACAAACAGAAACCCAACTGACAGAATGAGCAAGCAGATGGATGGAAAAGTAACAGAGAAACAAAGGCAGTGCTATCATCAAGAAAAATTGCACGTAAATAATGTAGAGATGCATAAAGTTATTCCTAATTTGGACACTATTTTTCNTGGGACCAGCTAGATAGTAGAGAGCTAAATGCCTCTGCAATTATTTTGAAGCTTGATTTATGCAAGCAGCTTCTACTCCACTCTCCAATGATTCCGTCACATAGCATTCCCAGCAAACTGCATTACAATGGCTTTAACTCCTTCCCTTACATAAATACTATGTAATCTGGTAGAACTTAATTCTTCCCCATATTTTATTGCACCTCTTTTTTTCATTCCCTGACAGTTCTGACCATGTTATTTGCCTTGATTCCTCAAGAAGAACACAGCAGGTATATGATAGATAGGACGTCTTTCTCAGGCACAGCACAGAATGATCAGTCCAACAGCTTGCCAGGAGAAACTAGACTTTCGGCTCCAAGCAGCTTCTCCGTCCTGCCCAGAACAACAGTCACAACTCGGGAGTCTGGGTATCGTTGACTAACAGTCACTGTTCTCCCCGACAACTATTTTGGGCCAGTCTGCATTGTACAGTCACTTTCTGCAACAGAAGGCAACCACAGCAACTTGCACTTAACTACTTTCCCTTTATGCCAAAGTTCGCATACCTCTTACGCATACATGTTGCCTTGTATAACATCAGTGCTGCTCCTGACTTGTACCAATGCCTCCCGCTGCCAGTACCGTTCTCAACAATTTTTCTCTCTCCTAAAACCTTGGTTGGAGTTTCTTGTATTGTCTCTCAGTAAGTCATACCTTGGCTATGTACGTAGCTCTTACACACTTTTCAAGTATATCTTAAGTGCAGCTTAACGTATTTCTGCTTCCCCATGAATTATTTCCAATTAATCTTCATATTCCTGCTTCACTGCTGCCCAAAACAGAAGGCTACTCCAGGTACAGTTTTGCTGTGCTATACAGAAAGGGATTGTGACCTCACTGGTCCATAAGTTTTATTTCCATTCCTTATTTGTATACTTGAAAAAGGCAGTAAACATTCTTTTCAACATTTCTTTTGAACACACAAAAAAATAATGCCACTGCTGTAGCTTCTGCACGTGTGATTGANTAGGAATGCTTTCTGTTTGATTGGTTGTTAATAGGAGTGCTGAATTGCTACCATCAAAACAAAAAACTATAACAAAAATCAGACTTCACTCCAACATATTAAATAGAAAAGTACAATTTGTGTTCATTGGACACAGAAATACAAGTAACAGTATGAAGATAAATACAAACCATGTCACTGCCTGAGCAACACGGTTTCCCTCCTCACACTGATGAGAAGCCTGCGCTACATAGCAAAGGCTAGAGTAGCCTAAAATAAGCACAACTGAGATCAGAAACTCCCTCAGTGAATTCAACCTAAAAATTAATTAATCAAATTATGAACAGATAGTTTTTCTGATTTAATTTTTGCCTGGTTTAAAGCAGACTCCATTACACTTAGAGCAGTTGTACTTATACGGCTGGATTTTTCAGTGGAATTTACATTGCAGCTACCAATACAAAATAAATCAAGACTGTATGAAGCAAGAGAGAAACACTTAAGATAGTATTGAAGTAGTTAAATGAATCATCTGCAAATCACAGAGCAGCTTACTCAATGTCTCACAGCATGGAATATGAGAGGAGGTCATGAAGAGCGCTGAGCTTTTACACCAAGCAATAGAAAAGGTGTTTATGTGTTCTAACATCTGTTGCATAAGTGCTTCTGAAGGATAGCCTGCAGGTTTCTTCCTGAATATTAAAGAAAATTTCATAATTGAATTGAATCATGTTAATAACCTAAAGGACTTAATTGAACAAGTGGTCTATTGGATCGCGTACCAGAGGCAACTTAACAGACTTGGGTTCTTGTCTCCATTCTGCTGATGAGTCACATAAAGAAAACCTTAGTTTTTCTCACATACAAAGTGAGAAAACGACAACACTTACCTCCTTTCTCACCTGCTAATAAGTGCAATATAAAAACTAAGCACGATGTTATTCATAAACTGACAGAAAAAGATCCAATAAGGTTATTGAAGAACACAGTATTTTTTGTATTTTGTATCTGAAGCTCATGTACCAACATTAAAACTCACTTTAACGATAACTCAGAATACTATGACAAGCTAACTCTCAGTTACCTAACACTTTCTTAAGCTCCTTATTTATGATATCTTTATTAAAACCATAGTAGCTACTTGAGCTAAAAGCAGCATCATTAGACCTCTGGGATTTGCGTTATATTATACAGACCATTAACTTGATTTTAAATTCTTTTACTCTTTCAGCCACAGATGTGCCCCTTTCCTGAAGAGTGGTGCCACTAACCAACACCACTGCCATAAACCCATCCTCTTCTTTATAATTTACCACATTTGTGTCCGGAACATTTTGACTGCAGTACGCCTGTTGAAACAGCCTCTTGCTTAGTACCACATACACAGAAAACGTGAAACTGTCTTCTAAGGAAGATTAAATATTAGACAATTTTTCTGAAAAGTAATAAATGAGTTGCAACCCATTACGAGGCACTCCTACAATGATTACTAAACATGTATGAAGCTTGATTCATTTAGATAAAACAGTTACAATTCCAGTAAGTTCATGGGAGCCAAACTCATCCTCAGCATAAATCCAGTCAAAGTCCATGGAGTTACACCAGGAATTAGGCTATGGTTCCTAAATGCATGAAAATAAGAGAAACGCTTTCTTATGAATAAGGCATTTAGTCATTAGAAACCTGGGTGACCCTTCCAGGCGTGACTGTCAGTCTGACTCAGTAATCTCCTGTGCCCATATTACTACCAGGCTACCCTGGAGGATAAAACTCCTTTCAGAACAAATTGTCAGCTCACTTTTAGGACACTGAGATTAGTTACAGCCTCTGACTTTGACTTGTAGATCTTTAAACTGGTCAGTGATTTGCTGCAGCCAACAGCTCTGGCTGCGGAGCCTAG
>WAAD01023807.1:49310-60161 GCA_013389945.1 Fregata magnificens | reverse complement strand
AAACATGTATTCCTGTTTTCTCAGAACTTAATGCATTGTCTATGTTTCACAAATACAAACTAGTTGATATTACATTAATTGTTAGAGTATCTCAAGCACTTTTTCCTTTTTTTTTTTTTCCTTTTTTTTGTTTTTCAAAGGCTGTGCCTTATTCCAGGGACTATAAGCGGAAGTACGAGTTCTTCAGAAAGAAATTGAAAAAACAGGTTAGTAATCAGTAGGAATCCAGCAGAAAGTTAAGAAACTTATGCCCCTAAACAAAGTAAAGCTTAAGTTACAGTGAAAGGAAATTGAACTTTGTAACCTGCTTAGGGAAGGTAGATTTACTGTCTGATCATAAATACATTTATGAAGCAGTGACTTGGTAGCAGTTAACATTTAATCTAACAGTAGGGTTTGTGACTTTATGCAGTGATGAGACTGCAAGCAATCTAATTGAAAAAGTAGAAATTCTAAAAGGTTAAAATAGTTGTGACCTTGGAAGTAGGCTGACAACAGAAAAGTTTGGAAATCACTGATCTAGCATATAATAGTTTTTGGAACTCAGTATATGGAAATGGAAGTTCTCAGAATATATTTTAGACTGTTCAGATAGAAATCTACACTGTCATCTTGATCAGGCTAGATGACGATAATAAATTGTTATAGCCTTAAAATCTTAAGTTTAGGACTCTCATTTGCAAGTTCTAGCTTGAAGTGGCAGTGCCAGATATATTTATAACGTGTAGCATAAAAGACTGTAAATAGCATCTGCATGTCCAGATAACAATGAGTCTTTGCACAACTGCAATCAAATTTAGTATCCTTAGGAGATATTTTACATATATATATATATAATAACAGCCTTTGAGTTTAGACCCATACGTCACCTTTTACTTACCAAGTCTGTCTCTAGCCTTTCTGGAACCTATGCGTTTTGAGCTGACATGTAAATTGCACACAGTTATATATGCACCTCATTTTTTGTGTTGCTAGTCAAACAAGCTTGGCATTCAATCAAATGTCATTATCCTAATCTGAGAAGTGATAGACAGCTCAGCCACACAATATAATCGTAGTAATTTAAGAATTAAATACACGTGTAGATTTTAAAACATATATTGCTATTGCCTTTTAAGCATTCACAAATACCTTAATGACAATTAGGGTAATGGATTGATTTATATTGAGATTTAATTATTGAATACTATTTTAATCAGCTAAGTTTGGTTTTAGTAATTGATCTTATTATTGCTTGAACTTTTTTTCTGAAAAGTTGATTTGCAACTAAAACCAGGAAAAAAAAAAACATATATTTTTTTTTAAATTTAGGGATATTTACTGCTTTCTGAAATGATGAAAAAGACTTACATATTTCAGCCACCATGTAAATTAGAGATATAATGCTGTACAGTATTTTGCAACTTGGAAAATGACAAATAATGTGCTCCCCCACCCCAAGTAATTATTTTTTGCTTGTAGTTTGGATCAAGCTATTGTTGGATATAAATAGGCATTACATTTAAATGCAGCATTCTTTTTTTTGGGGGGGGGGGGGGCAGACACGACACGACATTTAGGATAGATGATTTAAGAAGTGTAAGAAAATAAAAAGGAAGCATATCTGAACATGTGCTCTTCCAATTAATTTATTAAATATTTCTGCATTCAAAAATTCATTATTTTTACTCAGTGAGTGACTAGTTCTTTGAAATTTGAAATATTGAGTTTCATTGCATAATCCTAATCTAGTCGTAGAGCAACACGAGTTGAAATTTCCTGTTCCCACTTTCACTGAATTTCTCAATTTTGCCTGAAGTAATTACTGAAATAAACTGGTTGAAAACAAGTGAAATCAAGAAAATACTCTGTTCTCATAGTGATTTAATGATTCCGCAAAGTTTTATTTGTGGTTTATTAGGGGCTTACTCTGAAAGCTCAGCAGCAAATATGAGCTCCTTCGATATTTTTATTTAAATTTTTCCTATATGATAGTAAATATAAACCTTGTGATTTGTTCCTGTGACTTCAGATTTTAAGTGGACTGATTTTTATTTTAATATAGTAGGAATACTTGTTTGTCATGTATGTGTTAAGTAAGAGAACAGGACACCTAGCCTTATAGTTAGAATATTGAACTAGAAGGTGAACTAAGTCAGGTAAAATTGTTCTAAAATAATTTTATTTAGAAACTCTGAGCTTTTTTTTTTTTTTTAAATCAAGCTTGTAATATGATGAAATTTCAGTGTTAAAAAAGATTCCATGCCTTGCTGCATGCAGAACAACTGAGCACATGCTGTTACTAGCAAGAACTTACTTTAACTCTATTTTCTTGGTATGAAATAGAACTCAGTATCTGAAACTCTCCATGCTAGTTGGATTGTATGTAAATTGAGCCTCTTGTCAATCATACTGTGTTATGTTTCCAAATTATTTAAGAAAAGGATTTGTGTACCATTCTTTGTCTGTTTACAGAAGCTCCATACTCCGCAAGACTAAAAGATGCTGGGTTTTGTTCTATTATTCTATGCTTTTATATTCTCTTTTTTTTTTTTAGAGTGATATTCCAAATAGATTTGAAATGAAAATTCATCGCACAACAATTCTTGAAGATTCTTATAGAAGAATTATAGCTGTAAAGAGAGCAGATTTCCTTAAAGCAAGACTTTGGATTGAATTTGATGGTGAAAAAGGTTTAGACTATGGAGGAGTAGCCAGGGAATGGTTCTTCCTTCTCTCTAAAGAAATGTTTAATCCTTATTATGGATTGTTCGAATATTCAGCTACGTAAGTAATATGGATCTGGAAGACATGAAGACTAGTTAGGGAAAGCAGATCAACTGTATTTCTCATACCTACTTTAAGAATGGAATTACTTCCCTGCCCCCCCCCCCCCCCCCCCTATAGGNCCCCCAACTGTATAGGAGGGTTTAGTTGTTAATAACAGCAATATTCTGCACCTAGTTCTTTGTTTGAGAGAAGAATAATTTGGAGATAGTACCTGTATCTTTTTTTTCAGCAGTCTAACAAACCATGTCATCTTTGCATAGACAAGCATACGCTTGCAACCATCTACTACTTACAGAAGAGGAAGTATTTAACAAATAATGCGGAGAATGTTACTCTGACTACTTTAAAATTAATAGGAGTTAAGCCCTTCGCTTTGGTATATCTCTAACTTACAAAGCTAGTTCGTGGTGTTTCAAAACTTATTTCTGCTATGCTAATAGAATCTTCTATTGAGTATTGTTACTCAACAATATGTTAGATTAGTGATTTATTGATCCAAATATAACTATTTTTTCAACTTCATGAAAAGTAATACCTGAATTAACCAGTGATGTCTTTCAGATCTTCAAATGTGGAACTGTTCCAATAGTACAACATCTTGTTTTTCTTTCTCTTCCCTGCTCCCTCCCTCAACTTCAGAGATAACTATACTCTGCAGATCAATCCAAACTCTGGACTTTGCAATGAAGATCATCTCTCTTATTTCAAGTTTATAGGTCGTGTAGCTGGAATGGCTGTTTACCATGGCAAACTTTTGGATGGTTAGTATTTATTTTAAGTAATATGATATTTAGATTAATACTGTGCATATTTTGAATTTGAAGTTACATACTGTTCAATTTATTTGTTCTCTTTAAAGCCTTTTTTATTCGTCCGTTTTACAAGATGATGCTCCAAAAACCAATAACGCTTCATGATATGGAGTCTGTGGTATGTAATTTGATTTATCATGTATGCTAGGATTTCATGTTCATATTAATTTTTTAATATATATCTTTAATGACATTGTGAAGGTTGAAAGTGCATGATTCAAAGAAATTTTAGGCTACATGTTTTATAAATCTGTAAGTTGTATAGGAACTAAAACTTCCAACGAAAATCAGAGGGACCTAGACTCTGGTTTAAGTCAGTTAAGCTGTATTGAAAACTTGACTCTAAACTTTTTATGATGTTTTCTTAAACTATTTTTAGACACTAAGGTTCTTAAAATTAAACATCTTTGGGATTCCTGTCTCAACCTGTTTTTTAAATTAGTTTGTCTTTTGATTATTAAAAAGAAACGTATTCTTATACTTTCAGAGACTGAAAATATTAATGAGTGATACAATGTAGCATTTTTAGAGGAAAACATGGTTCTTACAATCTTTTTGTTTGTTTGTTTGTTTTCCCTGTTTTCCCTGGTAATGGTTCTTATCTAGAGCACTCATGGGCAGAGTGATTTTTTTATTCAGTCTCTTTAATCTATTACTGGTTTTGCTGTCCTATAAGAATACAGAATATAGTTCCTCTCTGTTTCTGAAGTAATAGATTTACAGATGTGTCCTGATTTACCCCCCGCAGTACTACAGAATCATAGAATGGGTTGGGTTGGAAGGGACCTTAAAGATCACCTAGGTCCAACCATCCTGCTGTGGGCAGGGATACCTTCCACCAGACCAGGTTGCTCAAAGCCCCATCCAACCTGGCCTTGAACACTTCTAGGGAGAGGGCATCCACAACTTCTCTGGGTAACCTGTTCCAGTGTCTCACTACCCTCACAGTAAAGAATTTCTTCCTAATATCTAAGCTAAATCTACCCTCTTTCAGTTTAAAACTGTTACCCCTCATCCTATTGCTACACTCCCTGATAAAGAGTTCCTCCCCATCTTTTTCTGTAGGCCCCCTTTAAGTATTGGAAGGCTGCTATAAGGTCTTCCAGGAGCCTTCTCTTCTCTAGGCTAAACAACCCCAACTCCCTCAGCCTGTCCTCATACGAGAGGTGCTCCAGCTCCCGATCATCTTCGTGGCCCTCCTCCGGACCTGCTTGAGCAGGTCCATGTCTGTCTCATGCTGGGGACCCCAGAGCTGAACACAGTACTCCAGGTGGGGTCTCATGAGAGCGGAGTAGGGGGAGAATCACCTCCCTTGATCTGCTGGACACACTTCTTTTGATGCAGCCCAGGATGCAATTGGCTTTATTTTAATTTTCGTTTCCTAAGGCTCTTTGTAGTAATGCCTAACAATAAAGGGAAGATAAATACAGGATGAGAGACAGAGAAGAGTCCACAATACATTACTTCTGATAATGCTGTGACATCTTATCACCATTTTGCTATGTGAGAGATTTTTAGTCCTGAGATTGCTGAGTCTTCAGGTTTCAAACATCTTTAAAGGTCTCTGTAGCTTGGTACAATTGCTGAGTCTCTGTATCCAATACAGGATTATCCTAGGTAGCAGCAGTCCCTGGGCTGTAATGAAGCCTCTTGCAGCTTAAAAGGTGGCTGCTCTAGTTTGTATTTACTATTTTGTAATTCTTTCTCTTAGGATAGTGAATATTACAATTCTCTGAGATGGATTCTTGAAAATGATCCAACAGAACTGGACCTCAGATTTATAGTTGATGAAGAACTTTTTGGTCAGGTTGGTATGTTTATGTACATTTGACCTGTGAAATTAGCTGATTTTATCTGTATATTAAGGAAAACCCTTCATTCACAGTCATGTTGGTTTGTTCACTCAGCTGCTGCTTTTAGCTGGCACATACTCATGCAGTTAGCCTAGCTGTGATGTGATAAAGGACTTGGAAATAAGCAGAGCTTTAAAAAATAGCTTGTGCTTTTTTCTTAAATAATACTTACATTGAAATGTAGCTGTTGCTGTGAATGCAACTGAGACTAAGATATCCATAGTCCCATTAGTTAATCTGGAGTAGAGGTTGGTTTTATGTCATTGGCTGGAAAGGATGAGCTCTTTTGGAAATGGTTGGAATCATAAATTTCAGTGTGAGATAATAATAGGCTTGTTTTCTGTAAGATGTACTAGAAAACTGTGGAATAGACAAGTTCATTGTTGTGTAGAAGGCTATCCAAGATAAGTCATGTAGAAATACCACGAGTCTTGAATAAAAATTCCAAATTACAGGTGCCAGCTAGATCTAAGTAGGATAATAGCCTTTGTGGTCTTGTGTAACTAAAGTGATCCTACACAGGAGCATGAAAATGTACATCTGTAATGAACTGCAAATCAGATATTTGTCTATTGAGGTTCTAGTCATGTAAATCATTGCATAACAGATATGAATATTGATTCACTTATTTACTGGGACCATTGCTGAAATTGTTCTCTAAGTGTTTTTCCTTGAGATTTGGGAAAAAGGCTGGGTCATTGAATATGCAGTAAGTGAAGTCCACATTACTGAGAACTTGTGTGCAAACTTAGGTGATTTATTGTAGCAGGTCAGAAAAAATGGAGGTTGCCCCATTGCAGTCTGGCATCCTTGAATAATACATTTTTTAAAATAATCAACCAAATTCTATTTATTCAGGTGACCTGTGAAACTGGTTCTGTTTCTCATAGCTTTCAAATTCTGCAGTCTTCAAGAGTTAACTAAATTACCTAATATTAACATATGAATTCTGTTACATACGTATCTCATTTAAGACCTGTTCTGTGTATTGCATTTAGACCCATCAACATGAACTGAAAAGTGGTGGATCAGAAATAGTTGTCACCAACAAGAACAAGAGAGACTACATTCAGTAAGTAGTGGTCACGATGTGCAATGTATCTCACTGGATTGTCCCTCTAGTAATGGGGGCTGTGTGTTGTATTAACAAAAGGAAGTTGTTGCTTTGTATATATATTGCTTTTATTTAAAATGTTTTTGTTTTGGGTTTTTTTTCAGTCTTGTAATTCAGTGGAGATTTGTGAGCAGAGTACAGAAACAAATGGCAGCCTTTAAAGAGGTATAGTTTTAATTACGAAATAAATTCTTGTAAGAATTTGTTGCGTCTAATCTTAAGAAGCTTTTTTGGACATCCTGAAGACCCACAGATAATGTTGTTACAGGTATAAAAAAAGGCAGTGATACTGTTTGTAGTGTCAGCTTTGAATTATTTCAGACTTAAAAATCTTTTTGGTATATTTTTACTGAGGTGTTTGATTCATATTAAAAATTTTGCTTATTTCTCAATCCTGGCTGACAGCTTTAGCTGTAGTGCAAACTATTTAATGAACTCTGCAGAACTGAAAATTAAATCAAGCTAATAGAATTAAATTAAACTAGCTGGCTTATCCTTATTTGTATAAATGACATTACATATAGGATATTCAGACCTACATCTCTACCATTCAGTGTAGCACAATAAAGATGTGAGATAAGTCAGAATTAAAAGTACTGTAACCAAACTGGGGACTGCTGGTGTCCAGACATCTGTATTTGATGTATTGCTTTGGTTCTGTTTAGTAAAGCATCTAAATATTGTTCTCAGTGAACGAAACCACTTAATGTTGCCTTGATTTTAAAAAACTTCCCTCATCTTTTTAGGGCTTTTTTGAACTAATACCGCAGGATCTGATTAAAATTTTTGATGAAAACGAGCTAGAGGTAAGTGTATCATGGACAAGAAAGCAAATTGTGTTGAAACTTAATATTACTGACTTAAACTTTCATGTTTGGTGTTTTTTTGTTTTTTGTTTTTTTTAAATCTGTGTAGTTATTAATGTGTGGACTGGGAGATGTGGATGTGGCTGATTGGAAACTACATACAAAATACAAAAATGGCTACAACATAAACCATCAAGTAATACAGTGGTTCTGGAAGGTATCGTGAAGTTCCACTATTTTATTTTTTTACTTAAAACCTGTTCAAAAGCTGCTGCCTTTCAGCTGTGCTAGTTTATCGTATGATTCATCAATAGGTAGGTAAATATTTGACCATTAAAACTCCTGAGAAAGATAGTAAGAAAACTAAAGATGAGATGCGTGGTAAGAATGTAAATACACTACTGATACTTGCTTTTATGAAAAAATCCATGTCTGACTGGGATTAAAAATATTTCTGTGTAGGTTTTTCTGGCATGGTTACACTAAAGAGGTGTTAAACTCTCCTGTTTAATAAATTACAGGAATCTGGCTGCTAGTTCATAACATCAGGAAACTTCAAAGAAAGTAGGGGCCAAATCTTCAAGGGAAGTATTTTAACTGCCTGCTAAGCCAGTAACCGTACTCTTGTTACAGTGCCATTAAAAAATTGTTGATTTCATAGCTTTTAGCAATAGGCAGAGAAGTAGACTATGTGTGTCACTAAAAAAAAAGCGCATATATATATGTATATATGTATATATATGTAAGGATAATGATTTAGAGATAGAAACTATGTTGCATAAATCTCCTGGCTTTAAAACCTTAATTTAAAAATAAGTCTTTAATTGTAATCATTATCGTACATAGGCAGTCTTAATGATGGACTCTGAAAAGAGAATAAGATTACTTCAATTTGTTACTGGCACATCACGCGTACCTATGAATGGGTTTGCTGAGCTGTATGGTGAGTATCTATGATTATGTTCACAATTAAGTAACAGAGAACATGATACTGACATTATCATGATATTTGACTTCAAACATAGACACATTATTTTTCAAATTCTGCTTTAAAAATGAGTATATACTGGCAGTTATAAGAAGCAAAGTTAGAGAAGTGTCACTTAGATCACACGTTTCCCATGTTCTATAAATACTTCATTTTAATTCTGTTTTTAGAAGTTTTTAAATGTATAGGACTTCTTGAATGTGAATTTTAAAGTTCTAGAGAGCTGCAAAAATCCCTGTTTAACACATGATTGAGTTTGAAGAGAATTCTCAGTTATCTAAGATCAGATTACAAAGACATGCTGGCATCAGCGGTTAACTTCAGATTCTTGTAAGTTCCCCAGCTGTTTTTATCTGCTCACAAGCCAGAGTTGTACAGATATGATTGTTTGTAAGGATATACTCTGAAGAGGACCACTGAAATGACATGAGTTAAACATAATGCCAAAAGAAAAGTAGTGAACCTACAATGCAGAGACTGAAACAAGCAGATGACAGCGGGGAGCAGACTTTAATACCAAAGCCAGAAAACCCACTGTGGAAAGACCGCGGGCAAGCGGATAGAACAGCCCACAAAGGGTGGGGGTGTTTTGCTCATGGGAAGTCTGTTTTCAGCTGTCATCAGCTATTATGTTTTCTGCTACACTACTTTTTTAAGGCTAAAAGTACTTGAGATCCTATGCAAATGACTGAATAGCCTAGCTTGGGTATTTGAATAAACATTTCCTTCTTTGTAAACAAGACAGTAATTTGTTTATAAAACACTAAAATTGTGAACAAATACCACCCACCATGTGTCCCCGTTTCTCCCTCTCTTCATTTTCATCGTAAACACTCGGTTTATTTTTTCCGTTCCATCAGTGAATGAGTTGTGAGTTCCAGTGGGAAGGACAGTGCCCTCAAGGGACTTGAGCCATGTGTCTGCTGTTGCACCTGAACCTTGGTACTGTTGGAGTTACAGCACATGCTCATTGCAGTGAAACCTGATCAGAATTTGTTGCCTTTGGATTTTTGTTTATTTGTCTAAAAACACTACCAGAGATAGAACTAAGGAATGATATAGGGAAAGAAACTGTTGAAGCTCTTGGCTCCCTTCTGCCCGGGAATTAGGATATCCTTGGGCAGTCTTCTGGCCAAGTCCCAGTTTCTGTAGTTCTATTCACTCATTAATGAAAAATTCAATGAGCAGTTGTCTTGCACATTGCTTTGTTTCTTTCTCTTAGAGTTATTTCTGCTTTACTGTGGCCAGCATGCCATCCTCACAAGCCCAGTAATGATCACAGTCACATTTCCAGTACCTGCTTGTATTTGAAGAACTGTAGGTGGTTCTTCAGTGCTTCGTGTTGGTATGTGGCGTTTTGCTGCTGCTGGGCTGCCCCCGTGGTTGTTCCCTTCTCACCTTCAGGCTGCAGTCCTAGCGCTGGCTTTCTAGTGGGAGATCTCCCTCTTGTGGCCCAGAGAAGCATTTCTGCTGATAAAAAGGGAGTGCTTGGTGTCTGGGGACAAATCCACCCCAGTTTGAGAACAAGAACACTGAACAGACATGGCTTTCTTGTATTTCTTGTCTTCCCCCCACCCTGCTTGGTCAGCCTCCAGTTAATGAGTTGGATAGCTAAAGGGAAGACTTATTCTTACCTAGCTGTTAAAAGGGAGTCTTATCTTCTTGTCACGTGGTAGAATGCATCGTCAGTCATAGAGCTGCTTCTCTGCTTCATCCTTATTCCAGGCATTCTTATAGTTACCTTTTCTAACTAGGCTTCTGCGTTGAAGAAACATGTAACCCAAGGAAGAAAGTGAAGAAGAGGAGCTGGAAGTGTTTCCACAACTACTGACATATCTGTCTCACTGATAATATTTTAGAATGAAGTGCTCAGTGTCTGCTCTCATCTGTCTAGTTCATTCACTAGACTTGTATGAAGTATAGTTTCTGTGCGTTGATTGGTATTTCCTACCTGTTTGTGTAGGTTAGTAGTTGTGGAAGGGTTTTCTCCTCCTCCTGTTTTATTTTCATCTTCGGGATGAATTGTCTTGGGTTTTTTGTTGGGTTTTTTTTGTCTGTTTATAAGTTGGCTAACATCTTCTTCCAAATCCACTTCCACAATGTGCATTATTGTATGTTATCATAATGTCATTTCATTTTATTATGAGTGTGTATACAGGGGCAGGCAACTCAAGAAGAGTACAGGGATCTCATTAGGTTGTGCAGAGAGGAAATTAGGAAGGCAAAAGCCCAGATAGAGCTCAATCTGGCCACTGTTGTAAGAGATAATAAAAAAACGTTTTTTCAAATACATTAACAGCAAGAGAGCAGGGAGAATCTCCATCCTTTATTGGATGCGGGGGGGAACATTGTCACCGAGGTCGGGGAAAGACTGAGGTACTTAATGCCTTTTTTGCCTCAGTCTTTAATAGTCAGATCAGTCATCCCCGCTGTATTCAGCCCCCTGAGCTGGAAGACAGAGACGGAGAGCAGAATAAACCCCCCACAGTCCAGGAGGAAGCAGTCAGCG
>WAAD01023807.1:30447-48434 GCA_013389945.1 Fregata magnificens | reverse complement strand
CAGAGAAGGGCAACAAGGCTGGTGAAGGGTCTAGAGCACAAATCTTATGAGGAGCGGCTGAGGAAACTGGGGTTGTTTAGTCTGGAGAAGAGGGGGTTAAGGGGAGACCTTATCGCTCTCTACAACTACCTGAAAGGAGTTTGTAGCGAGGTGGATGTTGGACTCTTCTCCCAAGTAACTTAGCGATAGGACAAGAGGAAATGGGCTCAAGTTGCGTCAGGGGAGGTTTAGATTGGATATCAGGAAGAATTTCTTTACCGAAAGAGTGGTTAATCATTGGAACAGGCTCCCCAGAGAGGTGGTGGAGTCACCATCCCTGGAGGCGTTCAAAAAAACTGTAGACGTGGCACTCCAGGGCCTGGTTTAGGAGGCATGGTGGTGTTGGGTTGACGGTTGGACTTGATGATCTTAGAGGTCTTTTCCAACCTTAATGATTCTATGATTCTATGATTTCTTTTTCTCATGTCTCCATGAAACCACAAATGAAATGTTTTTGAATTGACAACTATAACTTATATAGTAAAAAAACCCCCAAACATTTTGGAGGAGTCATAAAAAAAAGGAAAGGCATCTGTCTGCATTATGGAACCAAATTCATTTCATAGGTCTAAAGGTACTCTATGCAGCACTTAAACCTCAGCTGTATTCATAGATCAACCTGTTCTGATTACTGCTGCTCATCTTTAATCTGAAACATGTTTCACATCTTGCATTTCAGAAGCAGAAGGCTACTCATTCTTGGGTAGCCATCTGCCTTGGAATACAATTCTCTAACTGTATTGATGGTCTCCTTGTAGAATAGTCAGAAGACACCCACCATCAGAGATAATCTCCTGTTCTCTGACAAGATAGTGATTTATTTTTTTTTTTAAACCTACACAGTCTTCTCCAGACATACACAAATGCTTTCAACAGCTTAAGGAAGTGGTTACAAAATTTCCTTTGCATCTGCTTGGCGAGAGTTGAGAGGTCCAAGAAACTTTCAGATACAACATGCTGTAAGACAGTTGCTGAAGGCACAGGCGTAGCTGGAGCTGCACTTGCTAGCCAAAAAAGTTCTCTCAGGTGCATATGGACGTCCCTGGAGTACACATATGGTCACTGTCTTTCAAAAAGTTCTCAGTTACTCTACTCTGTTGTTGCGCAGGTAAAGGTGGATATTGAATGCTTTCTGCCAGGTTATATAACTTGGCACATTTTACATGCAAAATTTATACAATATAAAACTGTCTTCTGCGTGAAATCTTCAATGCCAACTACTATGCATATGCATTTAGGTCTTAGACTTCTGAGCTTAAGGTGTAAAAGTCGCTTGAAGCTAAGACAGAGCAAGAAATTATTAAAAATACAAGTGAATTGGGATTATTGACCTTTACTGAGTATAGACTGTATTTAATTCCCATAGATAGCTCCTACTAATGTTAGAATTGGATTACCAAAACCCCAAAATATTTCATAATTTGAATTTCTAATTCTAAAAGAACCTCATAATGGGGTGAAAATTGATGTATTCTTTTCTGCAGGTTCAAATGGACCACAGTTGTTTACAGTTGAGCAGTGGGGTACCCCTGAAAAACTGCCAAGAGCTCATACCTGGTGAGTATTGAATTTAGGTAAATTATGACCTTTAGTAAGAGTGGTAAGATACTTAAGAATTTTCATCTGTTTTTCAGCTTTAATCGCTTGGATTTGCCTCCATATGACTCGTTTGAAGATCTATGGGATAAACTTCTTCTAGCGATTGAAAATACTCAGGGTTTTGATGGGGTTGATTAAGACACAGACATAAATTTTATCAGTCCAGTGCTGCAATTTCATTTTAAGGGTTTACAAACAAATTTGCATTTTCCAGGGACTACCATTGTATTTAGTCACATGGCTATTGAATCTTCATAGCATCACTTGTAAAATAAGTAAGTATTAAAAATTCACTAAGTTCTGAAAATGTATTTTGCCATTTCCACAGTTTTGTGTACTTTGCTAATAATGACAATATACACATTGGATGGGCCAGTGCCAAGTAAGTAAAAAACTAAAATGATTTTAAGCAGTTGCCTCTTCTACGGTATTTGACAGACTGTCCTGCAGTAAACTACTGAAGTAAAACTGTGAAGAAATCTTCACAGAGGTGTAAATTTGAATTGCTGCTTTAAGAGGAACAACTGAAATTGTTAAACTGTTTTAAAAAAAACCCCAACCAACCAAAAACAAACCCCCAAAAAACCCCAAACAAAACCAGAACCAACAAACTTCATGTAATGCAATATCATAATCTGTGCTGCGTCAGGCTGTTTGCTACAGATCTGCCCAAAGCACCTTATAATTCAGCATATTAGGTAAAACATTGGAAAGCATTTGTTTGCATTATCAGCCATCAGTTTGCAGAACATTGACTTGCTGGCACATTTTGTTTGTTAGATTTCTGTTTCTAACTTGCTTTTGTTAAAACAATGTAACAAACCCAGGATTTTTATATAAAACGGACAAGCAGCATAATTCTGAATTGTAATGAGAAATTATATCCAATTATATATTGTATACTGTCATTGGTTTATTGAGTGTTCATCACTTTTTTTGATAAATTTGTAGTTCAACGATGGATAATATTTTCAATTCAGCCTTTTGCAACAAATTAATCTTAAAGTGAAATTTGTATGGATATCACTCAGTATTAGTTACTGGTAGTTAGAGGCCTTTATTATCCATTCTTGCAGTATTGCACTACATAACAATAAAGAACATGTTTACAGGGTTTTCTGGGCCAGATTCAGCAGTCTGATATGTGCAAACTTCTCTGAACTGCATGGAGGTTATGCACATGTAACCAGGTGCAGAATTTGGTTCTGTAATATGTTTACAGGTTATGCTAGTTTCTATAGCTGCATTTTTATATTTTTTTTCTCCACTGTTAGTCTAGAAACCAAATTTGTTAATACAGTATAACCAAAGTCATAACCAACAATGTGCAATTTATTGTAGATCAATTTGTCATATAAATATTAGTTTGATTTCTTTTGTAAATGTGGGTATTGTTTTTGTATTAATGTTAACACTTTTTTTGAGCAAGTGCTGGTTAAAATGATTAGCAAAGTTGGTTCCAAAAGAAAAAATTGGTTTACATACCTGGCTTGCTCTAATTTTAACATTTTATTACCAATACAATCAGAGGAAATAACAGTACCTAGCTTTGGCCAGCAAATTTCTGTTTAGTCACAGTCTTTATAAATATGCAAGAAGGAAGTGTAGCACATCTCTCTATACAGATATGTAAATTATGTAACAAATGTAATGGGTCTTAAGGGATATTTAAAATCCCACTTTGTTTTATTCTTTGACTAGGTCATTAGGGCTGAGAATATTACATGTAAATAAAGGTAACTTATACAAATTTCCCAATTCTATATGCAGTTTTGTAAAACATGAATGATATATCAGTAAATCTGTATAGATTTGAATGTAGCAGGTTTTGTTGCATACTTTAAAGTATAAAATAAGGATCCTGAGAGCAGTAAATAAAAGTTTATTCTAATAAGTTTTGACTCAGTTCTTTGAAGTGCAAATCAGTAGTCTTGAAATGGCAAGAATTCAGTAATATTGGTACTCCTAGGTAGACCGGGGCAGCAGTTCCACCACAAAACGCTACTACTTTTGTATAGGTGTTGAGGTGCAGCCGTGCTGTTTCCTAGCGTTCTGCTCCCAAGACATACAGTCTCTGAAAAATTAATACCGTGTTTTTATAAAAGCTCTAGGTGGTTGTGAGCCTTCATTGTATGGCAAGCCTAGAAACACTACACGGCAGACAGGCAAAGGTGGAAGCCCCACAGAAATGCCTGCTGACTGCTGCTGAGGGAGGGTCAGGCTCCTCTCTCCTGCTGTAGGAACACCCTTCTCAGCTGGTCAGCAGGCGCACAGCCAACAGACTTTGGTGGTGAGTGTGGCAGGTGTGCGAAAGGGGCCCTGAAACTCTGCTCCAGGCAGCATGGACTGCCCAGCAGTGACGGGGATGCACCGCAGGGCTTGGTCCCCAGTGCCAGCTGGGGTAAGCAGCCCTGGTGCATGGGTGGAAACTCCTGGAGAAGGATGCTGCTGCCAGGTCTTGGGCCCGTTGCCTCTCCTCTGAGCCGGGGCAGGGCTGGCCTTGCCTGCAGGAGCTCTGCTGTGGGCAGGGCACTGAGGTACCCCATGAAAGAGCTACAGGAGAAGTGAGCAGACATGTAGCATTGGGGAGGAGAACAGCAAGAGGTCATAAGGGTCTTCGCAGAGACCTTGTAGAGGCAAAAGACCAAACCATGCAGTGGGAGTAAGAAGGGGCAGCTGGAGGCCTCACTTGGGCAGGTAATGGATGGAGATTCCCAAGATGGGTGAAGCTGGAAGCTTGTGACTTCCGGCACCAGAAGTAAGGCTGCTTCTCCACCCTTGGGTATGAATTTACAAAATTGCTATCGTGCTGTAATAGACAAAGAAAGGAGTAAGTTGCATTAAGGGAAGGGTTCAGAGCCAGGTGGGCCTGAACCAAGTGTTCACACCGGGAAGTGGTGGGTGTGCAGAGAGTCCCTTCTGTGGGCTTTAAACTAGGTTTGTTGGGGAATGGTGGTAACAGGCTATGGTTAAGTAAGAGAAGAGAGGTCGATGGTGCTAAGTACTGGGGCAGGGTGATGGGAGCGAGGCAGCCCTTGTGGAGAATGCCACAGGCTGAAGGGGGCCCACCTTATGTGCCTGAACACATTCACAGGCAGCCAGGGAAAGACCAGGAGGAGGAAAAGACATCGCCTGTATGGCTGGAGCCACTCGGATGTGGGGAGATCTGTGGAAGGGGGGACAGGCTGGTACAGAGCTTTGTGCGTCTGGGTCAGAGGAGACGCCAGTGTGGGAAACATCCTGGTGAGGACTTGTCCTAGGCCACCTGTTTGTCTTCGGGAAGTGGGCAGAGTGGTCTTGAAGCATCTCAAGGAATCCTGAAATTGCAAACCCTGGCTCTTACAGGAGACTAAACGCCCTGACGTCTGCGAGAAGGGCAGTGCGAGGGGATGCAATCCGTGAGGTTTCTGGAGGAGGTTATGAAGAACTAAACAATGGTGCTGGCTTGGCCACCAGGGTGATGCTCTTCTGGATCTGCTACACGTCTCTTTGTACTTGTATTTTCTGCACGTCACACCTCCGTGTTCCCTGAAACATACACACTGAGATTTTTGCGGGGCAACTCCAAAGGTGCTGCTATGAAGGCTTATGTATTTTTTTCACCAGGAACACTGTTCCTAGTTCGGCTCTGTGTGCCAGCTGCAGACCACTTACCGTGGCATTACAGATGAGAATTTAACAGCTGCTTCCTTGTGTGTTAACGACCATCTCTGTTACACTGTAATTTCATTACTCTTAACACCCAGCAGTGCCAGATGAGGGGTAAGGCAGAAAAATTTCCCAGGCAGGTAAGAGCTAAGTGTACCAGTCTGTTGAAAAAGAGGAGTATATAGGGTTGACATTCGGTAAGAGATTTTGTGCAGATCTGGTTAAAAAGCATAGATCTGTGAAGAAACTATCTTTTAAGGGGAGACTTGAGCAAGATGCTAACTCTGGAGCAGGGACTGGGCCATAACATGAGGGAGAGGATGGCTGCAAGGGGAATAGTTTCACTTTTCTCAGCTTTAAAAACACTGCCCTGAAAATTCATGGGTGGTTTTGGTAGCAGCTCTCTGGGCGGCTCCAAGCCTGAGAGCTGTAAGCAAAACAGTTCCCAGCCATTGATTATGGCTTCTGCAGGTAGATACCGATTCAAACCGGCTTTCACAGAACGGGAACACCACAGCTGGGGATCTGCCCCGCGTTTAATCTTTTTCCTCTCGGCGTGAGACCGCGGCCCCCGCTGGGCGGGCGCCNGGGGGTTCGCGGCCCGCCGGGGGTTCGCCCCTCGCCGCCCACGAACAACAAATTGGCCTGGTTTTGACCCCCCCTTGAGTCAACAGCGTGACGAGACCGGGTTCTTACCCTTACCTGGAGCGGGGCGGGAAGCGGAGGGGTGTGATTTATGCAGCAAGCTTCTTGCAAGGTGGGGTTGGATCCTCCAGCGACAGTGTAAAACCTCTTGGAAATTCCTCCGGGGCTTAACTTTTCTGGCAAAGTTAAACCATTTCTGTTTCATGCTTAATAAGGACGGTGGTGACGTTTATTTGACCGTTACGTAGTGAATGGTGTTTCTGTTTCTGAATAAATAAGTATGATGCTGTCAAAGAAGTGAATTTATTTAGCCTAAAAAAGGTGAAGGATATAGATTAACCTCACCGAAGGCTTGCAGTATAAACTGTTTATAATTCAAAGGTCTACTTAGACTGCTGTGGGTGAGGTTTTCTTAGATTTTCAATCAATGTCAATAATTGGATTTGTATTGACTTAAAGGGGTTTGGTCTGAAATTGTCTTTCTCTAAAATTTCTCATTTACTCCAAAGGTTATCGTGTATGTGGAAATGCTTTGCGGCCTGGTGTTACAGAAATCAGCCTTTAGGTATGAACAAGAAGCATCCAACAATAACTTGGAGGTTTGGGGCAGTGGGGGCTGTGGTTTTTTCTTCAAAATTCATTTCTCTCAACTGACGGATTTTTAGGCTGGGTGTTATTTGTATCAAATCTTTCACTTCTCAAGGTGGTACAGGGGACTTCAGCATTCTTGTTGCGTCGTGAGGCAGAGCTGTGGGTTGGTAGGAAGCTAAAACAATAATTTCTTTTAAGTGCCACTGAGGCTTCACTTACGCTGCTCAAGGGACACATGACTTAAATTATTTTTAATCACTATTAATAAGTCACACCTGTAGCGTATTAAACAAATTAATTTTTACTAGAGACAGGGTTGAGTACTTGCACATCAAACCTAGGCAAAATACATGAGCGTAGGCTACTCATTTTCCTTCCCTATCCTATTTTTCCCTCTCTAACCTCATTGTTTCATACATAAACTTACTTTGCAAGCTACCTAGTGCCTTGGCATTTGATTTATTCTGTAAATCCATAGCACAGTTTGATGCTATGTCACTAATTGACGGTGTCTTTACAAAAACCTGTGTGTGTCTCATTGAAATTCACAGATACCTCTGGCATACTGTCAATGCGAAACGTGGCCCGGATCAGCAGAGATTTCCTTTTTTTGTTTTTCTTGTGTACTTTTTTCAGTGCGACTTCAATGTTACTTAGCAAATACATGATACTCTCACCAATTCCCTAAGAGAACATGCTAAAACATATGTGAAGTAATTAAAACTCAATATGTGTAGTTTTAAATACTGTTTTCATTTGACTCATTTCTTGTGTGGTCAAAAACGATGTCGATTGTTAGGAGACCAGGCTCTTCTGTCTGTCGTTCTTCATGCTGCCTGTTCATTTGTGTTTTCCCTTCTGTTTCTCATTAGTTTGTCATGGTGCTTGGGTTCTTCACATAGGGTTTTATCAAATGATTCTGCTTTTTTAGGGCCGTTTTTTTATTTTAATATGTCCCCTTTTTAATGAACAATTTCTCTAAAGGAATCAACGTGCAGTTCTTATGATGTGAACTGAGAGGAGCTCACTTACTTCTCTGCAGTTAGACCACCACCACCACCACGAATCCATACTTCTGGTGCCATAGAAGCGCCTTACTGAAACGTCTATACATTTAAAAGGCAACCAACACCTACCATCTTCCATTGTTATAAATGGGAATCAAGCATTTAACAGCTGCCCTATTGCTCTGCGGCATCGCAAAGTCAGTAGGAGATGCAAGCACAAGCTTTGATACTCTTATACTAAATCATTTTTCTTTGAAGTGGAGACTTTATTGCTCTTTCTATCTGGAACATATATCATTAGCACGGTAATCGGAATACAAACAGCTCGCAAAGGGGATAATGAGGGAGAACGTCCATGTAACGCTTAGTTTACATCCACATGACTCTGTAGAAAAATGTTTTGTTTTGCTGAGCTGTCCTTAATTTGAGGTTTCTTGCTTAATGAGACTTCAAACAAATTCTGCACTGTAGGTTTCAGGTTTTCATCCCGGAGAGAGGCTTGGGATTTTGGGGCCGGGGCGGGGGGAGGCAAAGCGGCTCGGAAAACCTGAACAGACATTAAGTAAGTAAGCGTGCCTCTTGAGGAAAGACAGGTAGGGCAGCCTTCCTAAATGTGACAGAATGTAAAACTTTCTGTGAAATACTCCACAGTCTAAAAACCTATATCACAATTAGTTTTTCTTAAGCCTTTTGAGTTTAATTTAATGGAAAATGTTTTCATAGTTGTCTGATAGTTTTTCTGATGTTTTCTACAAGCCGAAGTATTTCTGTCTTGGATTTTGTTTTGAGGGCTGGGAAGTATGGCCTTTCAGAGGCTGTGAACATGCATGTCCTACTATGCACTGCTGCTTGGGAGTATGCAAAATGCTAAAGGTTTAAATCAAATTGCCCTGAGGACTGCTTACTGACCTTTTGAATGCAAAGCTGTCAAAACCTTCAACTAGACATCAGCTGGAGAACACTTAAGGCAGATCAATGCAAATAGAAAACAATGTGGTTCTGACTTTTGGTGATTCCTAGTTAGTGAGAAACAGTTACTGTGCTGCAAGAGCTGCCGAAAACAAACTCACACTGCTGAGGAGTTGCTGTGACTAACACGTAATAGTTGTTTTTCAGGGAAAACCTTTTATAATCTACTTAAGAAATTAAAAGTTTTCATTAATTGCCAAATCCTGATATAGTTATCTGAGCAGGATGCTTCATTGACTTCAAAGGGATTTTTGTCTACTTAAGGAATGCAGGGTCAGGCCCTTAACTAGTGATAACTTTCTTCAGTGGCTTGTCAGATATGACAAACTACGCCACTTTAATAGAGGTTACCCTCTCCATGCCATGCCATCCCTTTGTCCTGAAAACCTGCTTTCTTCCTTTGCTCAGGTAATAGTGTCGGGGTGATCGCTATATAGAAGAGCTTAGAAATTATTCTCTAGCTGAAGCTGTGGTTTCTGTGAATATATTTTCTTTACTTTGAATAGCTGTAGCATTATTTTCTAGTTATGATACGTTATATAATAAATTCAGCTGCAGAAAGTGTTTGGTGGAGTTATGAGCCCTCTCCATTCTATGAATTGCTGTCTGGCAATTCCTCAATGTCCATCCTTAATAGATTTATTCCTAATTAGTTTTTCATGCACTATTGCTTGCTGTAATACAGAGTTTTAAATAAATGCCTTCCTTTCTATGTAGGCCTACGGAAATGGACCAAAAACCAGGGGACTGAGAAGCTGTTCATTTGTATGTTGGGTCTCAGTCCAATAATTGTAGGCACCCTGTGCAAAAGGTATTAAGCACTCATGTATATCCTGTGCTGAAGACTCACAGAATAATTACTTCACAGGTTAGTAAAAAATAATTCTCTGTGCTTTATTAGAACGTTACAGCTGCTCTTCTCTTAGTGTAATTAAAAGCCAGCTATTACAACATAAGAGGTGCTGCTTCATCCAAGGCAAAAATAATATAGTTGAGCTCTATTAACATGTAGCTAAAAATTATGCCTTTTTTCAGAAGAGTTCATTTTTACTATTCTCCACACTGAGAATTCAAAGTCTGACTGTAAACCATTCTAAGATCAAATTTTCATGTCTGCAATTTTTTTAAAGATTAAAAAAGAGGTGAAGTTGAAATTTTTTGCATGCTTACGTAAACCTGAATAGGGAACGCGAACAACATTTCAGTCATGTAAATACTTTTTTGTACTGGAAAAAGTCTAGCTTTTTAATTGACTCTTAGGGTGCAAACAGGCTGGATCAGTTGCTCTCTCACTGTAGAAAGAAATTAATCCTAATCATGCTCTATCTAACTTGAAAGCTGAACAGCTGAATTGGTTGATCTGGAGCTGCAGACTGGGCTGCAGCTGCAGCAGGGATGGGATGTGATGGGGAGCAGAGCTGCAGGATGTGACTCGGGGTATCCTGCACTGGAGGTGTTAACGGGGAGGGGGCTGCAGCTTGCTCAGGATGACTTGGAAAGGGCATTTGTCCATCTCTGCCCCTCCTGAAGCCAGTAGGAGTTTTAATACTCTGGGGAGGATTTGGACTGCTGTCTGCATGTTGAAGGTTTTCTTTTATCTAGTTAGGCTAAGACATCTTGCTTTCAGTGCTGCAACAGCTTGCTGATGCTGAACAGGGTGCCCCTGTGGCCCCAGCCACTCCAGATGGGATTTCCACTCAGTGACTTGTGCTGGCCTGGTCCTCAGCTGAGCATATTAGGCCAATTTAACTCACTAACTTGTCATACACCCCCCCCCCCCAACTTTTTCCCCTAGTTACCTAGGATGACCATTTTGGCATGCACATGGTGTGTATTCCGTACACGTATTACTTGCCCAATACAAGTTCTGTCATGTGCCAGCATTTGGCCACTGTGACCTTCTAGAGGTATCTGAACATAAATGACAGCAAAATGTTACTTAGCATTTAGCAAACATAATCCTGGAGTAATGATTAGATACTGGACAGCAGCACAGCTGAAACCAAGTTATAGTACCAGCAGCCTTAACTGCTGGTTCCTCTCCTGGTGCACTATGCAGGCACATCTGTGTATGCCACATACTAAACTCAACCAGGGACTTGATTCCAGCAAAAAAATACTTGTGTTTCTCCCCCCAAGTTATTTCCATCAGGATCAGTTCTCTGATCTGATTCCTCGCTTGGCCAGACAAGCTCTTATGCCAACCCAATGTAGGCACTGCAAGTTGCAAAGCGCTGAATTGCATCAAACAAACTGAGGGTGCCCGTGGATGTGCTTCCAGCGGAGCCTCTGATCTCCTCCTCCTGCCCTGCTGCGCCTGGGCAGGGGCCAGATAGAGACCTGAGCCAGGTTAGTAACAACGCGGGGGAAAGACGAATTGGGGTGGGCTGCTCCGTTTCCCCTCAGTCCCCTGGGCCATGCAGGGCACTGTGATCCAGCCGTGCCTCCTGCCTTCAGCTCCTGTCCAGCACTGGGCAGACAGCTCTTCCAGAGCCTCTAAAAAATGAGAAATCCCTGTGGGCTCCCAAGTGACTCCCACAGCACAGTGGAGATAAAATCCCAGCGACTGCAGCTGATGGAGGCAGTAATTTCAGCATCAAAAGAAATCACCCCTGCACTGCCCAGCTTTTGGCTCCCCTCGGTTCACCACCCCCCCTTGGCTCACTCCTTGCACCAGGGTGTTGCCTTTAGCGGTTCAGCCCGAATTCTCGGTAAAGCCGTTCTGGTATAAGTCACAGCTTCGCGTGGCCCTTCAAACATCTCGGTATCCATCCCCAAAGCCGTGTTGTGTGTGGGGGCGTTTGCAGGACGAGCCTGTGTGCGTGTGAGGGGGAGGAGGTGCTGGGAACATGCCTTGAAGGCTTCAAATCTGTTTATCTTCACACTCCTGAGAGGCGATCGCTCTCCCGTGACAGGGCAGTGCGCTGGAGGGGAGCTGTGCTGGCAGCGAGGAGATAAACCTATGGGGCACAGGCTGCTTTGGCCAAGTGGCCTCTCCCTGACCAGCAATTCCTTATGTCTCTGTGAGATGAAATGGGACAAGAGCAGCAGGAAGCCTCCTCCAATCCCTCTTTTTAATAGTTCCTTGGGATAAATTGTAGATAAGAGGAGAGACCACATTGTTAACAAGCTGAGAACGCAAAGACAAAGGAAATCTTTGCAATCTTTCACAGCAAAAATAAATAGGTATCTGTAGCATGGTATATTCAGCAGTATGTCTAACTGCTAGTCAGCCTCTGACTTGCCTTGTTTTTCATCTATTTTATTTCAAGTAATTGTTTCCTAGTTGCAAACATACCGAGAAAAAGAGGCAGAAATGATTTGCGTATTTCCTGTTGTAACAGCAGAATGAAGGTAACACACAGGGATGAAAGGACACCATATTTCATGCCTGTTGCTAAACAAATAGCTGCAGAACAGTGGGTTGTCATGATAAGCAAGAAAGACACTAACAAAAAGCTACCTCTGCCTGGAAGGTTCGAGAGATTCCTTTGTAGATTCGAACATAGAAAGTGGTAACCTAGGAGATACTTTCTTTCTGTTCAGTTATTATTGGTCTGATACTTATTGTACCTACCCAGTGTATTAACACTTTGATTTATGGAAGATAACATGAGAGTACAGTACTGCAGCATTTCCAGGATTTTGTTTTGTTTTCTTATTGGGGAAAGGGTAGAGAGAGGGGAGTTTATGGGGCAGCTCTTCTCCACCCGCTGGCAGCTCCTGCTCCTCACTGCAATTTCCACATATGCATAAACCCTTAATGAAGTTATTCCATGTGTTTCAGTGCACAGATTCCAGCTGCGGCTGTCTGTCTGCTGTCACTTTGGTCCCAAGCCAGCTGAGCACTGTGGGCTTACCTCCCAGGAGTGCTGAGCATCCCTGAGGTCAGAGGAAGTAAATGGTGCTCAGCACCTTGTGTGAGAGCCCAAGGTGGCATGGCAGAGGCGTGCAGGCTGCCCTGGCCTAGGAAACGTTCATGGTGGTTTGGCTGATCTGAGTCAGGGCAGCCGCTGTCCCACGCTATTGCCATACCTTCAGCTGCATGTTGCAACCCTTGGTGTCTCACCATTCATTTTACACTACAAAGAGCCAGGTTAGGGAGATAAACCAGGAGAAAACAAGCTCTACTGGAAAAAAAAAAAGGAAGAGTTTTCTGGCAGGTTAGGTGTCTGGAGGAGCTCACTGCAGGCAGAGGAGCATCAGCTGTGGCATGAGGGCCAGAAGAGAAAGCACGGAGCTGCGGTAAACCCAAACTTCACACCATAAGAGCTCTACACTGCGTGTAAGGGGAAGCGTGCATCTGGGATCAGGTATGCCCTAAGGTCTGTACCCTCTTTCTGTAGCCATAGTTGTGTGATTTGTTACAAGTACCAAGAAGACTTGATGGCTTGCATCTAGGAAACAGTAGAGCGACTGACCAAAAATACTTAGGCATTTTTCACACGTTCCAGCAGCAGCGAACGGGCATGTGAGAGCAAGGAAATGTACTTTGCCAGGTCCCTGTGAGGTTACTCCTCCAAACTGCCTGTGGTTACCTCCAGCAGCAGGGGAGGATGTTGGGGTGTCCTCTTTCTCCTGCTGAAATTCATGGCAGGGTCCCTCTTCATTCTGGTGTGATGAGCCTTCGGGGGTGGGGGTAAACCTCTGGAGGCTGCCTCCAGGACACTGTGAAACAACCCAGCCGAGGCACACCCACCGATTTGGGCCAGTGGCGCACTATTGTGGAAGGTGGCTGGAAGGAAAAAAACAAAACGAAGAATGCTAGTGTGGCAAATAATTGTACTCCTTCCACTTCGGTGTTTGTTGGTTTATAACCAGATGAGATCTGTGTTAAAATCCCTTTGTCAAGGAGGTGTGCTTTTCCTGTACAGGAAGGCTCCCTGGAGAGAAAGTTCATTAGCATCCCAAGGGCTCAGCCCAAGGTGTGTTTGCCCATCTGCTCATGGAAGGAGTGAATCTCCTTTGAGAAGGCAGCGGAGATGGTAACTGTACACAGGTTCAAAATGAAGCAAGAATTCACTAAGTGACCAAATGTGCCGAAAGTAAACATTTGTATGGTGGGTCTTAATAGAGTTAGCTTAACATATTGTAAATCCGTGAATACAGTCGTAATTGGGTCGGGAGTTTGGCATGAGAAACAAGAAAGTGTCTAAACATGCCTACAGTGACACCAGATCAAAAACACTCAGAGCGAGAACTGTAAAGAAAAAAGGGCCTTCCCTGAGAAGAAGGGTTAATGACACCCTGCTGGGAGTGCAGCGAGGTGGCAGCCCCTTAGCTGGGTTTTGAGGACTCCACTGGCTGAAGGCAGAGCCGAGCCGGTGCAAATTGCCGTAATTCCCCTGCAGTTAATAGGGCTCCGGCAATTACCACTGCTCTCAGCCTGCCCTGAAAAATGACTGCAGCTCCAATACTGCCACAGCCGTGCTAAGCTGCCCGTGGTGACTGTACCCTCTCCTCCGCCCCGGGTGCCTGTAGCTACAGCTTTCCTCATGCCAGCAGTGACACCTGGCAGCTCCTGCGGTGACCTGCCGGCAGAGGTGGAGGATGAGCTGGGACCTGGCACTGGTAGCAGGGGAGGGTTGAGCCTGTGGGGCTGGGAGCAGTGGGGGGACCAGGATGATGATTATATGTTGGTTTGAAAATAGATTTGCGCTTCAGGACCCTACTACCGCCTCTTTTAGGCTACAGCTAATTGAGGATAGTGTTGTGATTGCACAGGTGGCAATGGGGACACTTAAACTGCTGTAAGCAGCTCTCTCCCCACCTCTCCTGTTTCCCACCTATGGGTGCTCATCCCTATCCTTTGTTGTCCTGTGACGTTACAGTGTTAGAGCAGAGCCGTGCGAAGCCAAACCGGGGAATGGATCACGTGGGCAAAGCCACTTTCCCCATCTCTGAGCTTGTTAGGTCAGGTGGGACGCGGCAGCATGTGGGCAGCCAGCTTGGGCAGTTTGTGGTCATGCCGAACACCATCCATGCTGCTGTGATGGCTTTTCCCAGACCACAGGGATGAGAGAGCTAACGTGATGCTATGCTATTCTTTTTCTCAGGTAGAGCTGAAATGCTCAGTGCAAAACTGACCACAGACCAAACTGAACTATTTTTGGTTTAAGTTGAAAGAAATGTAAATGGTCTAACACCAGAAAAACCTTATTCTAACCTGGAAAGAAACTGCATTCTCCACCCTGGGCTTGTGGCTGCAGAGATCTCATACAGAGGTCCCCTTGGGAAGCTCCAGTTACAGGTGAATTCTCAGCTTCTTTCCTTTTCCTGAGGCTGCTACGTTCCATCCCAGGGAAGAGTCCTGCCTATTAGTTCCCTTTCTAGAGATGTTGGTAACACTTCAGACAAAGTGTGTAAACACCATGGTCATGAGACTTCATTCACCTTTGGAAAGTCCCTCTCTCTCCTTGCTGGTTCATAATGGGACCAAAAATCTGGATTTTATGGCCCCAGCCCAGTTTAGCAGTCCTGGATGGATTGACAGCTGCCCTCACACACACACAGAAGAGCAGTAGCAGGAGCAAAGCCCTGAGCTAGATCTGTTCGTGTCAATCTGATTTTCAAAATCTTTCTCTTCAGGAGACGTATAAACTGGACTTGCCAGGGCCGAGGCTGAGGCTGAAATGCAGCATAAGGTAAATCAGGTTCTCTACAGACAGCAACCTGGACAGCATGCTGTTATTCCAGCTGTTGGTAGCACTTCAAAGAGGCTCTTAATACTGACTTGGGTTTTAAGGCATTGAGGAGCTGACTGGTGAAGCATTTTGAGTTGTTATTTCTCTGAAAGATGTGCGCAGCTTGTTTGCAGACCCCAAAATCTAAGAGAAAGCATAGAAAAGGGTTTATATGGGTCCGACAAGAACCACAAAAACTGGGGAAGTTTGCATAGTTTCCCACATACGCCAAAAATACAGATCGAGTCAAGCAAAAAAGTCTTTGTTGGTGACAAGAAAAATTGCTGCACTGCAGCGAAGTACGCATAGTTTTGTTTATGTTGACTGGCAATACCTTGTACTCATCCTGGACTGCCATTCCGGCTTTCTCAAGATAATGCTTCTGTGAGATGGTTACCCAAGTAGATAACTGTGTTTAGTGGCTCCATATTTACTAACGTGGTGTATTTGACAAAGTTATGGCTGGCAGTGCCTTTAAACTGTGGTTCAATGGGTTCATCAGCCTGCAGTGAAGCATGAATTTAGATATGTTATCGCAAGTCTGCACTATCTCTAATCCAATTAATTACTGGGAAAATGTGTTAAAATAATGACTTTGAAAAATTAAGGAGGGAGAGTTTATGCTCATCTAGTTATAGGACTGCTTAATTCTAGTCAGGAATTTATTATTTGTTTTACTCAATAGAAATGTGGAAATGGAAGTATTGGTGTTTGCAGCTGCCCATACCCAGGCACAAGGAGCGCTCCAGCGGGAAGCATTTTTCTTTGTTAAGCCATTTAAGACAAATATTGCATTTGATCTCATGAGTCAAAACCTCCTGCTGGCACAGCGTAGTCCAGGGAGATGGTAAAGCAGTTTCCCCGCCACAGCAGAACACAGCACTGAGCACAGATGACAAGCTAATGGAAACCAGCCCACAAGTAGGACTACAACTTGCTCTCTCTCCGTCAGCTTTTTTTGTCCCCTGGTCCACTAGGACCAACCCCTGCTTCAAAAAGGGCTGGTGAATTGGGCAAGGAGGTCCCCCTCCTGGGACAGGTGGGATAGTGTCCAGCACTGGGCAGTACAGCTGGCACAGCCACCCACTTGTGCCTCTGGGAAGCAGCGTCCTGCTGCGCAGAGCAAAAGGTTGCAGGGAAATAACATTACATCTAACCAGGGACAGTTTCAGCCTCTCCACCAATTGACAAAAGCACATGGCGTAGAAATATTACTAGGTAATGCGTTCACCGTTGGTGTGTTTGTCTTCTAGACGTGCTGAGGTCATCTAGGAAATCTCAAATTCAGGTCACTCTAGTCAACCAGAGTTTAGCAGGAGAGAGTACCCTACCAGCATGAGCTGCAGCTGGAAGTTGTGATTTTGCCGCAAGAAAGAATGAACATTTAATCATTAATACTCAAAAATAATATAAACAAAAATGCTTGTAAGTGATACTTTTTTCGTAGTTCACACTTTTGTGACTGGATAAAGTAAAACACTGAGGAAAATTCAAAAACACTGGGTCAAGTGGATCCTGTTGCTGTATTTACTCCTATTTGGACACCAAAGCGGTGCATGTGCAGTTCTGCTCTACATAGTGACTGTGAAACTGCCTGTATGGCTTTTAGGTAACTGATTCGCATGTAAAGCAAATCTTTCCTAATTACCTTTCCTGAAACGTCATGCTAAGATCAGACCAAGCTGAGCTCTTCTGCTCATGTATTTTTGACAAGGAAGGAAGGTGGTGTAGGTCAAACTATGGCTTATGTCGTGTTTAGATAGCTCTGAGTTTCTCCCGAAGGCTTTCAGAGGAGTCACTGACTGAGGCTGTAGCCAGTCCCAGTGATGACGCAGCAGAAGGGACCAAGTTTGGCTGCCGGCTCCCGGCTCTGTGAGCTTTGCAGCGCTGGCAGGAACAAAAAGCAGTAAAAACTTGCCTGTCACTGAAGTCAGCAGCTCTCACAATGAATGCAAACAGGGGGCAAATCTGCTGAGTAAGAAGATGCCTTCCTACATGGTAACTTTAGAAACAAGAACTCTGAACAGACAAAAAAGAGCTTAGAAATCACTGGCTGCAAGCATGGGGTAAAATCACGGGTCAAGCTGAAGGCTTAAATGATAGTGGCATCATTTGATTTGACGATATCTCCCCCACAAATCGTCCATAGGGTGGTGATAGCATGATTCTCGAGCCATTTGTTTGCAGTTCAGGTTGCATTTCGGCAAGCTCCATTTTGGACTTGAGGCAGAGGTAAACTTATGGCTGCTTTCTGGTCGAGACAAGCAAAGGGCGGCTCATCCTCAGCAGCAGAGCACTGCCCCACATGGCCATCTGGAAGTGGTTTTATCGGTGCTGTATGAAGGGGTTAGTCAGAACCATTGACAAAATGGCTTTCCATTTCTGATCAATTTCCATCCTGGCATTCAAAAATTAGTCTGCGTGTGTAGGAAAGCCAGTTTCACCCCAGCGTGGGGTGCTCTGCCAAACCTGGCCCTCACTGCACCTGCACTGGGTGCTGCGGGGGCCACTGCACGGAGCTTGGGCTGAGCTCCTCCACCGCTTTGACGCCCTGGGTGGGAATCTCTAGGTTTGGCAGAGACCTTTGGTAAAGCTGGGTTCGGCGAAGTGCACGTTTTGCAGATGCTCGCCATGCCGGTGAGGAGAGTGCTGCAGCTTGTGGTGTCCAGGGGCACCCTGCGCCCTGGGGGAAGGCATGGCCGGCGGCTCCTGCCCCGGCCAGAGGGGCTCAGCCCCCGCCCGCGAAATACCGGAGCTGGCGCAGCCGGGCCGGCGGGGGACTGTCTCGGTGGGCCCGCGGGGAGCT
>WAAD01023807.1:3288-23060 GCA_013389945.1 Fregata magnificens | reverse complement strand
TCTTCCCCCTCCCTCTCTCTGCATTTTTTTGGTGTAGAAATTGTTGAAAGGGCATTCAGTAAGGCCCCCTTTTGTCAGCCAGCTCTGATTATCCTAAAGAAAAGGATCTCACTCTGAGCAGTTGTTTGCCTAGAGACTTGTTGTCACGTCTTCACAATTTAACAGCTGTGGCTATTGATGGTGTGCAGAACAATTTAAGACAATGACAAAGGAGAATCTTGGAGGAAGAATTTAAAAGTTACTAAGCATTTTCCTATAGAAATATGGTCATTTCCATTGTTGGACAAATTTGTGCTTAGTTTTTGTGTGTTTTCCTCAGGATTTTGTATTTTTCCCCATCTTATCTCCAAAATTGTGGACATAATCTTTTGTTTAGTTTTGCATTGGTTTTTTTGTTTCATCAATAGGCCCAGCTGTTAAATTGGGATTGATTACTTCCAGTCTTTATAACTGGTAATCACCACCTAAGTGAAAAAGTAATCAACAATGTCAAGTCTCCACATTTTGTTGAGTAAGTGTGGGTTGTATGATCAACATTAGTTACTAGGGTCAACCTCTATGTAGCTTTTAAGCAGCAGCATTTTAAGCAGCATCTACATTTTGAAGTTGATTGTCTCCACAATTGAGTTAGAGGAGAAAAAAAAATCATGTTAGCTGATCTGTGTTGGGAGTTAGAAATTCATCTGGCAGCCTTCCAAAACCTACATCTATAGTGGGGACATTTTTTGTTTGTATGGATGAAATTGTTACTTTTTTTAATAGATGGAGATAAACAGCAGACAGAGGAAGAAGATGGTTGTGACATCAGAGTGTGGAGGGTTTGTCTGTGACTTACTTTATTAAATTATTATAATCTCCTCTTCTGTGTTGTTTTTTCTGTATGTAAAAGTTTTGGAGGGAGATGGCCTTCCTAGTATATTAGAAAACATCATTGATAAATTATGTGAATATGTAAATACAGAAAACATAAATGAGCAGTACTAGACAGATTTTCATTACTGCTTTTACTTTGTTTCATAACTCTCAACAGTAATTCTGATTAGGTTTTTTTCAATGAAATCAAATTTGATCTCCCCAGGTGAGTGGAAGTTTTTTTGGTTTTTAACAACATGAACGCTCATGAAGGCAAAATAAACTGAGTGGCATCTGGATAATACAATTATCCTCTCGAGGCCCTGTTCCAAAGTGCTTGTTTCTCAATTGCCTGTCTCTGTTGGGCTTCTGGTAGGAGGTTTCTGACACATCAGTGCATCTGCAGGTTAGGGGAATAGGATCTAGGTATCATTCCCCCCAGATGCCCATAGATCTGCTGTGTGCTCATGAAGCTCACTTAGATTTTTATTATCATAACCCTCAAATGATAGAATGTGCAATCTTTGTATTTTATGGGGTAAAGATTTCAGGATTACTAAGTCTTTCTGTGCCACTCTTACACTAAACAGCTTTTAAAACTCCTGCTGTGGTCAGGGTATTGCCTGAGTTTGGCTGATGGGAAAACTCTGTAAATTTTTCAGTAGTTAAGCTTGAGGAAGTTATGTTTGCTTCTAGCCTGAACACTTCATTGTAGCAATTGTGATAGTATTCGATGAGTACCTTCTCATTTACTGGATGTCAGAGCAGTAGAATGCAATGTGAAAAATGAAATACTGGAAATGAACATGTTATAAAAGACACAGGAATGCTGACAACAAGCTTTATATCCAAAGCTGTTATCAGAATTTAATCACTAATTTGAGGTAAAAGTTGCAATGTACCAAGATACTACTTCACCATCTCTGGAAGGGTTACTGGGGACTTAACTACTGGGGAGGGAGAAAGTCAGCAAGGAGTGCAGTTATTTAATCTTCTGTAGTTGTGGTTCTTGGGTTTATACCTGTATAAACTGATTTCCTCTTCTGACTAAGTAGTAAGAATACACACTTGTTCCCATAAATTATTTGAAAATAATCTTATGAAGTTGTTTCTGCATGTAGGCAAAGGTTTGAGGAAAGGAATGAGGTCTGGAATATGAAATAAATGGAAATGCACTGATTGCAAAGTTCTAGCAAAATTGAGAACAGACAAGAACTTTTGTTATAAAACTAGAAAACAGGTAGAAACCTCATTAAGTAGAGTTTCCTGCAGTCATGGGCGTGGAGGCTTGCGAGGCTCACAGAACATGTGATGCACTCTGTCCCAGCTCCTTCTAGAAACTTGTCCTTACTGTCTGGGATTGTTAATACAGGAAAAGAGCATGAAGGCACAAGGGTGCCACCCATATCCTACTTCTCTCTGGTTGTGGGGGATTTGTTCGATGAAAAAAAATTTGTTCGATCTTGAGAAATGAAAGGAAAGTAGAAAAGAAATGCAACTGTAATGTTTTCACCTGAGATATTTCTTCCTGTCACTAAATCTGGGTATTGATTTAAACCAACAAGTGTACAAGAAACAGCCAGGTCATGTAATTTTACCGTGTATAACATAGACCAAGGAATTGTTTTTCTGAAAAAAACCCCAAACCCCCCAAAAACAAACAAACAAGCCCCAAAACCAAACTCCCCAAACGCCTTGGAAAACTGAAAATCCGAAGAGCAGGGCTTCTCTTTTATGAAAATGTGCAAAAATATTTAATAATCTGCAAGCGTGGAAGTCCTGCCTTTGGATACCTCAGTAGACGCTAAACTATTCTCTCAACAGCCATTTTTAAGGGATGTTGCTACATGAGAAAATACAGCTAAGCCATCTGCTCAGTTAATTCAGTATTTAAAAAAAAAAAAAAATCAAAATCTCAGCAGTCCTTTCCGTAGACAATAATGATCAACACTTTTCCTCTCAAGACCTTACAGTTACACTTTGACTTCTATTTTACCAATTTTTTCAATGGTAGAATACTACTGAGTAAATGACATCTCCAGCCTTTGACAAGAACTGTGTTTGAAAGCAGCGCCTGACATAAGAGCCCTGGTAAAATTCTCCTGGACAGCAAGGAGTAAGACTGTTGTTGTTTCTGAATTATGACAGAGATCTGTTGTGAAAAGCACAAATCTAACTGCAGAGAGGGTCTTTGATATCCTTTCCCATCTATAGAATCTTAGGAAGAAAACTTCCTATGTGCTGGCCAATGTAAAGGGACTGGTGGTAGGATGGGGTTTGTTTCAAAACACTGCAATTCACTAAATCTGTATTCAGATGTGGAACATCTTTGCCAGGTTCGTGTGTAAGTAGATGCTGGAATGGGCAACAGATTCCATCCTGTGCAAGTTTACAGTTCTGTCCAAAATTGGCAGGCTTTTCTGAATCACAGCTTTAGGTGGGACGAATACAGTATTTTAGAAAGGAGAAAAGAGTTTGGCTCTAGCTACAGGCTGCACTGAGTGGTATATCGATGGCAAAGCAGCAAAACTTACCTCATCCTAGTCCTCTAGCCTCAGAACGTGCTAAAATTATGATTTTGAATTTAATAATAGCAACGGTTTGCCTTGTCTTAGAAGTATGCGTAATGGAAATTTGCTCTTTAGCTCTGAGGGGCAGTAGTTCCATTTTGAAATTATGTGTGTATGAGAGACAGTTTTCAAAGAAATAATCACCTGACTGACCAGGGGTAAGGGCTACGTAAAAGTTATTGCAAGCATTAAACATGTCATCTGGTGTTCTTTTAATACATAGCTAGGGGCAGTTAAACTAAGTCTTTACAGCTCGTGATGTATATCTTGTGTATAGTGATGCATGAATGTTGGAAACTGGAGGGGATTCTGTGAACAGAAGCAACTCTCTATCTTCAGATTTTATTTTTACCGTCTTCAGATAATAATCCTGTTCACATTGATCGGTTACGTTGTTTGTTCTCATTTCAGTAGATCAGAATTTCTTGTGCAAAACCCTCATGTCTTGATGGTATCAGTGGCAAATTGATAGAATTATAAAAGTAGGAAAAAATGTTGGATTTTTAATTGAACAATGTAATTTTACCACATGTGTGCTAGCTCATCTTTGGACACCCCGATAGATACATGACTCACTTTTAAGATCATAGAGTCATAGAATGGGTTGGAAGGGACCTTAAAGATCATCTAGTTCCAACCCCCCTGCCATGGGCAGGGACACCTTCCACTAGACCAGGTTGCTCAAAGCCCCATCCAGCCTGGCCTTGAACACTTCCAGGGATGGGGCATCCACAACTTCTCTGGGAAACCTGTTCCAGTGCCTCACCACCCTCATAGTGAAGAAAATCTTGCATTACACCAATGATCTTTCTGAATCTTCTAGTTTTGATTTTTTTTGACTCTCCTTTGAGCCATTTCAGATTAAGACAAAACAAAATGAAACAGGATTAGAAAAATAACTTACTCTTCTATATTTCCTCAACCTTTGCAGCATGAATTTCTCATGCAAAGTAGCAATGGCCAGCCTTCTCTTCTCCGAATAAAATCCTGAAAGTCATCTATCAGCCTGTTTACAAAGTGGGATTGTCAGTTCTTTTAAGCTGTATTGAGAGACACTCACTTCCTGTACACCTTAAAATGGAGAGGAAAAAGTATCAAATAGAAAAACTTTTCATTTATTTGCTGATCTGTTCAAATATTCAAAATTCTCATCCTTTGTGTCCTCTCCCATGTTCCCACTCTTTCTCATGTCAGGTGCAGGCTGGTTTTGCTGTATGTAGTCAGTGGGGTGGGTTTTTGGGGTTTTTTGTTTGGTTTTTTAAAAATTTTTGTCTTTATATGGTCACATATATGCTATATCATTGTTTTGGATTTGTGAAACTGCTGCTGGTGACCCCCAGTTTCTTATTCCTGTCTGATGACTGGAAGGAGGTACTGTTTTCCAGCGGAGCTTATTTTCACAGCTGTGGCAGAGGATGGAAGTGTCATAAGATACTTTGAGGTCAGTTTTGACCCCAAATTTAGATGAGGTAAAAATGATTCGACAGAAGTGTAATATCTTGTCTCAAGTAGTATGGCTGTCACTTCAAAATCAGATAATAATGATGATTAAGAAAAAGCTGTTTTGATAGCCATTACAATGTATAATAAAAACAGCTCCATGTTACACAGTACTGTTTTTTGTTTTACTACTTGTTACAACTGGAAGTTATCAAATAAGCCATTATCTTTTCAAAGAAACTTTAATCTTAAGGTTTTTGAACATGCAGAGGAGTTTTAAATATTTTTTTGCTTATTCCTGCTTGTACAATCTCCAACATATTAATAATTGTTTAAGTAACTTATCAGCAAATTAACTAGTGTAAATTCCTAAATTACCATTTCACTGTCCACATCAAGATCTCTAGTAAACCTCTAATAACTGTAACATGTGCCTCAGGCAGAGCTGTGCATTATGTATGTTCTTTGTAACGAGAATTCATTGACTTTATGAAGCCATTGACAGACATTTATCATTTTGTTCATTAAACTTGTCTGTGACATCCGGCAAATTGATGTTAACTGGAAATATTCTCTGGGAGTTCTGGCACGACTCTGTCATTTTGCCTGAGGAGAGAGAAACTTCGTGCATAGCGTGTCCCAAATTACAAGGGTGAAACTTCCTTCCCCCACCCCCTCCCCAAAAGCGTAAGTGAGCATATGACCAGGTCTTTTTTTCATCTTGCTTTTAATGCCTATTTATGCAGACAACCCTGTGGCCCACAGTTTGCAAGCAGATTTATCATTGATCTTCAGTAGAGGTTGAAAGTGGATACTGCTTTTATTTGTTTAGCCAGTCTGTGCCAGGAAGGCAGCTCAATTTTATCACACGACCAAACTATTGTAAAAATCGTCATAACACAAATCCACAGTGCTCTGTGCACAGTGGCTCATGGAACCAGTACATGTGAGTTTGTATTCAGATGCATTAGCCTATGCTCTCAAAATTAGTATTTCATTTATTTCAGAAGTGGAGACATAATTGGGTGTGGGGATTTTTTTTGTTTTGTTTTTGTTTCTCATTAGTAGAATTTTTTTTTTGTTTATAGTTATATATATATCTAGTTTATAGTTAGTAAATGTTCTTTTCTTTTTCCTTCTTTTCTTCTTTTTTTTTTTTTTTTCCCCTTTTAAGGGTGTGAACTTTATTTCTAGCAATAGTTATGTTTTCTAGTGTTTGGAATTCTTGGATGTACTGAACACTAGAAGAGGTAAGCATTGATACAGTGTACAAGCAATTAACTATGGAATTCTTGGTAGCATTGATGGGAGTTTTGTGACATTCCCAGCACATGGCATTTAGTACTTGTTTTTAATGGTCATCCTCTTTACCTGATGTACCTTATTGCTTGTTCACATAAAATATATGGTAGATGACCAAATGCTTTGTTGAAAGCCTTTATAATATACATTGTACAGCAGTACTTCATTTGGTCTTTTAAAATTGTTGTGTTTGGAATGTGTGTTGTGTTTGGAATGATGAACAATATCTCATTCATTCTGCTCTTGAGCACCCAGTGTGGAAAAAAATATGCACTTTTAACACCTGCCTGTGTTTGATTCCTGTGGATAGCTATCTCTAATAATGGTAGAGGTTGTTAATACGATATCTGCCCACCTGCTAGTGTTCCTATTGTGCTACCTGAATCCAACTGTATCAGGGATCTTTCAAACAGGAATGAATGTACTAACAAATTGTGGCATAACTGACTAAAATATTTATTAGTGGATCAAAGATAATGTTCAGATTGAAAAACCTTCCAAAAATTGAGTATCCAAAAATCTATTACATAAAATTTTTGTCTTTTGAGAGAAAGAGTAGAGCAGTTGGCTCTTTAAAATATATTGTGTCTCACTACATAATAGTTCACTGGATTAAATGAATTTATTGATTTCTGCTTCTTTACTGACACACAGTTATGAGCAGTTTCTTTGGCACCGTGGCCACATGTCAAAGGTCATAACTTTCCTTCACTGTGAAGAATAAAAGCTTTCAGATGGTGAATCCCTGAAATCCACACAGTGCTTTATTTCTCCCCTCCCCCCTCAATATAATTACTGGTTTTGCATGACTTTATTTAAGATAAAGAAACAATAATAATAAAAAATATGCACACTAGAAAAACCCCTATATTTATCTATCATAAAATAACTGCAGGAAACGATTTCTCTGCACAAAGGGCAACATATCTAATCTGCTAATAGGTATCATTATGAGATACATGGTAGTATATTAGGCTCTTTTATGGTCAGAGATTTTATTGAAAATGGTCAATTTTAAGAATATAATGAACATTTTCATCAATTTTATTACACTTCAGTTTAGAAACAGTATTTCTTTCCTTTTAGAGCTGCGTCAAATGCATATTATGCCTTGTGCATCAGAGGTGATACTGGAAGTAGTTCCTACTGAGAGAATGAAGCACATTCAATATCTGTGCTTTGTGTTTAGATGAAAGTTTACAATGTTGACATTTTCTTTAATGCTCTTCATTAGTAGTAGACTGTGGAATTTTTGGTGTGTATTAGATATGAAAGTCCACTGATGACATAAACACAAAGCTATTAAAAAAGAAACTGCAATGGAATATAAAGAAGTTTAATCAGTCCACTAGTTTGCAAAAAGAGAACAATAAATCATGCTTTAAACATAAAGTGGCTGATACTAGTTCTGAAATTTTGGAAATGTAGAATAGGATGCAGCTAATGCCATATCCCTTGTGCAGTCTGTGGTACTCATCTGATTGATAACCTGGCAGAAAAAAACCCTCTTTTGTGGGTTGGGGGTTTTTTGTTTTGTTTGTGGGTGGTGGTTTTGGGGGTTTTTTTTAGCTAGATAGTTATCTAACTAATGCGGTTAGCTGCGATGATTTGAAGTGGCTTTCTGTGTTATCTGACAGGTGCTAGAGCTGGCTGGAGGTGAGTAAGCACGAGTAGTGGGCATTTGGGACTATCTGGGAAGAGTTTGTCTTCACTTTTTAGCAGCTACTAACTGGGAGATTAGCTCTGACTGTCTCAAGAAACAGCAGTGTGAAGCTAACTTCACTCAGGTGTTACTCTGATTTAAAATCATCAAAATGGTTGTGCTAGGTAAGGTGAAATAGATTTGAATTTTTACTGGGGCCTGGCTATAGTCCTCCTAGCAGGACTGTTTCTAAAGGAATAGCAAAGCCTAGAGTTGTATTACTGGGAAAAAAAACCCCCATGATTTTCTGCGGAGACATAAAAAGTCTTCCCGTCACCCTCCCCAAGAAAGAGAATTGGCTGCCAAACTTTATATTTACATAGTAGGGATGAAGCCTGTTGATGTTTTTAATCGTGATTCTTGCAAAAAATACCAGTGGTAGACTTTTCTTCTGCTCTGTTGTTTTGTGCAAATGATGATCTTATTCTAAGGGGGCTGGTGGCACTCTGCTGTTAAATTTACCAAATATTTATATTGCAGGACTATAGTTGCTAAGTTTCTGACATGTTAACCTTTTGGATAGAAATTTGTCATGTCAGTATCCATTTCTTTGCTTTTAGGTTTTTTTTTTTTTATACAGCATACTTCTGCAGGACTGTTTATCCTGTTCCCTAGAACAAATCAAAGATGAAACTGCTTTTTTTGTACTTTTGTTTTTCACTAGGGTAGCATGGGAATGTTTACTTAGGGAACAGAGACATGGGATTTGTTGGGGAACTGGTCTTTGTGTCTGGAAGTAGCTTTTGCTGTTGCTATGAATACATTTGCAAATTTGGTTGTCCTATAAGTTTTGAGGAAATATCTCAAACTGGTTGGTTTCTTTTTTTTGCACATGTTCAGCACAGACTTACTCAGCTTGACTAGCTGGAGACGCAGAAGATGCTGTTTGTGCTGAGCATGTTGCTTGTGAACACTGAGCTGGGCTTTCCCTCTAAGCAGTCCTAGGCAGCTGTGGACTTGCCTTTCTTTCCTGTTCTGAATTAATGGGGAGATGAAGTGTGATCTAACACTGCCTGGAGAAACCAGCTGGCATCGAAAGCTGAAGTAAGGGAAACAATGGTCTAATTACCTGGAGAGGAAGTTTGGGAGGGGAAGTGGGTGAGGTGGAGGTGCGAGTGGTCTCATGTGTCTAGAGGTCGGGAAGGGGAAGAGAAACACATTGGTGGGAAGTGGCTAGTACTAAGGAAAAGCTTGTGGAGTGAGGCCTGAGGTTGGCTCGGTTTGGAGATTGCCGTGGGTAGAAGTTGGGAGTGGGAGAGGACCAAGGGGCTGGCAAAGACTGACTCAAGAGAGTGTGCCCATCGGAGCAGCTGATCTTTCAGGACATGGAATGTGGACCCAGGAGTGCTGGACTTCCCTTGAGAACTTCAGAAAGACAAAGAATACACTGCCAGTCAGGAGAGCTTTGGAGGATTTAAATTGCATCACTGCTTCAGCCAGAAGCTTCTACAATATATGACACAAGTCTGCTTGTCCCTACTTTTCGTGGGAAGTCTGTGATTACGTGTTTCTTATGGTGTCACTGTTTGATATGAGGTTCTGAGGTTTGATTAACTGGAGGTGCAACAAGTTGGGGGAGCTGCGGTTGCAACACATGGAGTGCTGTGAAGGGTTAGTGTCTTATCTTGGACACCTAAATTTAGTGAATATTTTGGGCCACCATCCAACTGTTTGTCCATACCCAACAGTAAAACTAAAATAATAATAGAATGTCATCTCAAGGTGTTGTGAGAGTAGATGCATGAACATTTGTGAGGAACTGTAGTGCAGAGCCCTGCAGAAAAGGCCATAGGGAAGTTAATAACTCTGTCTTCAGGGCAGTGCTTAATAGAGTGTAATAAATAAGGAATGAGGCCACACACTGAACTGGGAAGAGAAAACAAAATATTGAATAGATGTTCATTATGTGAGCACCATTCATTTGGTGCTGTGAATAGTGGGGAAGTGGGATTGTGCAGTTGGTTTGTTTCCTAAAGCATATATATAAACAGAGCAAATCAGTTACATAAGCAGCTTAATTTCTTCAGTTTCCTAACTTCTGAGCATTTCGATTTGAAAATTTTCATCTCGTGTGTGTGTGTATACACACATGTAAGAGGCAGATATACTGAATGCTGTGTTAGTGGGAAAGTTTAGGGGTTAGCTTCATTTATCTAATGATGTACGTAATGCAGCAGAAACTGAAATAAATATGCTTGAAAGTATTAGAGTTTTATATAGGCAGGGTGTCAGGAAAAAAAGACTTGTAACAGGGGGCACTGTGACAACTTCTGAGACAAGTAAGTTTATCAGAACTTTGTGATTCAACCAAAACATGGGCTGGTGTCTAAGCATGTATTTAGCAATAGCTTTAACTTGATAATAATAATCCTCAGATTTTTATATATATATATATTTTTATATATATATATATATAAAAAAAGGTTTCCTGACCAGTGAAGACACTGTAGAGGTCTGCAGCAATATTTATAAACCTGTTGGTAGTATTGTTTATCAGAGCATAACCTGACTTAGGAAACCATTTTAGCACAGTACTAACAAAACCCACATTTAATTTATACTTTTGACTACAGTTTAAGCTTGTGTGTGGCTAGGGCTTAGGGGAGTGCTCACCTGTACACTCTCTGGTGTTTGTCAGTGCAACCTTTACTCTCTCTGTGACCTGACTGAGAGGAAATCTGTTTTATTGCTGGTGTATGGAAGAAGAGCTTTTTTGTGGTGCATGGTATTAGGTAGGTGCCAGGGAGGACTGCGGGCTCCAGTGCTGTGGAGGAGGTAGCACCTGTGGGTTTCACCTCCTCCTTCATCTGATCTGACTCTTTTCTCAATTATTTACTCCAGCACATAGCCTGGAGTACCACCTACTTTTTAGGTTACACGTCTTACCTTGAGCCATAGGGCAGCTTTCTGGAAATACAGCCCAGCAGTCATGACTAGAGAAAAGCCCTGATACTGGGTTTTTTTTTTATTCTTTTTCCTGACACATTTATGTAAAGAATCTCAAAGGCAGTGAAGTATTCAACACCTCATGCCTTCAGTACAAGGTACGAACCTGGATCCTGTTGGGGATCTGGCCCTTTGTGTGCTGGGACCTTCTTTCTCTGAGGATGTTTTTCACAGGCATGTTCAGAAGCTGGAATTAGGAGGAAACATAAAGCATTATTTGTATTTATTTTAATTGTTCCTTTCCTCACTATTTAGTTGCTGCTGTGTTTGCTATTGTCTTGCGTTTACCTAAATAATGGTTGCCTGGCCTTTCACGAATTTGTGAAGAGGAAAGATGGTGACCACCTGAAACAATAATATCTGTGGCAGAATAGCCTGAGAACTTTAAATAACCAAAGGGGACCGTTTCCAAGGCAGCTAAGTGACCTTTGGATCCCAGAAGCGGGCTATTCATAGAGGCGAAGCCTTTGTCCTGCTTTGACCAGTGGTCAGTGAACTCTGTCAGGCCCCTCGGCTCACCATCTTGGCCCTAGACTAGCAGCTGGTGATTGATTCATTTAACTGTCCAGATTCACATTCTTCTGTCAAGGACTTGTCAAGGAAGAAAAAGGTTCTATGGAGGGCTATTCATTTTACTAAAAGGAAAGGGATGCATTATATGATTGAGTGGATTACTTTTGGGTCAGAAGAGTTCTTGCATTGCTCCGTTTTAATTTGGCCTTCAATCAAAGAGAGATTTAGTTTATCAGCGCAGTGTGGTGCTCATGAAGAGGGACAGATCGTTTCAATTCCATCAGTGCAATAGGGCTGTTTTGTTTTGTGGGTTCTTTGTTGTTTCCCTCCCCTCCTTTCTATGATTCATCCCCCCCCACCATTTTTTTGCCAACAAATCCGTAGATTTTTGTGATTAGCTGATATGACAGAGGGTTAAGAATATTAATTTTTATTAATCTCACTCAGTTTTAATGTGTATGGTATATGAATATTAATGCTCTTACTACCTCTCATATATGGTGTTAAGCAACCCAGAAAAGCCTAGAGTAAGTAAAAGATTAGTGTGTTACCTCTGTTTTAGATGTGGAGAAAACTGAGAAGAGAATAAATTCTACAGGATCAAACTAATAAATTCTTTCCTACAGACAACACAGGCAGCTGTAAAGCTGAGGGTAGAACCTAGTATTTTCTATCCAGTCCCCCTTTTCACCTGATGAACAAAAGTTTGTTGTACCAACCCAGCATTTTCCAAATGCGCAAGAGTGCTGTCTGCCCATTGGTCTGCTGGTTTAGAATCCCTTTTTTTAAAACGAGGAAGGTGTTTCTGTGCTTTATGAAACTTGAATCATGTTTTCAGTTTTATAATTAATGCGTCCAAACCCCAACTTTGAGTTGCAGTAGGGAGGTGTGTTTCCTCTTCATTGTGTTGCCAGGCTCTTCTGTTTGTCTTCCCTTCAGCTGGGCTGTGTTCCCTTAGCATTACGATTTTTTTGCTGATCCTCTTCATGAAGTACTGAGAAAAGAAGGTTGTTGCTTAGCTCCTTCCACTGGAAATAACAGGCATTAAAGAGCAGATCCTGCCAGTTAACCTTCTGCCTCTGTTTGAATGAACATGATGAGCTGCAGCAGATGAAATATGACCTTCAAGTTTCTTTACCCCACTCTCATAAGCTATGTATTGTTTTGATTTGGCTTATTGAACGCGTTATGAGGGATTTCTGATTGGCTTCAGGCCAAAGTGTTACACTTCTGCTAGTGGAAGTACAAGTGCCTAATTTAGAAGAAAATACAGTGAGGCTTGGTCTGTTGTATTCTTTCTCTCTCCCTCTTTTTGAGGGAAAAGGGAGAATTTTGTATTTGTTGAGATAAATGAGTGGCTTAACTGTCTTAAGAGCACAAGAGAGGAAAGAAGTCTGAGGCAATCTAACCTTGCTTAACTCTTCTGTGTTATACACCTCTACGTATGTGTCAGAAATCTGGGATAAGTACAACACCTGTTGAATAGGCCTCCTTCTTTCATGGAGGCCTGATGGTATTCTTTTCATGTCTGCAGTTGCATTTCCTGGGGATCAGTCCCCTTTCTCAGAGCTTGCTTGTTTCAGGCTGGAGCATGATGTCTGAGATGGGGGTACCGGCCTCTCTGTGCTCCACATAACACTTCCCTCGGCGCCTTCCTGGTGGCTTTGATTCGTGGCCTTGAGATGGAGATAGATGACGAGCTTTTGAAAATCATGGAAAATGAAAATGGGTTGTCATTGTGTATTAGAGAATATAAGTAATCTAATAACCAGAGGTATTACCTACTTAGTAGAACATGGTTACTTGCTTGCACAATGACTGGGCAAACTGGAAATCCAACTATTGCCTCCCACCCAAGCAGTCCACAGTCATAGCAAGGTGACTTCCTCTAAAGACAAAATTTTTTTGTTTCTTCTGTTTGCCTTTCATATGAGGGCTTTAATGGTACATTCAGAATAAATTTGCAGGATATTTTCCAGACATACAAGAGAGCGAGAGAGATATACTTGGGGAAAAATATAAGGATTTCTATGACATTGAAGGCAATATGATTTTTATCTGGAAGCCACACTTCTGATTTGTTTTATGTGAAAATGGCAAGAGTTGTAAACTCTTCCCCCTCCCCTACCTCCAGAGATTTTCAGATAAACATCTAATTAGAGGATTTAAGTAACTTCAATAAATAAGCAGTACTGACAATGCCTTTGGTTACTTGGGGTTTTTTTGTGTGAAGTTTGTTTCTGTTTTTCTCCCTGCTGCTTTCAAACTTTACGACATTCAGAATTTTGCTGTTAGTTACTACGTGGTGTAGAAAGACTTACTGGGGAGAGATCTTTGGGGTGTGTAATGCATTTGGGGCATTTGGTGACAGGGAAATGAGCTGCAGGCGTTTGGCCCTTGAGAGTGGAGGCATGTCTTCTTTCTTTTCCCCATGGGAATACTGCAATGTTGACATTTGGAGAGGGGGCTGAAGGGCTTGAATTCCCAGTGCCTCTCCTCAGTGTTTTGCAGTGAAATTGTGTCTTTCATCCTAGGATGCTGATTCTGAAACACTGTAAGCAAAAAAGTGGGGAGTGCTCCTATCTCTCAGGGATAGCATTTCTGGCAGTCTGAAGACTTACAGCATCACCGTGTCAGCTTACTCTCATTCATATGTGGATGGTGTCAGTTTGCTGCTGTATGAAATGAAACCTCTTCCTCTGCCTCTCCCCAGATGTGAGGGAAGGCGCAGTGATGGGCGACACAGCAGAGGAATGTGTGGGGCCCCGCTCCTGTCCGGGGATGCGCTCTGTGGTGCTTCCTCTGATTGATGAGCTGGGCAGGGTGAGGTGAAGAGCGGGTCCTGCATTCTACTTAGGGTCTTGTTTTATTTTAGCCAGGAATAGCATTTATTTATTTTTAAGGGTACATGACTGATAAATAGAGGTCTTACCCTTCAGCTGGCATCTGCAGTGAAATTCATTGATCAGAATGGGGCAGCTTTAGCACTTAGTGCTGGAGGCTCTTGTTGCACGGTGCTGAAATTGTCTTTTCTATGTTGCACTGAGTGATTATTATATTTTCATGTTCTTTTTGGGGTTGTTCTTTGAGGAACCTTAGAATCATGGCAGTCAATCTTTAATTTTCTATTTCTGTTTTTCTTTGGGGTGTTTTCTTTTTTATGTGGGGTGTTTTTTGTTTTGTTTTGGGTTTTTTTGGATGCCAAATTAGGATAGTTGAGAAGTTGTGAATCTTTTGTTGCACGATCCTGCTGGTGTTCTGATCTTTCTCTTTGTGTCGTGAAGTTCAAAACTGTACTGGATGTTCCCCATGCAACAGTTGGGCTATTAAACAGAACTTCTTCACAGAATGGCAATGACTCCAAAGAAAGGCATCTATAGGATTAAGCATAGATACTAGAAGGCAATCACTTGGCAAATTGCTGAAGGGAAGCAGTCCTTGCAAGGGAGAAAGTGGTATGTTCTTTCTCCTGAGTACATGCAGCCACACAAGTAGAACAGCTTTGAAGCTGGTTAATGTGGCTTACTGTGTGCCTCTTCTGTACTATTTCCTATATTTCTTGTCTGCAGAAGAGCAGAGGGGAATTCCTTGATAAGTGCATTAGCATTTATTGTGCACTTCTGTGGCCATACACTGTTGCCTAGATGATAGACTGAGAAGGGAAAACCCCAGCTGGGATGCCTTCAAAAGTGAAAAGATCAAATCTCTTATGCTTGTTTACGTGGTTCGGTAGGGTATGTCAGTTACACCATCAATAAACTGTTGAATATATAGAACCACATATTTCTAAGCCTCAATCTTTTATTTCTTTTAAAACAGTGCTAGTGATAACTCCTGAGGTGATATGTATGCCTGGTTTCATTGGGAAGGGTGGTAGTAGTATATTTTTTTTGCCACTTAGGTAATGATTGAGGTGTGGTAAGGCAGTATGTGTGGTTATGTGAGTAGCTTACACATAGCTGCAAGAGGTGGAAAGTGCCATTGTTGCGATATTGTTAGCTGCTTTGACCAAGGTAAAATAGAAGGACTTGTGTGTATTATCCTGTACTTTCTTCCTTCACAGATTGGGAATTTTGGTGCTTGCCCCTGCATTGCAATTCTCCTGGATTGTCATCTCAGTGTGGCTCTAAGAGCACCTGATGGGCTGGAGAACGAACAGTAAAATAAGGTGCTCATGGGTTGGTAGTATGTCAGTTAGGAGCCTCCTGTTATTTTCTCTAGCACGTTGGTGCTGCCTAGGATCCCATTTATTGTCACAGTTATGTTAATATGTCATGAGTAATAAGCTGTGTGTCTCTTCCAGTGGTCTGAAGAAGTGAGGAGGAAACAGTGCAGTCTAATAGTCACCCTGTCAAATTGTACTTTTCTGTTCCTGCACGCATGTTCCTGCATTTAAGAGAACTTTTTGAAAGGTGATTATCCACTTCTGAGGAACCAATTTACTTTAACTGTTTTGATGTTTTTTCTTAACATACAGCAGACATGCTAATTATGAACTCTTTCTGTTGCTAAGGTTAACGCTTTCCAAAATTTACCATGAACATATGCTGCGTTTTTAGAAAAAGGAAAGAGCATCTTTCATAAAGTACAATATATCCTGAGATTAAAAGATTGCTTCTATCCTTGAAAAAAAAGGATCAGTATCACAGAGACTCCCAGTGTATTGTGATGCTTATGATAATAATTTTGAATCGAGAGTTTTACCCAAGAAGAAAAGCTTAGACAGCCAGCCACATGTTTAAATGTTTAGAGTCTGGTGTGCCATTTGATGTGTCCTGTGCCCAGAAAACAAACATTTACAGGGCTGAAAGCTTCTGAGACAATAGTTAAATGGCAGTGGTAGGGCTTGCTTCTGCCTTCAGTGATGGCCATGTGTCTAGGAAGGGGTTGCATTTCCAAAACTGCCTCACCAAAGAGAGGCTGTTCCAGAACCACATGCCTCATTTGTTCTTTTTTTCTGCTGTTTTTTCTCTGGAGCAGACAAAGATGATACTCTGTCTTTGAGATCCTGTCTCCAGACCTTGCACTTCTAAAGAGCTTTTGCAAGAGGGGAAGAAAGTTGTGTTTTGTTTTTAATGAAAACAAAAACAAACTTGGGAAAGTCAGGATGTACAAGGAAAAGGCTATTCTCCATTCTTCCGGAGGGGGGCAGAATTTTTCCTTATCTTGTCCTTTCCTGTCAACTGTCTTCAACATGCATCCATTTGAGTCCTCCTCTTCTCTTGACTTTCTGCACTGGGATATATCAGAAACTTGCTCACAATAGTTTCCAATCTGTATGTGGAGAAGACAATATACTTTCCTACTTTCTGAGGATACTGTAAAAAAGAAGGAATAAGAGGATACTGTAGGAAAGAAAGAATAAATGAGTACATTTCTGTAAAAACCTCATCCAGAATAGTCTCCTTGACTTCCAAGTTCACAGGAAGAGAAAATACTACATATGAAACTTCAGGCTGGTATTAACTTTGAGAAGCTGGTGGTGAAAACTGTGTGTCTGCGTGTGTAGCCAGAAACACTTTACAGAATGTAGTCCCAACCCAAACGGTGGGGAGCTTAGTGATCTTCAGCGGACATACTCAGACTTGGTTATTCCTGTACAGAGATATTTAAAGTGATCATTTGTCAGCCACTGAATTAGGAGCTTTAAAGAAAGGAGCAGGGGGACCCGAAAGTGTTAGAGGAAACAAATGAGATTGCAGCTGACATCTCCAAGGGAACTTTTGTCCAAGGGTGCTCAGGCTGTTGACCTCTTTGCTTCTCCATTTCATTGCCTTTAGATTATAGCATTCTTCAGTACCAGAAAAGTAGTGGCTAGTTTGTGACTAGGCAAATGCTACTCTTTTTTTTTTTTTTCTCTCTCTGTAGGGGAGGCAATCATGGACATTGCTGTGCAAAGATTTTAATGCACAAAGAAACAGTTTTGCATTGTATTTTAAAAGTGGTTTTTATATATGAAGCTAATGATTTATTTCCTTTTCTCTCTTCTTATCAGGGATTGGAGAGTAATTCCTAGTGATCTGCATCATAGTTTGGAAATCGTCTAAAAATTACACTTAGATATCTGTCAGTAGGTTGGGAAGAATATGAGAGAGGAAAGGAAAAATTAAAACATACCATTGTTTCTTCCTTTTTCCATTCCTTTCTCTGTTGCACCTCCCCCTCTTTGTTTAGTTTTAGTGGTGGAACTAACTATATGATAGGCTAGAAGTAAATGTTTTTGCATTAAGGTGACCATAAGTTTTCACAGAGCAGATTGTTTCCCAGATGTAATTGACTGGCAGTTTGTTGGAGGCGAAACTGCAGTAAGCTCTGCAAAGGAGCTCACCCTTTAGCTTAGCAATCAGGGCCCTGGAGAAGATTTGTCCAGAGCAGGGGTAATGAATTGAGAATAGCAGAAAAGGCAGATGGCCCAAATCCTTCACTCATTACCTCATCTGGGGTCTCCTTGGTATTTTATCAGTGAAAGATTTCTGTAATTACCCCTATGTGCAGAGCAGTTTCTGGTCCCTCCAAAACTCAAAATGTGATTTTTGAGAGGGTCTCGCAGACTAATGCTTTGGAAAGATTTGCTACTTGCCTACAATCTGCCAATACTATTCTGTGAACTGAAACATGAGGAGCACGTGGTGAGAAGGATCAGTTTTGTCTATAAGGAATGTCAAATTTCATGGCCAAACCTGGCTCATTCTGTGTGCTTCCATGTCTTTCCTACTGTAGAAATGGGGTTTCTAATCTTGTTAGTTTTTTGCAATATTTGAACCTTTTTAAAAATCTTGTTTGTTTATTGTTTAGGTTTGTGTTTTCAGTTGAAGTACTGGCATATTTTGCACTCATTAAAAAAAAAAAAAAAAAAGAAATCTGTAAAGATTAGTAAAACAAACCAGAACAACTCCCTTCCCTTACAGTCTTCCTTCTTCCCTCCTTCTGATCCCAACAAAGCAATATATGCCAGAGTTCTGGAGTAATATACACATCACCTAGAGAATTGAGGAGGCACAGTATTTTATCAATAAAGGGTCTCTTAGCTCTCTAAGGTAAGGCCCTGACTCAAAGCCTATTGAAGGATAAGACTCCTACTGGTCAACAGGTTGGAAAAAAAATGAAGAAATATGTGTCAGCAGTCTTAAACGTCTGGCTCTCAAACTTTGGATTTGTGAACATAAAGTGCATGGATGCCAATAAGCTATGCCAGTAGCTCCCAAAATGTCATCCCACTTTGATAAAACCTATTATTTGGCTTAGGAAAAAAAATGGTAGGAAGGGGAGAGGAACCCAAGCTAGTGGCTCCTAAAAATGCGGCTCTGTAATTTCCTGCTCTGCAGGGTTTTCCAAAGCATCAGAATAATAACAATCACTGTAGAATATGATTCTATTCTGTACAAGCTGTAATTTCAATCCACCTTCTTTAAAATGTTAAAATGCCTGCTAGGAGATTCTAAATGGCAAATAGTTAAGAGAAATCTTTGGGACAGACAGATTAATAGGTGTCCCATATCAATTATTGATAGCGTCAAATCAATGGAGCAGTTTCAGTCTCATTTAACCTCCCTGTTATTTAATTGTAATGCTCTAAGGTAATTGCCTGAGACTGGACTCCTTTTTCAATACAGTTCTGAACTATTGTCTTCAAAACTGCTGCGATGGTATTCATACTACCACAGTCTAAGAATTTCTTAATATTGGTAAAATCATAGCGGAATATTTCTTTATCTTTTCGTTTTCATTTTAGGAAGAGAAAATTGGTGTATTGGGTTTATCCTGGAAATATGTTTAACTCAAGAAATATCTGTGAAAACACACAGTGTAATCTGTTTCACAAATAGCATGGTGATAGGCTAAGTGTTATCCTGCTTGCTGTTATTCCCGGTATACACAGCAGGCTGTGGGGTTTTTGTTCTGTATGTTCCTGAACAATGTAGAGAGAGCTTATTAAAAAAGGGAGCATTATCTGCACGTCTGTGACTACTTTTCATTTCAGTGTAGACTGAAGGAAACATGACTCATTACCATACCCAGAATTACAGTTTTGTCTCGAACTAGTATTTTTCATGGAAAAAGTTTTGATGAATTTAAACTTAAACATCTTGCTTAGTGACTAAAGGGAAGGTTTTCTTCCTCAGATTTAATTTCAGTAAGCCAAGGTATAAACATTTCTTTTAAGGCAGCTTCCCTGCCACTTAGAGTGATTATAGAGGCATTTTCCAAAACTATTTGTGAGGAAAACCTCCTGATTTTTCTGAGGTATTGGCAGTATAGATTTAGGGCTAAATGCACAGTTAGATTTTTTCTGTAGAATTTTCATCCTGCCAGCACAGTAGTTCTTCTGTAGATACATAGGCTTTTTGTCTTCTGAAAAGACTCTCTGCTGGCTATTGACCTGCATGTTCAGATGTTTCTGGAAAAAGGTATTAACAAAGAATCTGACAAGTACTGAAATATTTCTG
>WAAD01023804.1:0-13840 GCA_013389945.1 Fregata magnificens | reverse complement strand
TGCACCAGTGCAGTGCAGAGTGGGACAATCACCTCCTTCACCTAGCTAACTCTACTGTGCTTGATGCACCCCAGGACATGTTTGGCCCTTTTGGTTGCCAGGACACACTGTTTACTCATATTCACCTTGCCATCAACACAACCCCCCAGATCTCTTTCCCTGGGGCTGCTCTCCAGCCTCTTATCCCCCAGTTTCCACGTATAACCAGGATTACCCCATCCCAGGTGCAGAATCTGGCACTTGCTCTGGTTAAATTTTATACATTTGGTGATTGCCCACCTCTCTAGTCTATCCAGATCTCTCTGGAAGGCCTCTCTACCTTTGAGGGAGTACACAACTCCTCTTAATTTAATACCATCAGCAAACTTACTTAATGTACATTCAACTCCTGCATCCAGATCATTTACAAAAACATTAAACAGCACTGGCCCTAAAATTGAGCCCTGCGGAACGCCACTAGTGACTGGCCGCCAGCCTGATGTAACCCCATTTACTATAACCCATGAGCCCGACCCATCAGCCAATTGTTCACCCATTGTATTATGGACTTGTTTAACTGAATGCTGGACATTTTGTCCAGAAGGAGATTGTGAGAGACAGTCTTAAATGTTTTGCTAAAATAAAAAAACACCACTGGATTCCCTTGGTCAGCTAGATGGGTGACCTTGTCATAAAAGGAAATTCAGTCAGTTAAACAGGACTTTCCCCTCATGAACCCATGTTGGCTATGACCAATGACTGCATTTTCTCATAAGTGTTTTTCAATAACTCTCAGAATAACCTTTTCCTTAACTTTACCAGGCACTGAAGTAAGAATGACAGGCCTGTAATTACCATGGTCTTCCTTCTCACCCTTCTTGAAAATTGGGACAACATTTGCCAGCTTCCAGTTGACTGGGACCTCTCCTGATTCCTAAGATGGTTGAAAAATAATGGAGAGAGGTCCTGTGATAACATCGGCCAGCTCTTTCAGTACCCTGGGATGAATCCCATTGGGGCCAGTAGACTTACGTGTATTCAGCTGCAGCAGCAAGTATTGAACAACTTCAGAATTGGCTGGGAGTTTTTCATCCCCCCAGTCACAGTCTTCGAAAACAGGCTCTGGGGGTCCCAGGGCCCATCACTGGTGTTAAAGACAGAGGTGAAGAAAGCATTAAATGTCTCTGCTTTGTCTATGTCCCTATTTGTGAAATGACCAACCGCATCAAGTAACAGACCAATGTTATCTCTGATCTCCTTTTGCTATTAACACATTTAAAAAAGCTTTTTTTGCTGTCCTTCACAGTATTGACCAGCTTGAACTCTAACTGAGCTTTGGCCACATGAATGTTCTCCCTAGAGTGGCAAACAGCATCTTTGTAGTCCTCCTGTGTCATGTGTCCTTGCTTCCAATGTCCATAGACATTCCTTTTCTGCCTACGTTGTAGAAGATCACATTACAGTTTAATATAAGAGGTTGTTCTCACTGCTATTATAGGAGTTTAATTAGACAAGAAGCTGATTGGCATGATGATTTTAGCCAGCAGAGTCCATAGAAGGTGAATTAATAAGGAAAATATGTTGGTGAAAAGTGACTTTGTCGTAATATGTGACATACAGTGTCACTAAGAGAAACTACAGGCAAAACAGGCAAAAAAAAAGGTGATATGCCATTAATATGTCAGATGAATATATACAGTACAGAAAAGGGATATTCGTTGTTTTGCACTCAGTGAATATATTAAACTAGAGAAAAATCACTCAGCTGCAAATTAGACTTAGACAAAAATTTTCGAGCCAAGGACTTGGCTATCTATGTAGTGGCTCCAGACTTCTCATAGCTGAGCCTCTTCTGAGAAAATTTTCAAATATTTTGTAAGTCAGTATGACTCACACAGGAAGTGGATGTGTAGACCTTACTGACTCCATAGTGTATATCACTTGTAATGTGGTTGTATGTCAAAGTCTGGTCATCTTGCTGTCGCAGAGGTGCACAAAGTCAAAGATGATATAACCCAAAAATAAAATTATTCCAACCAAAAGTGCTGTGATACTCCAATGAACATTAATTAATCACAGGTTTAGGATGTCAGGCAGGAACCATTACTACCCAGCTGATCTAAGAATTCTTGAGGGTTTTATCCAAAATGTGCAATCACTCACCTAAGAAGATGAGGGCTCTCAACCTCGAGGAGTTACCTTAGGCAGCGTTCCGACACAAGGGGAGAGTTCCCGACTGCAGACCTGCTGCTGCAAGGAGGACCAGCTCAACAGGCCCCCCCCAGCAGGGCTCCATTTATACCCTAGTTGAATCTGATCTGTGGTCATATGTGGTCATGTCTGTTGCCTATTGGCCGAGGGCTTCATCTGTCGGCAACAAGGCAGCAAGGGTGTGAAAGTAAGAACGTGAAAGTAAGGGTGCGAAAAGCAGCAGCGGGTGCTCTGCTTCAACAGTTGCAAAGCCCTAGTGTCTGTAAGCGTTGGTGCACCTGCCACTCTTGTTTTATCACAAAACAGTTTGTAAGAATGGGCAAGATTGTCATGAACCAACTTTTGATTTTAAAAGTGTCTGTGCTTTTCAGACTTAGTCTAATTTTTTTTCCTTCTGCCCAATTATCAGCTTTCTTGAGTAATAACATGTATATTTATCTTGTAGGAGGGGACAATTGTTTTGAAAAGCTTCAGAAGGCAAAAAGAGGGACTGCTAAGACTATGATGAGACTTGTTGCCAGCTAAAGCTATGACAGACAGATTTTTAGATGTCATTAAAAAAGTATTATTACATTTTGATGGATTATTTTCTGTTTGGATGAGTGTTCCATAAAAAATCTGCCACAGAAAGGAATTTGGTAATATTAATGAAAAAATCAGTTCCTAAACCAAGATAATTTCCAAAGTCTGAAAATCTCCAAGGGGAACACAAAATATGCAAAGGAAACTGTCAAACCATTTGGGCCTTGACTGTTGATATTTCCCTTGGAAAGTAAATTTTTCTTAATTTCATTGGTTAAGCAATAAACATATTCATTCACAGTATTGCCTCAACACTTACCTATCATAGTTTGTCACCCTCGATATCACAGTTGTATGGCTCCCTTGGTGCAACGAGATCGGATTCTGCTGAACTGCAGGAGTTATAGTCTAGAGAAGGGCTAAATGTATGAAGGCATTTAATGAAAGAGGCTTTTGCCAGGACAGAAGTGTATACTGTCTTTTCTGTATTACATTTGTACTACTATAGTACTAATGACATATATATGCTCATGTTTATACAATGCCATTTTATCTTGTAATTATCTTGTTAAAGTATTAGTGAAAGGAGATTAAATTCTGTGAAATTTGCTGTTATTTCAGACATTTTATTTACAAAATTGTGAATTAGAGCCCGTGAGTGCAATGCTTTTTCCCGTATTACTGCACAGGATTGCACCAGGCAGAAATTACTTATGAAAAGAAAATAATTCAATGAAATTTGATAATGAACTACAATCTAACCTTAATTTTATGGGTTGAGATTTTCTTTCTTTGGTCAAAATAAACCATGTGAGAGAAAGAGTGGCTCAGTGGACAAGTGTTTCTGTGCTGGTGTTATCCTTTGTCTCCATATCGAGAAGAGGAAAGATGGGAACTTTTTTAGGCAAAGTGGTATTGCAGGACCCCTGGAAAAAGATAAAAGCTCAAATTTTGTTTTTAAAATAGTTTTATTAGACACTGAATGAGACAATCCTGGCAACTGGCAGGTGTCAATGTAATTTGATCTTTTACTGGATCAGAAAATACAGGAAAAAGGAAGGAATGGGATCAAAATTGTTGAAGTATGTGGTTCCCAAGATTGACTTTAAAAGATATACATTTACAAACCACTTTGGTGAGTTTTCAATAGTTTATGTTATTCTTGGAAGAATATTCATTTATTCATCATACTGTTTAAAAATGATCACAGTAATAGCAACTACATAAATGGTTTTATTTAGGTTCAGCCATAATGTATGATTTAACTTTTGGATGTGTTGATATAATTTTGTATTTAGTTTCATCTGCATTTAGAGGTGTTGTTCAGATACTTAAAAGTATATGTCTTGTGCATTTGCTTAATGGCACCTAAAACATCCACATGGAACCAACAGGTATAACAGAAGACCCATGGTAGCCCTGAACACTTAGAAAGCAATGACAAGAGATCAGGCAGGATAGCACAGAACAGTCTAACATGGTTTAGGCAACTGAATGCAATCTTTGGTCTTATACTGTAAAAACCGTAGAATAAATGATGGAAAAATGAAGAAACACAGTATTCTGCAAACTCCCCTGAACAAAAAAACATATTTTGGAATGTTTATGGTCCAAATTAAAAGCCTTTGGCTTGCTGTAATAGTAGGTATGACATCTGATAGCTGTGCAAGGCAGCTGGACTGTAACACTGGTATGTAGTTATCTCGAAGTTGTTCTAAGCTCAAGACATTCACAACTGTCACACAAATAGAGCTGGTTTCATAGTTACCATTAGATATTTTCAGGGAGACTTTTTAAGAGAAATTTTTAGTTTTAGATCAGACTAACAAAATTATTAAAATAAGCAATACTTTTGAGATCCTTCAAGGAGTTGATAAAAAAAAGTAAGTTCCCACCATTCACATTTGTAATTCTTCATGCACTATGGTGTGTGAAAGAAGTAGGATAAAGATGCTTAGATGATAGGGTGAAAAGAGCCAAGTGAAAAATGATGCCAAGTTGAATCCTGTTTCACAGAGTTCTGATAAAGGAACTTCTAGCCATAGAGCACATAATATTTAGGGCACAATATATTTAGGGGGCTATTTGCAGAGATGAAAGGAGGAAGAAGGAAGTGAGAGCATTAAAACTATATTGCCTGTACTTGAGGTTTAACTTCAACATGAGCATAATTCATATGAGCTTGATTATAATGATCAAGGATTCCTAAAATAGAATAAATAACATGTAATATTGATGGTCTCATGGAAACAAATATTTCCTGATGTGAATCGAGAAATATGATTCATAGAAATAAGAGGTCAACAAGAAGATAAGAAATAGTGAAATAAACTCACATTAATTCTTATTTCAAAAGAGCTATAACCAAAAAAATGTATTTAGGTTGTAAAGTACAAAAATAGCAACAATTACTTAATGAAAGAAAGCTGAGCAACTTTAATATGGTCTTTTACTATGTAACTGTGATTGACCAATAAACCCCTACAATGCAAGAAGGCTCAGAGGAGATGGGCAAGGGCAATGTGCCCATGAAGCTNATGAAGCTCAGGGAATAATTGAGGCTGTGACTAACCACAGCTGTTGCAAAGAAGCTGACTCTGTCTCAACACAAAGGAGACCAGAGAGTGGCCTCTTTAAACAGCTATCAGCAGTTCAGTGGATCAACTGGTGGTGTGAATGTTTCTCCATGACTTTATTAGAAGAGTGTGAATATCTCCCTGAGTTAGCCAGACTACCATGGAGGTGNGGAAGGGGAAGGGGAAGGGGAAGTGAATACATGGCCCAGACCAACATATAAAAACCAGGCAACTTGCAAAAATTTTCAGGGAGAGCAATGGGCTTGAGCTGGCTTTAAGCCACAATTGGGTTCAATTCCTTCCCAGCGACTGGCGATGCCCAGCGTTGTGACTGTGAGCGTATTACAGAGCCCAGTAATGGGAATCACATTGGTACTGTGACTGAATTGTGAAATTGCTATATTTTCCAAGTGTAACTTACATTTGTATTATGTTTTCAGTGTATTTTGTGTCACTCTGCTAAATCCGAAAGCCTGTGTAACATCAAATATCTTTAAATAAGTAATTTGATAGTAAATATTATACCCTCCACACGTGAAATATCTAAAAGAACTTGGTCAGAGTGTATTGGACTCTGACAGTATCCAGTATAATAAAACTTACATGATGTCATACTGTATTTCAAATCTTTGCCTCTTTTAGTAGATAAAATAGTATATGTTTCTTATTGTCTAAAAAATTATCATTTCAAAACAAATAATATTATAACTAATTTTGAAGCTTCAGGGCAGTTTCTGTGGGGGTTTTTTTGCCTGTATTTTTCCTCTTTTTAAGAGTACTTCAGAACTTCAGTTAGTATCACATAGTCTAAATAGGAGAAAAATCCAGTATCACCATTATTATTCTTATAGTTTTGCCCACTATATTATAACATATGCTTTAATTAAAATTATAAATGTAGTTTGGGAACTTGTCTCAGATTGAATCATGTTTGTACTAAAAAGACATTTTTAAAATATAATAGGTATAAATCCAGCTTGAGTAAGATGTTTTGCACTGGCTTGAGAAACAATAACTTGTTCCAGAAAATGTGGGTTGTTTATGAGCAATGGCATGAGAAACATGAGAAATTAACATAAAATCAACAAGAGAAATTAAGTGGAAGCAGAGGTATATTGTTTTCTTTGAGTATTGATTAGTTTAGCACATTCATCCAGTTCCAGTAAGTATCAATATCAGCAGTGTGTTCTGTTTACAAATTAAAATACACAGAACTTGGATAAGAAAATTGATTCAGATGAAAGCTTATTAGAAGTTATAGGAGGAGAAAATGTAAAGTTTTTTTTTTAAAATTCTTTCAATACTTTTATTAAAGGTATATCCACAGAACTAGCATAACCATGTTTTACTATCATCTGCTTATCTGTTTGTATCAAAGCTACTGACCTCTTTTTTTCCTCTTTCCTTCCCATCCCAGGCTTAAATATCTAAAGCTATGAGTTTGTTATTTCTGTGCAGAGGAAATTATTAAACTTCTGTTGAAATGCTTGAAGCATTTGCAGCAATGACAGTCACATATCTAAGCATAACAAAGAGGATATCAACAGAGATGGGAAGGATTTATTATCAAACATTCAAAACCATTAAAGTTCACGTTATTCTAAATCAGAGTTGATTGTCAGAGATACCAAATTTAGAAGCAGCACAGGAACGCTAGGATACAGTAAAAAAAAAAAAGTATCTTTTGTGTTTCCTGCATCAACTATGCTCCAGGGAGACATCTGAAATTGAGAGTCTGCCCTGGGATCACTGGAGAAGAATACCTGCAAGTCCTATATACCCACCTTCTGCAGACAGCTGTGGAGGCTGTGGGCACTGGAAGCTGTTTTATCTCCCTCCTCACACTACATCACACACTTGAGATCAACCTGGAGGGGAAGGAGGACAGGACGCAGAGAAAGGGAGTACAGTTCATTAAACAGTAACAAATCTCCCTCACTTCATTATCTTCTTTCACTGCTGAGAGGTGTCACCATACGCACCACTGAAGCCAGTCAGTTTTTGGTTTTCTGTGCATTCTGAAAAACATAATTTCTTTCAGAACAATCAAATTTTTCATTATTCATTTCTGTATTTTATTAAAAATATTTCATTTCTTGTGACCTTCGTAAAACTCCATCTCACCCCCTGGATGCCACCTCTGTTCACTTTTGTGGCATGTGTGTGGCCTATGTTCAGGAAGTGAGAAAAATATCTAAGAAAAGAAACTGACTCACAAATATTACCAAGCCACATCACTACCAATCTCATAAGACATCACAGTAGATCACTTGTGTTTTGAGCATGATTTTTTATTATTTTTGGAATAAAGAATATATGTTTTAATGTATATTATAATTTTTAGCAGATAATAATAGTAAATGATCCTATATCCCTCTCTATACAATATTTCCTACCTGTCCATTCATCAGCAAATGGGATAGCTATAAAAGTAATTAACACCACTTAGAAATCAGTGGAGTAAAGTGAAAGCATGAGAGCACGATTTATTCAAAAAGATAATTAGTATTTTTATAAAATTCCTTTGCACTGTATGCATTTGAACTGTGGATTTCATTGACATTAATATCAATAAAATGTTTGCTTTATTTTTCTGTGAAGCATAGTTTCGTTCTTTTATGAAGGAAAAAGGTGAAGGATAAAAGGCAACTAGCTGTTATGAGGTAGGTATTTGAAGTGCAGCAGTCTAAGGGATTATGTTTAGGCAGGAAGAAGATTCTGTCTGAAAATTAAAACAATATAATGCCTCAAAAAGGTTGGAAATTCAGAGTCCTTGATTATGAAGGACTTAGAGAAAAAAAAAAATGAGAAGAATATTACCTAGAATTACACAGTATTCCCTGACTTGATTCACTCTTACCAGGGACAAAATCCTGTCCTTGATTACAGAATGATTTGTGCATATTAGCCCTATTAGTTTTCCAGAACTGAAACCAAACTTAACCTCAAAAAAATGCACATGGAGTGCATGGTTAAACAAAATGCTATGTTTTTGGTGCATATTTTGTCATTTGCAATACATTTTTCTAGGTCATCTGAAATGCTTTGGTTCATTTTCTTACTTTTTCATATTTGTTGTAATTCTATTATGGAAACAGAGTTTGTATTTCCTATTTAACCAAATAACAGCTCTGTCTGTATCTTTGCAGAACTTGCCCTCATGTCCATTTAGATTACTAACAACCAGGTAGCTCTCAACATTCAACATAGGAGGCAGAAGTTTTAGAAACAACCGATTTCCTCTGAGCAGATGAAAACAGTGTGTCCAGATCCAAAGGAAATTTGATCAGAGACAGAAACTTTGCACGTATTTATGATCTGCATTTACCTTCTGCATTGATTGTTCTATACTTCCTGATTGTCAGAATGGACTATGCCTTGGCCATTAATCATAGGAAAATGTCTTACCATTTCCAGTCTATTTTTAGTCAGGAGTTTTGGGGGATTTTTTTACTTCCCTTTTTCCCCCTATAATTTTCACATTAGGCTTTTGCTTTCCCGCATAATTTCACTTTGAAATTTCACCCTTTTTTTTTTTTTGGTGTCACATTTAGGAGAAGGAAATAGTGTGATTCCAAGATAAATTTGCTTGTCATAAAAGAACAGACCAGGTTATGTCAGAAAAACAATTAGGACTGAAATCAGAAACCAGTCATTTTCCTAGAACTAAGAGGATTAAATGGAGGAAGAAAGGTACTGATATTCTTCATTTTAGAAAACTTGAAATAACATTTTCCTCACTCACTTTGAATTATAGCAATAGTACTTTGAGCAACGCTTAAAAGAGAAATGGCTGTTTAATTGAGGGTGAAAGAGTAAAACCTACTAATCAAAGTAATTTTGTTCTGAAGCGGTCCATNCGATTTTTAGCCTACTTCTACCTTGACAAATGTCTCTTCCAATGTAGCCCTTGCCCAGGACAAGGCCTCCTCCTGACTTTATTCCCAGTGTTCTCAGGCATGTGGAATAAATTGCACCTTTACAATGTTGTAACCCATGGAGCAAAATCCTCCAAGATACTGAAGGGCATAGAAAGAAAATCAAAGCTATGAAAAGAAAATTCTCTTGGTGCATACTTCTGTACGTCTATGTGAAGTGCTATAGCGTAAACCAAGAATATACTGGGCTTTGAGTATATTTTGCAAAAAAAATTCTGCTGGCAAATACTAATGATAACATATGAACTTGTGTCTTCAGAGTCAGATAGGTTTTACAGACAGTAGCCAGGTAGGAAGAATCCAAGATACCAGATAACATTAATCAGGTACCTCAATACCAGGTATACATGCATGGTCTTCCCTTGGGATTGCTCTAAAGGATAATTCATAAGCTATTCATCAGCCCTTGATTTTCAACATAATTATCTGGAGAAAGCCCATGAGAGCTCTAGTAGCGCAAAGGACTCATTTTTACAGCAGCCCTCTGCCCCTCTGCAATACTTCTTCCTGAGGCCTCACTGTATCTCTAATTTTGTACCCACTATGCATCAATGATGTTTCCGAGTGCCAGAGAAGATAAACTTTTGGCACAGACCCACTGCAATTATGTCACAAGGATACCTGATAATTGTGTTTCTATTGGGAACTGTACTTTAACACTGTGTCCTGTATTTTAAGTGGTGACAAGTACAAACCATTCCAGTCCTCAACATATTGATAGAGATTGCTGAACCCATTAACCTAGCCGAGGCAGCTTCATGCCTCCAGGTCCAACAAGTAGTGAGGCTGAACATGTGTTCTCAATAGGCACACGCACACATGTATACACCATGTATATACATGGCCAGCCACATAGATCAACACAGGCACACTCAGCACTCACACAAAAACAACACCAATGGCCTCACCTGGTTCCCCTCTCTGGGTGATTTGATGAAGTTTTGTTAGTGGCAAATTTATACAAATACATACAATATGAATCCCTCCAGCAGCTGGGCTCTCATACTCGGTCTGTCCAGCAACTGCTCCTGAATCCCTGCTCTCCCCAATTACTGGCACCTGGGCATGTGAACCCTTGAGGCTGCAGCCCCATGCCAGCTGCTGGTGCAGACCCTTTACGCACACCAGCACATGCACAGCTGCACAGCTTTTAGTGAACATCGAGAGCCCGCTGTCTTTCCAGTAGTTGAGGCTAACTGGTCCTGGTCCCTTAAGCAGCCAACTTCCAGTTATCTTACTCATAGAGTAAGTTCATTTAGAAGAAATTCACACACATATTATCTGTCCCAGGTTTAGGTTGGCTTTGATATTTCGCTCTCAGGCCACTGTTCCCACTCCCTGGCTGATATTTGCTAGCTATCACACACACTGGTACACACTCTCCCTCACTCCAGTTGTTGGCACCACGGATGCACAAGTCTCTGTAACCTGTGGTCCTCTGCTAGTTGCTGGCACTCAGATCCCCATACACACATATGCACTCAGAGAGTCCCTCATCCAGGGAAAAAGTTAGAAATAGCAATTAATGAAAAGACAGGACAGCCTGCACTGATCAGGTACAGGGCGTGGCCAGACAAGTGTACTGACCAGCCCCTGTTTACACACAAGTGGCCTCTTTTATCCCTTATGCCTTTATTTTACCCATACTTTTTCCTCCCCCATCAACCTTGACACTTCCCTTTCAGCACGGTTGGTTCTTTCCCTAAACATCCCATAATAAGTCTTGTGGAATTCTCCCTTGCATCCCAAAATGAATCCCATATGACTCTGTCCATGAGGTGCTCTGGGAGCCGCCCTGTGGTATTGTGGTGCCAGATGACCCCAGCCCACAGGGCTGATGCTCACACTGATCATTGGGATGCCCCAGCTTGCCTCGTGCCTCTGGGCTTTAATAACTTCCAGTAACTCAGACTATATTTTACCTCAGTCATAAAACCATAAACCAGAAGTTTAAATTTAACAATCCAAGTAATAGTGTTGAATCTGGTGGGGTTGCTCATCTTTAAAATAGGCACATGGTTAAATATCATGGTCAGATGGAGTTTTATACTATACTACCTTCATTTCACTCTGAGTTTCCTGATTTTCAGACCGAATTTGCCCATGATGACTTTTTAATCATAAAGCATACAAGCTAGGAAGCAAATGAGAGGGCTGGTGACAACTGTAAGCAGGAGATAAACAGTATATTGTCTCTGTATGAGTTTGGTCATATGTGCAGGTAGGTATAAGTTACTGGGAGGAATAATACCATCTTGTATAATTTCAGAAACTTTTGAAGAAAAGCTGTGATTGAAATAGTATTGAAACCTTTCTTCTCATCCGGGTTAAACTTGGTGTGTGCACATATATATAACGCGTGGGCTTCTCCATACATTCCATGAATCCTTTCTCTTATTAGGATGTTCTTAAAAAAAGAACAAAACAAATACAGAAAATCGAGGGATGGAAGGGTTTAATAATGAAAGTAGGTATGTTACAAGCATCCATTTGTTCTAGACATTAGCTTAATAAATAATTTTGGACACTTTAAATCTTTCAGCGGAAAAACCTTTCACCCAATTCAATAAACTGCCAACAATGCTCAAAGAATCACATTCTTTGGTAGAAAGTCTGAATCCCTTTTATAAGTGACTATCAAACATAATTACTAAGTACATAAATGTTCTCTGAGTTACACATTTTAGTCACTTATTTATAAAGCAAGTAGTTCTTAAATTATTACATTTATTTATGCTTCAGCTGGTGATGGATCATATCTAATTAGCAGATAAACATCTCTTATAAAACGATGTCATTGTGCTGCATTCTTAGGATACTTATGTCCTTGAGTCTTATCCATTCTTGATATTAACTGTCAAAAAAATGCTAAAAAAAAAAAATTTTTTTTTTAAATTCATTACAGTAATCAGTATTTTGATCTGTCCTTGGGAAAATATAACCATCTTTTATTTGAAACATGAAGAATTTGTTTGTCTGACTTGGGGATTTTGTATTCTTTAATTATACTCTAAGGTTTATAAAGGGTTACATAATTCCAGAATAAAGGCACACATATTGCAAAGTATAACTTGACTAGTTCAACTATGTGGGGTTATTAACTACTGATTAAATTTTGTTCTGCAAATTTCACATGGCTTTAAGGAGTTTGTTTCGGTTATTGCTATTTATTCTACACTATCTCCTTATAAAGGAACAAAATTGCTACTATTGTGTAAACTTTTGCGTAGCATTTTATTTTTAGTATTTAATTGTTGTTATTTTCATCACTGCCAAGAAGCAGAAATGCAAAATTTTCATTATTTACTTCTGAATTAGTGTTACATTCCTAACACTTCCTGAAGCCTATCATGTATTGTAGGAACACAGGACTGGGATCAAAAAATTCAGATTCAATTCAAGTGATCATGTAATTAGACATTTACTTAGTCCTTAAAAATCCACTGTTCCTCTCCACAAAACAGTCCTGAAATACACATTATTAAAAACCCTAAAAGCTATAAAGGTAAAAAAAAAAAAATGATTACAGAAAAAGAAAATAAGAGAGATTAAGGAATATACTATGTCTATGCTTAGGAGGAGGGAAGAAGGAGGACTTTGCCAGGTGAAAATGACATTTGTGGACCTAACAGGGAGAAAGGGAGCTTTAAGCTATTTGTCCCTGTGTCCTGTTTTTCTATAATAAGGCTGGGTGCTCCTCCATCTAGTTGCTCTATGCAGACTTATTTTAGAATTTAATATTTCTTCTTGTTTCACTGTGCCACTTTCATAATCTGCCATTTCAATGTACGAAGAGGGAAAATAGAGCATGAAAAGAAAGAATGTATAAAGTCCAAGAGGATAAAATAAATGTAAATTTGAGTTTTCAACTGGCACTTAACCTAGTCATTTAGCATAAACTCTGTAGCACTTTATTCTGGCTATATAGGGTCAGATCCTCATCTGTCATAATAGTATAGTTAAACACCTCAATTTGTATCAGCTGAACATCTATCCTACATTCAATATTTTTCACCAGAGGAGTAATTTATGTAGTCACACTCCCTTAGTATTTGACAATGAGAGTTTTGGTTACATTTTTATTATATATGAAATCACACTCTAAAAAGCACTCATTAAAAAAGTCCTTATGTTCACACCTTTTTTCAAGAGGCTGGTTTCAGAGGAAAGCAGCAAAATTTACCTTTCAAAAGGTAGGATGCATGGTGATATTCTCTGAGAACATTGATGGGGTTATTTTCAGCCCCGCAACTTAAGGGTTTATCATTTAGTCAAGTTTGAGTACAAGAGGGGTTGAAAAAAGGCAAAGTACCTTATTAGAAAGCATAACACATTGTCTCAGCCTCCAGAAGGACATACAGAAATTAAGCAAATGTCAGTGTTCATTTTACATGTAGTTCTTTGACAGTTTCCAACTATACTACCAATCCAAGATAACTTCAAGATAAAACATTGTCTGGTACTCTGCAAGTTTGCAAACAGTTTTGCTGTTATGGCAAATAAAATTTTTAAATTGTTTATGTTAATAACCATTTACATGGACTGTTACAAGTGAAACAGGCTGGTCAGTTGTTGGATCTTTTAATGAAATCTACTGTGTATTATTTGTCTTAT
>WAAD01023797.1:26169-65518 GCA_013389945.1 Fregata magnificens | reverse complement strand
ATATATACTTTTTTAATTGTAGCCAAGAGGAAAAAAACAGCATGGAATAACTTAATCGTTGCTAATTATAATATCACTGAGGTAATTACAATAGATTTTGATTGTCTCATTTTCACACCAGAGGAGGGCACAATACTGGCTTTTCTCTTAATACATATTTGTTTTTAGAGAAGAGCTGACAATTACACTAATTGTAGTCACAGCATGAAACTTTGTTTTTAAAGAAAAATTTGTCTACATGTCACACAGAATAAACGCATCCTTTTTGATTTGTTAGGTGCAAATTAAAGACATATTAATTGCTTTGTTCACTGTAACAATACAGAGATCTTCTCATGCGAGCACAACTGATTTTGTCAGAGTCACATCACTTGGAATGTATGCAACACCCAAAATGAAGATGGCAGAATGAGCCACCACTTCTCCGTGGTTAATATGGATGTCTTTTAATAGAATATTGTCACCTGGAGGGCAACAACCAGCAGCCGTTCTTCCACTGCGGGATCCACTCAGATGAAGTCGCAAGAACCAAGACAACTGGGCCAGACTAACTTGGTGTAAGCTTCTCTGACTTCACTTGGATTCTCTCCAGCAGCTTCCAAACTGCAGCAGACTTAAGGTTCAGCATCCTTTGTCTGGCAGTGTTCAAACTTTAAACGCTCCAGAGGCAGATAGAGGAAATGTGAGGGTATGCAGTACCAGGCACAGCCCTGACCTGGACACAGGGAGGGGGTATACCACCTCTGAAAGTGCTGCCACTTCATATGCACCATGAGGAACTACCAAAGGAAAACAGCCCTCCTCACTCACCCTATCAAAAGGCTGTACTTGATAAGTAGCATGAGCTATTTATCTTTTGTGCTACTCTCATCCTCCTAACGAAGATTAAGGCATAACCTATGGTTTAACCTCACAAAGTTACACTTAGCCCTTACAAAGTTTAGCTTATCATACTCTACATCAGCAAGGCACCAGGTTTTCCGCTACATGTCGCTGAATCTGAGGACTGGGTAGCAGTGCTCTGAACAGGACTTTAATCCATTCTATCACATACTTGCTCTGCCAAAGCTGCGATACCTACCCTCCCAGCCTGAGGACTCTGCAAAGTAATAATGTTGATGAGCAAGGCGAGAAATGCAGTGCACATATACAAATGCACTTTGCCAGGTCTAAAGAACCACAGGGTAGGAGCATGTCTTTAATACCTTTGCCTCTCCCATGGAGGTGCGAAAGCCAGCTAGAAAGGTAAATTCTCCTAGTTCTAATATACAGAAAGAGGATGCAGAAATGCACTAGTGTACTAATAAAAACAGATCCTGAAAATCTGAACTGGAACATTTTTAACTGACAATACAATAATTTTGGTTTTCTACTATTTAAAATTTTCAGTAAGAGGAACATGATATTGCTACTATAACACACCATGTCATTAAAGTTGTCTAATAGAACCTCACCAGCTTACCTGCTTATGTGGTGTCAAAATATCACGCACCTTTCAAAGTGGTATTGCCTGTTTTCTGATGGGAAACTCACTGTCAGTTAACATGCAGGCTACTTCAGATGAAATATCCCATCAGACTAGATGGCTACTACAGAAATTTGCACCCTTCTGGTCATAATCTTTGGTCTTTCTTCTACTGTTTCCAGACCAAAAGCAAGTAAAACAGTTGGAGGTTATCCTCTCTAACAGCTTCAGTGAACACACTCCACATATCTTTATCGATACGTAAGTCTGCCCATCCCTGGCAAAATTTGGCATATGAGTCAAAGCAGCTGTACCGCATTCTTCTGTAATCCATGCGGTAACCTCAGTATACCCTCTGCAACACACTGGTGAAACAACCTGTTGCTTACAGCTTTCTGTGTTTTGTCGTAGCCACTCACAGAGCCGAAATTGTTCTGCTTCTTGCAGTTGAGCAGTACATCACAGATCACCCGAAAATACCATGCAGATTGCTAACTACAGACTAACAGGCTGTTCAAGAGCTGACAAACGATTCAAATGTATGAAATTTTAATGTTGGGGGTGGGGGGAAGCAGTTCTGAGAAGGTAGAGAAGTGTCTTGGAAAAAATGGCACAACTCAGTATCCAGTATCTTTAAAGCACATGTTAAAAGGCTTTACTGGACTTGGACCACATTTGTCAACTCTTTGCACAATCGGGCCCCAAGGACCTAAAATTCAATGGTGCATGATGTTCTCGGTTTTCACCAAATTCGAACATGGCAAAGGGTGCCCAGGCCCTAAGTTTTAATATAACAACTCATATGGATTAGCACAAGCAATGAAACGCTAACGCATTTCTCTTTTCAAAAACAAAGCAAAACAAAACCCTTTTATCTTTTGATCGATGCATGTAAAATATATATGACCAGAGTCCATGACAAAGATATCCTGTTACACTGCTCCAAATGTGTTCTGCAGTAGTCATTTTCCTTGTTGCACAAGACTCTTATACTGAAAAAATAAGAAATAGAGTAGATTTGAACTGCTTGCTACTTTAGGAAACCTCTACCTATATCACAGGAATTAATGTTTGACTTTTATCCCTGTGTTACACATGCATATTTGCCACCAAAGCCAAACTAAAAGCAGAAAGTAGCTACAGATTTTACATACCAAGTTAATTAGCAATTCTTACCAAACAGAGTGTATCTTTTCTTCTCAGGGTTCAGCTTGGTCTCTATTAGACATATTTACGGGAAAAGTCAATGGATAAGACATTAGAGGCCAACCTCAAAGTCAGAATAAAGCAACCATAGACCTTAGAGAAGTGCTTTATTAGCCAAGAATTGGTTGGTTATTGATCTCGGTCTATGTCCCTGGTCACAATAGCACTTACCCTAATTTTTCTAGTGTAAATATAAGTAAATTTGAATGGGTGTTGTTGAAAACAATCTGTAAATCTACATTTTGTGGTTTATGTTGTAATTGTAGTTACGGGAAGGTTCAATATCTGGAGCATGGTAAGGAGACAAGGCTGTGGCATGGCAACCTCAGCTCTGCAAATATGTCCTGAAGCACTTTCTCAGAGGTTATTAAAATGACTGGAGCTATCACTCTGCTTAGAAGCAGAGAAACCACATGGGTACTCATAAGAAAGGAACTGAGAAAAAACCACTGTAAAGAGAAATGTTATGCATTTAACTTCAGCTTTTCTTTTCACTGAGGTCAACCAGATAATTAAGCAAAACAGATATGCAGAGTTTCTTTACTTTTCTGCAGACAAACATTAATAAATTACTGCTTGCCTCAGCACTACCATGCTTTCTTTCCTATATTGTGCCTTTTTTATTTAGTTTCGTCCTTAAGATTTATTTTGAGATCATTTTCAATTTACTTCATGGCCTACTGCATAAGACCCCTCTTCTATTTTTCCTATTGGGAACACCTGTCTTGATCATACTTCTATGGGGTTAATGAGGGTTAATGGCTATTGTATTTCAAATTGATATTACCAAGCAGATTTCAAGTAGAAATACCAAAAAAACCAGGATAGTTGTATCTGCTGCAGCACTTCTCTCCATTTAGGTTAGCACTGAATGGACTATAATGTTGTATTACTTTAAAAAAATTGCATAGTTACTGCAATATATGGCTGGAGTTTTCACTATTGCTAAGTGTTATTTCCTTCCAAACTTCTCATTGTTACTCAGAATCAATAAGATTTTTATTCACTTCACACATATTGAGAGAGAGGCAAAAGACCTCTGCCTACAGTTCGGCCATATCATAGAAAACAGAATAAAAAAGAGGCTCTAGACATGGCCTGCAACATCCATTCGCCCTGGAGCAATAGGTACGTGCAACCAAAGCCATAAGCTGAGACTACCCCTTATTAAAAACATAAGCCGAAGCCATGAACTACCACTCCACTGCCCTACAACTAAACCCCATCACTACTTATCTAGTCTGGATAAAATTAAATCCTCTCTGAAACAGACTGAATTAGAAAACAGAGCTATCTGTTTAACTGACATATGATATGTTTAAATCAGCTCAGTGGTCTGTTTTCTGTTCCTGCACTACCCTTTCTCCACTGACTTGATAATTTCCATCCTACTTGTGACTGTTATGTTCCATTGAAACTTTTGTTTAAGTGGAGGTTGACTGTGCAGGAGACACGGTTTTTCCCAGCGGTTAGAAGTCGGACCTGAAAACCAGAACTTGCCTCAGGGAAAACATAGCGCAGTTTCTCAGAGTCAAATTCAAAACTCATCACCACTGCCTGTGTTTTCTCCTGCCAAGCTCATCTGTCTCAAATACAACTGCAAACTAATTAAAAGATTTCTCTTACAGGTGATCTGATATTCCATTGATGAGCAATGGGAAGACCACCCAGACGATGTCACACGAGTGCCAGAGAAGAACCAGAAGCAAGTCTGCTTTACATTCTGAAATACAAAGCAGCCTCTCATTCCTCCCCACCTGCTCCTGCATAAACCACTACTAGAATCCACCAGCAGTAGCTGAAGTGGCTCAGACTTGCGCATGCATCTCTCTCTTATCATTAAACACGTTAGCTTAACTTTATAAAATCTTACGGTAAGATTTTAATTTGGTTTGAGTTGTGGGACATTATCACTGGTTTTTTCATTTGTTTGTTTTCCTGAATGAGCTCTTGATTCCTCATCAACAAGCTATGTAGTCCTTCAGAGTCTACAAAGTAGGCAAGAAGCAACTTTTGAATAACCTGAGCAGACTGTAAATCAGGTTATAATGAAAAGCTACTGCAATCCAGGATATCTGAGTGCAATTCCAACTTTGTATTACTTAAAAAAAACACCCACACACAAAAAATTTGGAAAAAAATTTACAACTTTAAGCGCATTAAACAACCCTCAAGGCCTCTCTAATTAAGCACCGACTTTCTTCTGCATTTCCTTGCTATGAATGCTTCAATGGAAGAGCTGGTTTAAGAGACTCCCACCCCATTCTCCCTCCTTCCCTGCTGTTCTTCCTGCTCCCCAGTAACTCCCTTACTCATGCTGAAGGAATCCTTTATACAATGTCACTTAATAAAAAAAAAAAAAAAACCACCACACATTTCACATATCTGGACTATGCATTAGTTCAAAAAGACCTAAACTTGCCCAAATAAGAGCAACGGTGATTTAAACCAGCTTTGCCATCAAAAGATTTGTAACGTGGAACCACACCTTAAGCAAGTCTAGAGCCGAAGTAATTAGTGGCAGTTGCGGAGCTGAGCTAAAACACTTTGTAAGTTCATTGATCATCATTATTATTGTTCCTCTGTATCTTGCAGCGTAGTGAAAAACCATCTGGTCTTGAGAACTGTTAACACCAGTGAAACCAACAGGAATGAAGGGGGCTTAATATCTCACAAATGGGGCTGTTAGTACCCAGAATATGCTACTACATCGCGTCACTGGTAGATATTGTTGACAAGTCACAAAATAGTATTTATATTTATTCATGCAATGCAGCAGCAGAACTCCTTCTCTGTCTGCATCTCTAATGACTGTTAGGAGACTATGGATGAGAATAATCACAAAACCTGAATGGAGATAATAAAACCAATAGTGTTCAAGTGCTGAAACAAAGAGAATCCCCAGTGGGGCAGTGATCTTCTGAATGACTCGAGTAGTTCTGCACAAGCCTTTGAATCTCACTTTGACGTTTAAATGAAGAAAGGGAGAGAAAAGCGCAGGCCAATTTCATTGATTGGTGTAACTCAGGAATCTAACATAAAAGCATTGGGATGACTCACAATGCATACAACATCTGAAACCAAACTCCATTCTCTTCTATTCCCATTTCATTAAAATAACCTCCTATTTTCTTCTGTTATAATATCGTATAAATCATGTATAGTCTGGTTTGAAAAACCCCATGCAGGCGGTTCAAACAGAGCTTTCTTTATTGGATTTCATTTGGGAGGGGAGCTACAGTGTCTAACGCACTTAAAAAAAAAATCAGTGTTTTCAGCTGAGAATTTGCCAAGCTTGGATTTTAAAAGCTCACAAACTCACAGCTTCCTCCTTCAAAAAGCAAAAATTCAGCCAAAACGTATCATCAGAAGTGAGGCATTTGCAGGGCACGGAAGAGGCTGCGAACATCTGATCCACAGGCCGCAGCGAGGAGCCCGCCGAGGGCTTCTGTGTGTTGCCCCATGCTGCGTTCCAGTAAGCCAAACTCGAGGAACACCGTGCAGAGGAAATCCTCGTGCAATACCAAGTCGCTATACAAGCTCTGTAACTGTAGACTCTAATAACAAACATTTTTTGCCACTGCCAGCATGCATCTCCTCTCGTGGCATTGCCACGTTTTGTTGATAAATTGTTCCAGTCACACAGACAAAACCAGACACAATTTCAGAGATCGACAATCACCTATAAACCAGGCCCTAACCCTCCCTGTTGAAACACATCCTGTGAGCACCCCTGACGGTTCAAATTGTTACCAAGCATAGAAGGAGGGCATCATATACTATTAGAAGTTCTAGTTCGCTGTTATTGCAAGAACTCATGTCTACTTGTAAAATGTAAGAGGCAAATGTTCCTTTGCCCGTATTGCACTTCAGAAGAGCCAACAAGTGAGAAAACAAGACAAAAAACCTACTCTACCCACAGGAGAACAACAAATTCCGCCATCGGCTCTTTTCCCAACCATGCCGACAAGGTCAATAAAACTATAGCAGCTCTTCAGAGGAAGTAATCTGTGTCACCGACAGTCAGGGCACCTTATTCCTTCCCTTCACGAACACAGTGAGGTCCGAGTGGACGTGCATGGGCCAGGCATGGTCCGGAGACCGTATGGTCGTGCTCTTATAGCGTCCCATCTGAACTACAGGACTGATTCCTTAGAGTCTTTTAGGACATGGCACCACAGATTGCAGACCAGAGCCAGAATGTATTTAGCGAGGAACTTTACACAGAAGGCACATCCACTGTTTTAATCTATTATTCATATACGTATTTGATTTCCACATACAGTTAAATGCAAGAGCATTATGATCCTCCTGCATTAAGTCTCATACCCCAATGCACCCAACTTTTCTCCACAAAATCTTTCACCTGCCCCTTCCAGCACACAAACACGCGTGTATTGGAGAGCCCTGGCTTATGCTGTTTGACATGAAAACAATAGCAGTTTAAAATGGAACAAACAGCTGTCCCTGCTCGGAGGAGCGGGTGGCCTAGAGTCAGCACAGTGCCTTGGTAGCTTCAGTTGTTTAAAAAGTGACACACAGGATCTGACACAAACTGCTCGACTGTTTCTAAGCAGACGATCCATTCGAAAGAGAGTGCACTGCATTAACTTATGGAAGGCCCAGACTGTGAAATCATTATAGCAAATATCTTTGCTTTACTTTTTGACTGATAACCTTCATCATTAAAATTAATGTCAGCATAAAGTCAAAATTGTACCTATTAATACAACTCTAATTGATACTATAAGTAGAGAAAATCTCACTATGAATACAATCAATTCTGCACAGATCCTGTTCCTTATTGACTATTTGGTTCACTGGGGATAGTACTTTTTAGCATCGTTTTTATTATTTTTCAGCAGTGATGCCACCATATAGGTCTGAGGCCTGAGGGTATTTGGCGATTACATTTAGACTTCCTGCGACTTTCCCAACACACAGCGCCAATATAGGAGGATGCTGTTAGTACACAGTCCCCTTGGGTAGCTAGTTATGAAACTTGAATTGCTGCACTTAAGCGAGCCTGTCAGAATGCTTGGCCTCCTAGACACCATGGCTCCGGCTCCATCTACAAAACTTTAAGTGGCACTTGCTAAAAGTATGGAAAAAACCCATATCCTGTCTTTGCATCTATAGAACAACACTATTAATGGTGTTCTGTAAGAGCACATGTAGGCTAGGCTAGGAAAACCAAGACTATTTTTCAGACGAGAGCTCATTTCTTACACTTGTACAAAAAACATAGTCGATTTTACGGATGGACAAACTGCGTTATAAAATTTGTTGTAAAAACTTGTCTGCAACTTAGCTCACCTCTGCAAATGAAATTACTCCAGGATTTTTGGTATTTTTCAACTATTTTGGAGAAATTCTTGACAGCCTGCATGTGATTTCTCTTTGGTAAGGTGTACCTCTACTTCTGCAAATACTGCTGCTAATCCCCAGTCGCCCGAGAAGCCAACAGTACCCAGCTGAGAAAAGGGGAGCAGGAATCCCTTCCACGCTTCACCCGAAGGCTTGCTGCCGTGGCCCGGGCCTCAGGAATACCCGCTGCCTGTGCTGGTGTATCCACTGTCCAGGGCCTCACGGTAAACCGTGGAAAGTTATATTTATATAAGATATGTATAAATAGCTACAATAACTATAGAAAGTTATCTATAAATATATATATAGGTGTCATAAAATAGTAACTGGGACAGGGAGTAATATAGTAACATAAAATAGTAACAGGGACAAAGGTTTTCTGCTGGTCCTTTGAATTATGCACTTAAACGGGACTGAAAGTCCTACTACACACCTTTGGGTGTGTAGCCTGTGCAAAACTCATCAGTAGAAAATAAAATTCTTTTATTCCCTGTTCTTACCTCCTTAAACAAAGCATCAAAATGCCAGCATAATATTTTGAACCCTCTTAACAAACGAGGCAAATTTTCAGAGGTGACAGGACCTTCGCAGATGCCTCGGCTGAGCTTGTCCCAAAGACACGTGGTCAGGAAACCACAAGAATGGGTTCGGTCTTGAAATTTTCCAGTTCTTGTTATTACTGAAACTTCAGAAAGCATAATAAAAACAATTGCTGTTATTACAATGATGGCTAAATATAGGGCACTCATCACCATGGCATCTAGCTGCCTCTATTGAAACCTGAATTGTCCTAACGAGATTGAAAATACACCAGCCTTCTTGATACTGGCTGCAGGGAGAACAAGTTCTTAGAGCTCAACTGACGATTAGATTCACACTTAAGTGTATATACATAGGGAGCCAATTTCAAAGGCGTGGGCCTGCTAATGAGATTGCCCTGCTGCCAGCATCTGCAAATCTGTACCCTCAGGAAGTGAGCGGTAGTTTTCCAGATGAGCACAGGTTACCTGGTGGAATGGAGATGGTGCTAAGGCTCTTACGAAAAGTGTCAGGGAATCATTAATAGCCACGAGCACTCAAGCACATCATCTTAAAAAAAAAGTGCCTCCAGCAGAAGACAGTCGTCCTGCGTTTCGGGCTAATGCTGAGGCAGAGGAAAGTGCTACCAAGTGACTCAACTAAGCTACTATTCTCTCTTCTGCATTTTTGGAGATACCATATTGAAGCACTGAGCTTATCAGTGCTGCTCAGACCATGAGATCTGATACGCCTGATTGCAGCGCATTGTGGTAAGGCCACAGAGTAAGGAGATATTTGGAGTTTGATATCTACGTATTTTTAACAATTTTTTTTTAATCATGATTACTGCACACATCACTTAGCAGACATAGCTGCTGCCCTAAGTCTTTATTAACTAAGAGAATACTTAGCCATATATCTTTTGCTTGGTACCCAATAGCCAGCGACAGCACTTGAGCAAGCAGAATGTACCTGTTTTGGTCTTTCTTCTCACGCCATGTCCCCCCCTTCTCTAGTCCCCTCTTCGTTACTTTTCCATGACCCAGTTACCAACTTGCTAACTTCTTTTTAATTTACACTTGCTTAATCAACAGCTCCATTAACGTTTGTGGACCTAGGAGATTTAACACCATTTTCAATATTACTCACATCAATAAATTTGACAAATATGCATCCATGAGACATTTTGGAAGTTGACAGTGTCTTTTATGATCTACTGCCTCCAAACAATAAGCTGAAAATCAGAAAAAATGAGTCTTTTTGAGAGATGCACATGCACACACACACTTCAGGAGCTAGATAAATCTGAAAATTTAAGGACATGTAAAGTCAGATCTTCAGCTGGTACAAATCAACACAGTCCCCTAATTTATACTGGCTAAGGATATGACCCTTAAAAATCTTTTCCTGACACTTCTGATAAAGAAAGAACATTAAATTTCACTTTATAATTGGACTCTGTAGTTAAAAATAGCCAGATTCTCTCCCGATTAAAGAGACAGGAAGATATAAACCAGATTTATTGTCTACTAGATTTTATGTTCCATTTTCTCTTGTCACAAGAGAAGTAATTTTGCGTATGTAGCCTGTCCAGCACAAAGCCATTTGTTCCCTCAGATACACTAATTCAAGCATAAATACATAGATCCATACTAATAAGCCACACCTCCCCCATTCATATAGCTAGGGATCCTGCCAAAATGTTTTCACATTCCCTGGATTTGCACTGTTCTGTGCTGAAGTTCTGTCTGAAGTGATCGCTACTCTTTCCCAAGAAAGTCAAAACCCAACTGTAAAATATTTGTGGGAAAAAAAAAAATAATCTTTGGAATTGGTTAAAATATTTAATAATATCTTCTTATTTAAAATATTTTTAAAACCCAATTGTTTTCACTAAAGTCCAAGGGTACATTTTCTTTTCCTTTTGGGGATGAAAACTCCTTTTTTGTGCACGTGTGCGCGTGCGGGGAAGAATCCCATCCAGCTTTATGAATAATGACAGCCAGAATGAATTGCAAGTTGGTCTTAACAAACATGTTCTCAAATACATTACCCCACTACTCACTCAGCCCTCTGTGTAAGTGCTAAGTGGTGGCAGGCAGCAACAGCCTTGCCTAGCAATCTCTGTAATTAAACATTCAAACACAGGCATGCTTTTCTGCAAATGGGCCCCCCAACTTCCCTTTTTTGAACACTTTCTTCAGAAGGAAATCTCACACAGCTGTTGTAAGAACACTGCATGACATCTGCAAAATGTCTATTGTACAGACCAGGGTGAGAAAACAGCCTAAAACACCAACAAGCTGGATCTGACCACTAATTGAAGCCATTGTTTAGGAAAATTACTCGCGTGTGGTCTAACAACTCATCTGAAATTAGTGATTGCTGCAAATGAAAAAGCAGAATTACATACCATCGCCCATCCCCCATCTCTCCCAACGGGAATTGTGCCGGAAACAAACATTTACCATCACATACAAATACAATGCTGGTTTATATCGTGTATTTTTTGTGTTTTTTAACTGCATCAGATGCCAGCGAGCTGAATTCCAATGCGTATTACTGATACTGTCAGCAAATATTAAATAGATTTTTTTTTTTTTTTTTTAGTTTGTGAGATAATCAGAAATGTGTCCCTCATTTCTCTCTTCCACCCAGTAGGTTTAAATAGAACAAGCCATTTGTAGCTTACTGTGTATCTTACACCTTATTTACACTGAATTTTTATCTTCCAATGCATCTTATTTTTTGTTGGCATTCCCCACCATGCAGTTTACATGGTGATGAAGAAATAGCCTTGCAGGCATTGAAAAAGAGATACAACATGTTAAGACATAATTCCCTGCAGGGCATTCGAGGCGGAATTTGTTGTCACAATGAGTCCAAGCTTCCATAACTATCCGTGTTTTATGTGGATTTGAAACATAAAATTAGATTCATCTTCATCTTCTGAAACAGCAATCTTCCCATGAAAGCTGAGAGACAACAGCATATGAAAATGGTAAGGGGGAGAGAGAGAGGACAGAAAGAAGACAAGAACTGAATAAAATGAGATGCCGCATTCTTCTAGTAAAGGAAGTGAAGTTCCCTTATGGGTAATAATATATCATGAAAACTTTGCTGAAAGGGATTGAGTTCCTGCCAAATTCCTTGTTTACATACAAGCGATCTCTACCGAGGCTTCTCAGCAAGCCAAGTACGCAAGAGCACCGAGGAAGCCAGCACTAGAATAGAAATCACTACTGTTGAGAGGAAGGTTTGTGACACACTGCATTTCGTGAGTAAGACCTGATTTATGGATATGGCCTCCGTTCACCTAGGCAGGGACACAGAGCACCAACCCAAGAGTGCTAAAGTTCAAAACAATAAATCTCAAGTTTCCTTGGTCAGTCCAAGAGCGGAGCTTAAGGAATATACTGCCCTAGTTTTCTGGGATCAGGCTTTGCAGCTGGAGTAACTTCAACTTTTCTTTTTCTTGAGGGGCTTCGGATTTGCCAGCTTGGTCATATTCCTTTGCTGTCCTTGGGGCACTCAGAAAACTGATTGGTTTTAAAAAAAAAGTTCTCCAGAGTCAAAGCTACTTTTTTTTCTTATTTGTATTCTCCACATTTAAATATGCAAAGAAGAATATTTTATTGCGTGCAACTAACAAACAGCACAGAACCTGAACAAAAGGGAGAAAAAAATATTATGGTTTGATCATTCAAACAGACAAAGGAAACACACTAATCGAAATCTTCCCAAATAATGTGGGACTAGAATGTAATTCTTTTTGTATTTAATTTAAATCACATGCAGGTTGTTCTTTTATTGCAATTACTTCAGACTTACACCAGCACGAGTACACAGTCTTACATTGGTTTTTCTCCCTCAAAAAATCAATGAAACGCACAGAATAAAGTTTTCAAAGGGTTTCAAATTCATTTATTTTCCTGCTTCACTCATCTGCCTCGCTGCCATTAAAAACATCAAATACTCTGTACGCTCAGTTACTGACTTGCACTTTTCAACCATCTATTGTTCTAAATTTTAGAGAGAGAAACATGAGAACATAATAATATAGATAGTAGGACACAATAAATAATAAGAATTTCCGCAGCTATCACATTAGCTGCGTTACACATCTTTTCAGTAATGCAGTCCTAAAACTTTCAGAGTTTTCCGTGACCAACATATGTCATTACTCTGACATCACACATTTCTTTTTAATTAAGAATACCTTTGCCAAATGTAGTGCCATATATTTGGCCTAACTTACTTTCCTGCAAACAATGCAAATCGACTTATTTTCCAATGCTTTTGATATAGATCAAATAAATAAAATAAACCCAGGAAAGGCACTTAAGGACATTCTTAGCTTTCATTTCTTGACTTTCAGTAGAAATAGTTTGTGTGGAATTGAAAATCAAACACAAAACGTCAAGTGTTTTGCTGAATTGGGTTGACTGAGTCTGATGCTGATTGCACCCCCAGCTGCAGCTCCCCAGATGAGGCTGCAGCGACAAGGACAAGAGATGAACACATGCTACTAGCCACAGGGTAAATCTGGCCCCACAGGTATGATAGGAAAAGCTACCTCTTATTTGAGAATCCAATCTCTACTCTTTCTGGCGTGATACTTTCAGCAGAACGCTCATGCTCACTACTGTGCAGCCCTACGTCCTTTCCCTCTGGTAAAGCCCTAGTAAATAACAGGCTCCTTGCAGGGGGACTGTGAGGTGACAACCCTTTTTCCTCTCCAGCAAATACATTCTTTGGTTGTTACTAAAGTCCTTGTACTGCAATAACCCTCCCAACTCCACTGCAGAAGTTATTTGGAGCACCAGTAGCCACTTTCCTGAATCTATCTTGCCTTCCCACCTTACTATCAATCATGTGCCTACGAAGCAGTGCCTTGCAGGTCAGGAAGTCCTAGATGCCTTCTCGCCCATGTTTCACACACACAAGTCCTAAGGGTAAGGGACAGGGAGAGACAATATGCTTCTCCATATCAAACATCTTGACTCTAAAATGGAGGAGGTATGAGCAGAAACACAAAACAACAGCTAAAGCTCTGTTTGTGGAAGGAAGAAAAAAAAAAAAACAAAGAAAACCAAAAATTAAGTCAACTTATCAACTAAATTAGGAATAATTGGTGAAATGATTATGCATAACACACACAGAGGCACTGCTCTGGGTAAAATAGGTTCTGCTGACTATTTCTCCTGGCTATTCCATTTGATATTCTCCATATCTAAGTTCTGCAGCCTCAGACCCAAAATTTTAATGAAATGCAGTGCTCTGTTATTAACTGCTGCTATACTAAGATCCCAAAGGAAGTAAATGCTTCATTTAATTGTGTTTATGTTAGCCCACAATACATGTAGAGAAAGAGAGGCTGGCATAGGTATGCTGCAAGAGCCTTTATACACAACCTTCAATGTATTTTTTTTAGATCATATTTCAGAGAATAAAATCAGTTAACAACATTTTCCTATGAGATTTCAGCTTAGCTGTAGGGATAATATAGTATTACATTTCATTAAAGTTACAGGTTCAACAAATGCTGACTGCATCACTATGATCTTTATTGGGGCTACATTATGAAAATAATTAGAACTGATCAAAATGGGTGGGGTAGAGTGAAGAGAGGTATAAAATTTTCCATTTTCATAAATGCTTTTCTTTTTCATCACGGTGAGCCAGCCACCCTATATAAGTATTAACACAATAATGTGGAAAATGGCCATGAGAAATATTTAATTCAGTAAAAATAATGCATATGAAAAAGAGTTTCCTGTTACTGTGTTAAGTTACCTTAATTGAATTCAGAATTCTTGGCCCTCCACTTTGGTTTTGTGTTCTGGGAAAAAAATAAGGACTGCTGAACACTATAGCATAGTCTAAGTCTTTGCTGGAGGAAATCCAGATTCATTAATGCGAACAGGATTTTTGATTTCTGGCTCAGTCTTTTTGATTTTGTGCTCCTACAAGGTTTACCCCAAATTATTCAGGCATATCTCAATAAGTCTTCTGTAATGAGAGGCACCTAAAAGAGCTAGAATTTTCTGCATTTATACTCAATATCAACATATAGTTGATATAGATATGATATACTCAATATCAAACATATAGTTGTCATATGGAAATTGAAGTTCAGGTGTGAACGTTCAGCACTGCTTTAGAAAATTGAAGTCCAATACAGACTTATTCAGTCTGATTTCCTCTCCACCGTAAACACTCGAATATCTTGGCAAAAAGTTGCTTTGGCATACTCTGCATATAAGCTTTCATTTCAAGGGCAACGAAGTAGTAAGATAGTTGCTCCATAAACGCATCTTTTCTGTTTCCTTCCCAGGCCTGCAATGAATCTGATGCAGGTAACGTGCAAGTTCTGGGTTCTTCTGGAGAACTCAAAGAAACTTCAGACTTCTTTAACTTTTTCAGACACTGAAAATTTTCACAAAAAACAAACCAATTTGTCTACTAATTCCCACTTCCTTTGTTTTCCACAGAGAACATAAATTGGTTTCCAAATCAAGTAGAAAACAGTGCAGAGCTTACCTTTTCGGAGGTTTCAGTTCAAACCTGAAGCCATACCTAACATCTTCAAGAGGCTCTTTAAAATGTATAAAGATTGAAGGCGAATCTGGGCAGTTTAAAGTTTTACATGTGGAGACCTTGTAAAATAGAAGTTTTCATAAGCTTCTGTGAAAACCTTCCTGGATCTAACCACAACATGCTTTGCATTTTGAGTGTCGTCCAGAGAAGAATGTCAAAACGAGGGTAACTTCTACACGAAAGAATTGATGCACTCGGTACAGCTCTCGCCGCTTGCTTTGTTAGTCAGTCCGATTGCCCTCTTTTTTTTCCAGAGATATACATAGAAAGAACTAGAGTAAGTGACCTCAGAAAAGAAACATTTAACCTTATCCTTGATGTAAACATCTCACACTGATATTGCAATGTAGGTAAAGGAAAACATGGCAATTTACCAGAACAAGGTCAATACCACAATAAGGTAGATGTTTCCTTTTTAAGGTTAACTTCTAAGGGGATTAAAGCATTCCTTGCTAACATAAGTAACAAAATGGCACATACCACAAAGGTTTGCCTTTTAAAAATCAAACAGAGCGGTCATTGTAACTGGTCAGTTTTGAAAGAGAAAGGTGTGCACAGTGGTAAACTATTCTAAAAAGTACGCCCTTTATATTTCAAATGAATTAAGTAACAAACCATCGCTGTGTAAATGTTGTTTCTTTCTCAACTGTATGCTAACATGATAGAGTTCACATACGTACACATTTATACATATGCTTGCCCACACAACTAAAGGAAAAAGGTAAGTAAATAGACAATAGGCACGACAAACTTCTGTTCTAGATATTCCTCTATTAATCCATTAGCAAATTTTAGAATCATTAAAGGAAAGTAGAACGATGGTCACCCTTGGAAAGCAAGTGTCATATGAATTGTTAATAGTTAGTATCCCAAGCGCATGTGAGTTATTATAATCTAGCACATATTGAGGAAGCCTACTGCACACAGAAATTACCAGTTAACACTTAATTTTTGCATTCCACATCTTTGCAATTCATTAGAGAACACTTAACATTCTCTCTAACTTCAAGCTCTGCATGATCATGTTTGATCATGAGGGAATTTAAAATCATTTGTATAGCCAAGATTTAAATACAAGAGGAAACAGAGACAGTGATGGTTAGAAAGAGAAGCACGAACACATTAAGGGACAGACCAAGCTATATAGCAATGAGAAAGCCAATACAGACACGACAAGCAAACTTACTCATGGCAAGGGATGTTTATATTAAAAAAAAAAGTCAGGCAACTTTTATTTATATAGGAAATATGCAGAGATATAGTTAAATATTAGGGGACTTGGCTGGTCCATCAGCCACATCAGAGATGAAGACACAAGATGTAAATAGATTTCAGAAATGTGGTAAGTATTTAAAATAGCCGGTGACACACCACAATAGCACTGAATCCAGCATAGGGTCTGAGGGTTTGGACTATGTTTTTACGCACATCTCCCTGCTCTGGGATTTTGGGAGAATTGCCCATACTCCTGCCTGTCAAGGACATACAAAGCTGTGGTTAGAGGGGTCGCAGTATCTGTAGTTTGTCAGAATTTGTTCGCCAGCCATCAGGAATTCCTGGTATCACTCTGACTTTCCCTCCAATGTTTGTGGCATCATCCATTACCCATCTTCCCTCGGGATTATTTCCCTAGGACCTTAGAGAGGTCTTACTGCAGTGTGTGCCTTAGGCAGACACAGCCAAATCTCCGTTGCCCCAGACCGCAATACCTCCTAGTAAATCAATCGATCTAGGTGAGTCACCTTGCAGTGACAGCCTTAAGCTTAGCAGAATACATTGCAGGCTTAGTTACAGGATAAAGAAGGTCTTTAATATGCAAGTTCACTGTCCAGAGGGAACTGAGGGAGACGTTTAAGGCTATGGTTTAAAGACTGATTTTGAAGAGACTAATGAGAACTCATTTTAAAAGGTGCTTAGAGCCCCCAACAGTTCCAAACCACTTCAAACGAGCCCGTTTCTAATTGAGGTACAATGGACTTTTCAAGACAGATATTTCTAACCTTGCTGCGGTATTGTACTCCTCACCTTTTGCGTGTACTGGGTGCCATCATTCCCTGCAACGCTTAGGATACCTGATGTGACGCAGAATCCATCCTGGCATTCCTACCGCCATCACTCACTCGAGCGCTGAATAGCCCCAGTGCTCAGAAAGGGACTGGGCAGAGATGATTCAAACAACAGTAATGGCTACATTCAGAAACATTGCTGTAATGAATCTTTCTTTGCATCCCCAAATAAAGAGTCAGGATCAAATCCTCAACTAGGCTAGACTGAGGAAGCGATATCAATTTCCACTGGCCCAGAATGCTCGTAATCAAATACATCCATTTATTATCTGTGACAAGGTTGGAGACGTTAGGCAAATTACTTTATTATTCTGCAAAAATACCAGCTTGTCATTAATATTAGCCTCTGTCTTTAAAATCAGAGATATAAGCAGCTGCTTCATCTTACTACATCATGCTATAATCCGAAGTGCCCTATAAGGAGCTGTAATATTTAAGGTCTTTTAGCTGGTACCTCTACATCCTGATTATCCTTTAGAAATTAAATGCTTTCAATATACATTTGTAAGAGAGACTAACAATCTCCTGCCACTTGAAGGATGAAGATGGTAAATGATGGCTGGGGGCGGGGGGGGGGCGTTGTTTTGATGCTGCCAGGCAGGCTGATGACTTTATATTCTGCGTCCATGGCTCAATGACCCACAAATCTCCTTTGATATGCCAGGCAGCAGAGAGAACCAAGCTGAACGGATCAGGAGAAAAGTGAAAACGCTTCAGCAAGGGGCCCCCGATGAAGCCATCATGTGACAGGAATCCTAAGACTCTGTTACGGAGGGGAGAGGCGAGAGAGAGAGAGAGAGAAAGAGAAAAAAAGGGAATAGGGCATTGTGGTGGCACAAGCTGATAGAGACGTCAGAGACGCTTCAGTAATCTCACGACGCTTTGGCCCAGTGTGGGGGCAAATGAGGCCCATATTCAGCATGGTGTGACGGGTAGGACCACCCCGAAAAAGCTGCGAGGGGGCAGGCAGTTGGACAAATCAAAGCAGAAGAAAGTAATTTTCGATAAATTAAAGAAATCTCCATGGAAATTAGCATGAAACATTTTCTAATCTCCCGCTTTTCACTGCCGACAAGGGTCACTGGTTTAACTTCTCTCTCTTATTTTATTATTCCCCAGCCACATTCCTCTGCTTTTTTATATCCTTCAATTTTTACTACCTCTTTTTCTTCCAGTCTATCATTTTTAGCTTTTCTTATAGCAGCTTCTTAACCCTTTTAGGACTTCTCATAGTAAATATTCAGGAGAATTAACTGATCCATTAGAGTTTAAAGGACGTACTCCAAAGCAGTTGGCTTTTCTAACTATCTGCAGTATTCTGTCTACCGAGTATGCCGTCATTTTAACTGTGATCAAAGTCAAACATTCCCTTCACAGTAAAACCTGAAAAAGACCGCTTTTCCACAATCTCCTTTAGAGATAGAGTGCTGACGCTGCTAAATACCAACTGCAAATACACTGCTAAAGGTAACATTGCTAAGTCGCACCATTACGACTTTTTGATTTTTAACTTTTTTTTTTTTTTTTTAATATAACAAGTCTTTTCTATTTGGTCCCATTCTGTTTTTGCTAACACAAGAATGTCAGATTACCACCTCTTCTTTCTCACCTTTGTTCCGGGAAGTCACATTTGGAAGTCTGTTTTAAATTAAGATGGATTAGGAACATTAAACACTAACAATTTTTTTTTTTTTAATACATATGAAATAGCAATGAGGTTGTCTGGTAAAAAGACATTGCTACTGTGCATACGAAGGATATTGAGCTAAAGAGATACCTGCCTTCTGGCTATTGTAACTTTGCACTTGTACGCATAAAATCAATAAAACGTCAGAGATCTATGATCCATGACTTATGGTATGGAGACAGAAAATGTGAACAAAATTATCATGATTAAAATGATGATTTTCACAAAGAATATTAGTCCAACTTCATTTCTGATTGATATAAATAAAGTGTAATTCTTCCTACATCACTGGTAAAGAGCCAGGGTCAAATTTACCTTTGAAAATATTTATTTACAGTATAGATATTTTACACCATGTAATAAAACCAGTTTTGTAGTTTCCAAAGAACACAGACATCTCCTTCAGTAGATTAAATTTCTAAAGCCATCGAAATATATGTGTGTGTGAAGACTGAAGTCTTTGTATAATGATAAATAGTAATGGCAAACTTAATTAAGCCTTGGGCTCTTTTTTCTGCCACTTGTAGATGCTATTGGATCTGAGGATGGATCTCCCCAAGTTTCATAGTTGGTCACAGAAGTATGTTCCCTGAAATGGTTTCTATAAAAAGTGGTCCAAATATGTCATTTGCTATCACTGAAGAAAGGAGGTCTATGTAGAATGATAACTGGTACAGTTTCTATCAGTTTTACTACTTGCACAAGCAGTGTGCTACATGTCTCTCATTTTCTTGAACAAGACAGATGCCTCTGGTGTGAAAAATACAGATGTTGGAGTATGCAGCAGACAACTGTGGTTTATCAAAAATACACTACTGGCACTGACTGATGTCAGACTTAATCATTCAGCATCCTAGCAGGAGCGAGTGAATTATTGGGTCTTAGTCATGTGTGGTTTATGTTTAAAAAGTAATACGTCATCTTGTTTCTTCTTTACAGGGGTTGGAAACTATTGAGCAGACAGCAATGCCTGGGGCTGTAGGTAAAAAGCTGGACAGAACCCAGAAATGAAGGTGCATGACAAGGGGTATAGACATGGACAAGTATCCATGCTTTTTCTGAAAGAAATGTCAATGAAGGGCAAAAAAAAAAAAAAAAAAATCAGCATTAGAAAGATTGCATTGAAAGGGAATGGGGGAATGGAAGAGCCTATGCTTGACAAAAACATTTCCATATTTAATATCAACAAAATATACACAATTTTGTGTTTAAATATATGCATAGTTTAACAAACAGATTCTTAATTTATTCACTGCTTATCATATTTTAGATGATGTTTAAACAACACTACACACACACACACACGTGTGCACACAAGCATAGACAAGGCTGGTTTATTAGTCAAGATGAATTCACCTGTACACAGAAATTATTTCTAATCAACCAGTGATGTCTCTTGCAAATATCAGGCCAGTCCTGAAACTATTATTTGTATGAGCACCAGTGAAGTCAAGTTTGATGAGTCATTGGAGCCCTTCCCACCAGTGAAGGTTTGCAGGATCAGGCCCTTTCAGTGTATGACATGGGAATGACTAGGATGTGCTCACACCTTTAACACAAAGGCAGAAATGAGAGCTAGATGTGTGACTCATTAGCAGCCACAGAGATGGAGTACACTGCCCGAGTCAGGCCTACACCATTATCACCAAGTGCCTATGATTACCCCTCCAGGATCTTGAGAAAGGTGTCAGTTAGACCATAACAAGCAATGCCTTTATCATGCATACTTTTTTTAGAATTTTCCCATCAAGAAATACAATTTTAGAGTTAATGTTAGTTAGCCAGTTATGGGAAGTCAGGCTGTCATCCAAAATTCATGTGATAGATAATTCAGAAGAAAACGTTTCTCCATGAACTTGTGATTAGGTAAACAGCATAATGCACAGAGGAAAAAGTATATTAATCTGACTATCGCTTCTTCTCTCCCATTAATGGTGGATTTAAGTTGCCAGAACCCATAAATGCAACAGCTTCCTTTAAAAGCAGTAAAATAATTTTCCTGTATAAATGGAGACTTTCAGGAGATCATTATTGGGAAACTGACATTATATTCCGCACAGAAATAGGTCTCCTCTGGACTTCAACACATACCAACTACAAAATGCGAAGTCAAGTCATTTAGCATTTATTTCAGCAGAAATGGCTTACCTCCTAATTGAGGAGCTTTAGTCAGGGTGGGAGGGGGGGAGAATATAATCAATCATCTTCCAGCACTTTCACTGAACTAGTGTTATTATGTGCGTTGCAGTGGTGCCCAAGACCACGAGCCACGGACCAGAGGATCTTTACTCTATGCAATGTGCTGTCTAATCCTGCAAAGTCTTGAGCTCCCAAGGACACTACTATACCAGTACTCAAGAGTTGAGACTCTTTGCCCATCTGTGGATCAAATCCAAATATAAGACAAATGCAGCTCAGAACTCAGCGTACTGAATATGTGCAAATCTAGGACCTGTTTTGGCAAACTTTGCACCAAGAGAAAGCGTCACTATGAATGTATGCATATGCCATGGGCCCTTCTTCCCCTCCACTTGGGCACTGACCCCTAGCCCATAAGGGAAGATTAAGAGAAAGTAAAATGCGTAGTTTGAAGAGGTAACCCATTATACCAGTCTGCAAGCTGTTGATTGATATGCACATCAATTTTGCTTGGGAAGAAGGTGAGGAATACAGCCCTTTTGGTTTACTTTCCCCATAGTAGTATTTAGATTGACCAGGGCTTAGGTAAGAATTGAGACCATAAAGTAAATTCTGCAGCATTCTGTGATATGCCCAATCTCATGAAGATGCATCCTTGTCAGTGGCAAAACTTGGCCACAAATGGAAAAACTACAAAAAACCTCAAGCTACCATAACAGGAAAAGTCATTTTTCTCTAATTTAACAGGATAGTGTCATAAATTTATCTTGCACTTAAGGAGTGTCTTGTCACTTATGATTTGATAATGAAAGAGGAAACCGAAAAGTTATTCCTGTGTTACAAGATCCATTTACATAATGTCTTCTCTTAATGAGTTCAGATTTTGAGAAGTCACTTCAAGTGACATTGTCTTCAGTGGACAGACGGACAGTTTTACAGCAGGAAAAGAATTGTCTAGAACTAGTGATTGCCTTTACTAATGTGGTGCTTTCACCCCTTGAGGCTCATTATTCAAAGACTAGAAAGAAGGTCTTGCCATCAAATGGTTTTGACAAAGTTTCATGTATTATTATTATCTTCTGGGGCATGAATTTGTATTATGGACCAGACAAACATCTCAGGTGTGCAATTCATATTTGAGGGTGTATCTGTCCATGCAGCCATATATATTTACCATTTTTCATTGACACTGGCAGTAGAACACGAGCAGAAAAGCCTTTTCCACCTTGATGACAAGAACAGGTTGCACATGGAAGTACATTTTAACTTCCCTAGCTAGCCATGCTGGTAGAGCACTTTCAGTCTGCCTGACCTCTTCTCACTCTATCACTCTAACAGCATTACCCAAGTTCTCCATCACCTTCTCTTGATAGGGATTGACCTAGGCTCAGCTGGTAAGGTTTTCTAGTTTAGAGGGATTATCACAGGAACATAAGGGACACAGTGGTGTGCAAGAGGAAGAGCATGAAATAGAAACGTGAATGGGACTGAATTAGTCCATTTTCCTTGGCACACAAACCACTTGCATCTGTAGCTCAGATTAATGATTAGGGAAAAGTGTAAAAATGCAGAGCTGACGTCCTTCTGTTTGAACAGAAGGCTTCTACACAACAATGAAAATCAACTTTCTGCAGGGGAAAGAAGTGAAGTTACGCAAGGACAGTCAGGAGTGGGAACTCGGAACTTTTGACTCATTCTCGACTCCTACAGCGTAATAGCATGGTCATAGGTACTAGCTTACAACTACGAGAAGTGGGAGAAAGAGGCATGGGGGGCAGAGAGAGAGGAAGATGAGGAAGCGGTGCACAGATTTCAAAGCAGACTTCAGTTAAGAGGGATAAGAATCACTAGTTTCCTCTACATAAGCATATCTTTGAAAGGATTTTCAAGAGAGAGTGAAGTTTCTGAACTAAGTCTATTACAAAACTGTGATTCTATTGAGTTGCATCGGTGTTAATCAGCACTAACTCCACTAAGTGGTAGTTTTAAACTAGTCCATAACTGGCACGAGCAAAATAGACCCTATGTGTAAATACAGTGAAGCACTGAATGTGTGTGTAGATAATTAAACTATAATTATATTTCTTATTACACTGGCAGAAAAATTTATTACTGTGGTGAAAGGTTACTTAGACTTTTCTTTCCTGTTTTGACATATTAAGAAGAAATTTAACATTCACATTCAAAACACAAATATCACTACCCAAAAAAACATCATCTTTTTCTTAACCAGAGGACACAGAGGTACAGTCAATTGGCAAACAGGCCCCAGAGAACACTTGCATGATAGAAGAATATTCATATGAAATCAGTCTTCGAACTGTACGTTTTCATGTATCTGTTTGTTAACCGTTTTCGTACAAGTTATTGTTTCACAGGACTCATTTTGAGCAGATGATGGGATCAGTTTTACAAACACCTAAGGAAAAACATCAAAATAGAGGGCCATTCTCACTATTCTAGCTAGTTTCTTGGCCTGGCACTGTTCACAGCTACAGATGACGCTCGCATGGATGGTTATCGCAGGGGCTGTCCAAAGCTGAGCCCAATTGTTGCTCTGCCCAATTGCGCAAAAATACTTTGGGTGAAAAACTATCTACACAGTGCTGTGTTTCCCAGTCTTGGGAAAGCTGAGCCTTCCTGGGGAAAATAAAACAGGTGTTATCCCCCTTCCATCGCAGGATGGTGTGGGAACACTTCAGCTCTGTTGTAGTGTTCAGTGCCCCACGGAGCAGATGTTCCACATTTCTGGGTAGCCTTGTGACAGAGAAACCTGCTTGCAGTCCCTTAATTTGGTACTTTCCCATCCCCCTTGCACTAGGTCAAATTTTCAAGCTCGCTCTTAACACGTCCTTTCTCTCCAATATCTATTTTATCATTAGCGATCTATTTGCCACTGTCTTTCACTGAAGCCGCAGCTTCAATACAGGGGGTTTATTTGTCTGAGGTTGCAGGGTCCACTTTATATTTCTAGAAGCAGCATGAGGAGGAATGGTAGTGACAGACCACTGGCTCGGGCCCCAGGCTGTCTCTCTACGTTCAAATCTCCCATCGCTTCCAGACTTTCCTATTAGTTACACTAGAGCCTCCAGCCCTCTGAAGTCTTTCTTAGAGCTGGCAGAAATGCGGATGGCTCTGGGCTTCCCTGTTAGCAGCGAACACCACCACTCTCTAGGGCAAAACTAATGGGGGAGCTCAGAGCAAGCGTGAATTTCAAGATGAGCAGCAGCTGGGCTTTGCTGACAACTTGCCACCTGATCTCCCAACACAGAAGAAGCTGTAGGGCATGAGAAAGAGGAAGCTGGGGGCATGTTTGGAGGGGAGATGGATGTGATCTGATCTGAACCTGAAAAACGGCCAGTTTTTATTCAGACAAGGAGGTTGAAGGGAGGTTTTAATGTATACTAGCCCAAAAATGGACTGTTTAGATAACATATACTACAAGTTAAGAAGTAATTCAGCCCGGCTAATAGCTTTAGGGATGTATTTGAAGATCAAGGATACATCGCACAAGACAGCTTTCTCGTCAAGAGATACGGAGATTCTATATGGAGAGTCATAGTCCGTTCCTTCCTTTTTGCCACATAGCTGTGCATTCTGCATTTGATCCGATTCTCAATCTTACGATAAAAAGCAGGAACAAAATGCTGAGGATCGGTATAAAAATTACTCCCAAAATATTTTTTTTTTTTTTTTTTTTTAAAAAAACACCTACACAAAACAAACAACAATCCACAAACCTGTCCTTCCTTAACCAGAGGGCACGTATGATACAGGAGTACACCCATGACGGAAAATATGGTTGTAGGCTAATGGATCAATACGTTGTAACAATACCATGAGTTTAAGTGGAACAAGACAGCTGGGCCCCAGCACAGGAATTTCATATTCTACCGTTACCATCTTAGAGGTGGTGCAGCACAACCTAGCACAGAGAGATTCCTAAAGGCCCCAGCATACACGAGGGCTCCCAGAGGTAAGGTAAGGGTTAGATACTCCCCAATGGAAGGTGCATAAGCCACCCTTCGGACCTTAAGAAAATAAGATTAGAGACATCCAGGTCTGCAAGGGTCATTTGATTACTTCAAAACTTGCCAGTGACTATTCTCTTTTTCATTTTTACCAGGTTTTCATGACTTTTGACATTTTTACCATGACAAAATTACAGTCATGACATGCGCATCCAGCAGGCATGCGGGTCAGGATATATCTTTGTGGATCTACAGTATCTGTTTGACACTCATATGCCTCTGTTCTACAAACAATCAGGGATGATTTTCTGCCACAAGGAACAGCTGCTAAATCTCCCCTTTGCCTTCACCTCTCCTCAAAGGAAACAACAGAACATACCTTTGCTTTCGCCTCTTGCCCTTACTCTAGTTCAATGTTTTTTCTTACTCAACATACAGCTTTTCTTTCTAGCTGTAATAACATGGTGTTTTGGTTTTATCTATTTTAGCCACAATATGCATAGAAAGTTGCAGGAATAATGAACATCCACTGGAGTTCAAAGACAATAGCCTAGTTGAAATATCAATCTCCAACTTCAGCATCCTCTACAGATGCCTGATGCACTTTCCCCTGCTTGTTCAACATTTCAAAGTGGGCTATCTGAATGCAACAGAAGGAGACTACTTACGTCCCAGTACAGGATTTATTTTTATCACTGATTACGGACATGCAGTTTTACAATCCGTAGCGGTTGGGGTGCAGGGGCAGCAAGGAACAGGAGTATGGCGTGTGTCATCAAGCATTGCTCACTGATCTTGCTCTCCTCTAGGCAACAGGAGGAAAAGTGCAAGGTCACTCACGAGCAAAATTTCCCTTTTAAGGTTTGAATTCATAAGAACGGAGGTTGTACAGGGGTAGGAAATGAATTCCCCATCGGAGCTGCAGGGCTGCATGGCGCTGGGTGGACCTCAGCCCAGAATGCAAATCTTACTTTCCCTCGAAACATGAGCTGGAAGAGTGGGAAAGTAGGACACCACATGACAGTCTGTGCTTCTCTCACCTCTGGCCCACATGAGGTTTGGCATACATATATTTTTTTAATCTACAACCGATTCTGCTGCTACAGTAAGAAGGCTCAGGTATACCGAGATAACTGTGGATTATTTGTTCAGTTTCACTCATTCATGATATATTGCTTTAAATATTGTACCTAGCCACAGTGCCAACAAATTGTGGAAGGTAACAAAAACATGTAATTTTGTTCCACAAAACAAGAATAATAAAATAAGTTTTTACAGACAGCTGCAAGAATAAGTGGGGTTCATTGTTCCTACTAAGTTCCTACTAACTCACAGTGCACTTAACTCCTTAAAAGGAGCTGACAGAGCACTGCAAGCGATAGAGAGGTGACTTTCATCTTGACAAGAAATATCTCCATACACAGACTGTCAAAAACTAATAGGGAGAATAAAATAAAAGAACTGGAATAGGACCGATCTTGGAGGGGGTGAAGGGGGCCATCTTCGCTTGAAAGAAATATTTTCTACCTTGACTTATGTTCTGCCCAGCTTCTCACCAGGACAGAAATCACTGAAAAAGCGATATACATTAATTGCCAAATACCTACTCCCCCGTGATAGGTGCTGCACTCTGTGCCTAACACCACAGGGTTGTGAGCTGTTGAACACAATGATTCAGTAGGCAACAAGTGTCGCCCTGTATCTTTATGGGCCAAGCCATAAGCTTAAACCAGCTTCAGCTTGACCACAGAAACATGCCAGGTGACGGCTGTAATAACACTGTTGTGCTGAACGCTGCTTGAATGAAATCAGAATAAGATGCTTTTGCCCCCAACTCAGAACATCCAGATAACATGGCTCAAACGCATCCTCATTTTTATCTGCTGGGAACTCACAGAACAGGAAGGTTACATGTCTTATCACATAGGAAGCGGGTGGCAAAGCTGAATTTTGAACTCTGATACTTAAGTCCCACTCTGTTCAATCCTATGACTACAATCCCCCTTCTTGACCTGCAATTCAGCAATAAATAAAATTTTAAAAAAATGAAAGAAATAATTAGTCTTGAAGATACTGAGGAAGTAAGATAATATATCTTGTCTACAGCAAAGNAAGGGGAGGTGTGTGTCAAGAAAACGGAGTTCTTTCACACAGAGATGGGACGTTTTTGCTCTAAACCCAGAATTTCATCTAACTAACTTGAAGTGTCATTTGCACCTGGATTTCCTTGTTTCAGTGTTACTCTGTCTACATGAGGCAATACTGACTACTGCGTCCTGGGAAGATGTTAAGCAATGACAGCCAGCATCCTATTTTTATTTTCAGAGTGGCTTTGTTACATCCACACATTATATCTTTGGATGAGTCCAATCTAATTTTAAATCTATTGGACTGCTGTAGGATCTGACAGAGCTGATCCTGTAGGATTTGAAAGTGAGCCTTTGAACTGAGATCTCAAGAGATAAATGGCAAATACATTAACTTTGCCACCTCATTTTCTTTAGCTTACAACTTAATTGTATTTTTCGTAGACCTCAGCAATCATGTTTTAATTAGGTCCCTTTGTCTGATTTGATAACTTGTTTTGCATCTTTCTTACCTTATCCCACCACTCCACAGAGCTAAGCAGATAATATTACGATCTGGTACTTATTTCTAACATTTGCTTTAGTTGGATAAGGTACTACAGGAACTTTGACTCCCCTAAGGTAAAGAACAGATTTACCAAAATTACATCTACATATTGGCAGCCAATACTAAAATAACCCCCTATCTATACTATGCATGCAAGACAAATGCAAAAAGGGATTTTAGATCAAGATAACTGGCTAGACAACCCGGTCTTACAGATAGTTGCTGTTTCTCCTAAGTGATCCCACATAGGAGGCCGGCGGGTGCCACATTTCAAATCATATGAAATTACAAGTTAGCAAGCGGCCTCTCCCCATGGGCTCAAATACTACTTCTTAAAGGCTCAAAATAGGACATAGACTGGATGGGAAATTTATACTCTCTGAAAGGAAATTTCTTTTGTTCAGTTCTGATGACACCTGTGATCTTTTCTCATCTCAAAATGTCCCCAGAAATCTTTATAATTGAGGACATATCTATTAAATCTGCAGCCCCCTTTTCTGTAATACCGTATTCAATATGTACTTCAACTCTGAAAAGGACCAAAAATTCCATGAAACACTCATTCTGTTTATTGGGAATATACTGATCCTAAACAGCCTAAAATTTTCAATTTCTTTCTCACATACTCATACTAAAGGTTAAAACAATGTTCTAGTCACTAAAATAGTCTGGGGATTATTTCCAAAACCTGTTAAATTTAAAATACTTTCATAATCTCAAAACTAGGTGCTTTTTTTTCATAATGTTGATAACCTTCCAAATTTACTTCCCTTTGTGTTTCCATTTCAAGAAAAATTTTCCAATTTTTTGCAGCAGGTTCTATTTCTTTATACTACCTGTTCTTCAATTCTCTTTTGGCCCTGATAAACCACATTCTAGAACAATCCTGCAAGACTATGGCAATATTTTAGATTTCACATAATAGAACTCAATTTTTGTTTCAGGCAAAGTGTAATTTTGTCTCAATCAGCACTCAGTAGCCACATTGCCAATTAGATTGAAGTACACTTTACAATAAAATGGGCAAAATTATTGGGGGAAAAGATACAACCAAGAGAGTCTCAACTGTGGGTAAAATAAATATAATTGATGCACCCTTCAGTCTGCAACACTGATTATTATTTATTATTGCAAACTCTTCAAAACAGGATGATTTGATGTCAACATGTTATTTTAGGAAGTGCACAATTGAAGAAAGCATTATTTGCATGGATTGATTCATAAAATATGTTTACTGAGAAGAGATGTGCACTTTTACTTGAAATCATTCTGAATAACAAAAAGAAGTCAAGACAATCTTCAAGCATTATATTGAAAAGAATATCTAAGTTTTTAAATAAGCTTCAATTAAGAGAATAGTTTTTGTACAAAGCCAGACTCTGTGCATTTTTTTCTTTTTGTGCAGTCTGGCTGGCTAAACTTAAGAAAACAGTCACAGCAAATCCAGCGTTATTTTTATCCTATGTCACCCACTGAATTTGGAAATTCCTCTTGAATAGCAAGGATCAGTCCTATCTCCTTGCATTGATCTCCTTTCCAAACAGAATACCATCATGCTTTGATGTGACATATGGAATGAGAAGGAAGTAATAATGAAAATCAATGAGTCTAAATATTCTCTACTTGTAACTCACCTGTCGTTTGCTACGGTTATGTGTGTGTCCCAGAGAGAGAGGGATTTAAATGCATCTGCACCTTTTTCATTTCATGTTATTTGTAGCCCTATGTTGCAGCATTAAAAAAAAAAAAAAAAAAGCCGCCTGAACTTGTGTGGGAATTGGGAACATTTATGCATGTGTGTATATACACACACATCTTTTTAAACATTCACAGTTCTCACATTATATTATAAAAAGCGGGATCCAAACATACCCTCACTCTTATTACATTGCTATTGTTACTCAATGTTTACAAAAAGACTTTTATCAGAATGTTTTAAAATTCATTTATAAGATTCATTACTATTATAATCTATGACCCTACAAACCTGTCACTGTCCAAATGGCTCAAAAGAAATCAAAGACTTGGGGAAAAAAAAAAAAAAAAACCAACAAAACTCTAAATCGGTTCAATACCACAACAGAGAGCTACCACAAAACAAACAGACCCAAAATCAGTACAAAGCAGGTGAAGGGGGCACTAAATCCATGCTGGAAGACCAGCAAAGCCCATCAGGTAAAGCAGTGGATCAGAACGACTCACCCTAACTTGCACAAACTCCTGTCATGGGAACCCTCATCTCACCCGCCGCTTTAAAACTTTGCTCTTCTTTCCAGCGATCGTACTTCAAGATTATTTTGCCTCTTTTGTTACTCAGATTTTTTTGTTTAAAGTAAATGAGAGTGTCTCTTCCCAGGCACTGTTTTTGGTTCTGGTTTTAACTAAACGACTCTGTGCAACAAACCTAATTTCTTCCACCAAAAATCACCGCACACAAAAATCAGCCCAAGTTAGTTAAGAAAAACTGCTCAGATGCAACAGTGGGCAGGATGCGATAGGCAGACTGCTAAATTCACCTCTGAGTCCTTTGTTTGGTATAAATACCAGTAATGTCTTCCTAACTCATCAATAAAGAATGGAAGATTATTATTTTAAAGTTTCTCCCTGTAAGAACCCAACTTTCCTGTGTTTTTGTTATCTTTTTAAAACTTTGGTTGGCTGGGTTTTGGACATAGGAGATACTGGATTTCATCTCTAGAGTCTGGGTTTTGGGTTTTTTTTTTTTTTTTAAAAAAAAAAAAAAAAAAAAAAAAGATATGTTAGCTTTGCTATAGATGCAGTCCCTAAACAGTTCAGCCTGCTTCATACAACTGAGAGAACACTTTGCTGATCAGTAAATCATCAGAAAACAACACTGTCTCATTGAAGAGTTTTAGCACAATATCAGGACACTACTTTCTCTGATGGTATGTAGGGGGTCCTCTTTGCTGACATGGGGGTTGGAGCAAGCAATAGCAGAGCCAGGATCTCTGTTACCATGCAGATCCACCAGCGATTTACCCTTTGACAGGCAGGCAAAACCACAGAGAAGGGTGCCTGTAGCTTGGAGACTATAGCCGAGCTGGTCCACGGCCCGTGCAAGGGAAGGTTTATTCCTTCCCCGGCTCCCTGCAGAGTCCCCCCACGTCAAGCCTCTACATTTGGGCTAGGCGTGGAGGAAAGGATTTGCCCCTGAATGCCTTCACAACTTCATTTAGAGCATTACGAATCACTACTGTTCACCAGAGACAAGCTGCAACAATTTACATTCTGTGCAAGCCCACCAGCGTCTACTCCCCTCCGCGGGGGCTCCAGGAACAACTGGGAAGACAAACCCAGACCCGAGAGGTGTGCTAGGTACCCCTTAATTTAACAACAGTTCAAGAGGAAACAAAATCAGCAGACACTCAAGTGCTGTGCTTTTCACCCACTCAGATCTTGAGCTGCAGAATGAAAGCCCAGGATTCAGAGTCTCCCCGGGTAGTGCAGAACTCGTGTTCCCAGAAGTTGGCCTGCAGTAAGCGTAACACGCTTCCTTATACAGGCTGACGGCAGGAGACATAAGCACGTACTATCGCCTGGTTTTTAAGATCCAGTTCTGAGCTCACCCTGTGCTGGAGGCACAGGGCAGCTGATGTACATTTGGCAACCACAGCTTAAGCATGCCAGGTATTTAAAACAAAACACGTTTTCCAGTGTTTAACACTTACTGTAAGAAGAAAACTGTATTTCTGACCACCCCTTTTTTAATTTTCCCAATAAAACTTTCTTAATGCTAAAATGCAAGACTGGAACATATTAACTTCAAAGACACATAACGGCAACTGTTCCTTGATCTTGAATTCCATGAAATTTCAGGTCATTGTGGGGAAGCCAACAACCAGTTTAGTTAAATGCTTAATGACATAAAAACAGTGATTGATTGCCATAAGAATGGCTCCTAGGCATTACAAAAATGAGAAGACTCACAGAAGTTATTCAGTGTTCCCAACCAAATACAAGAAATATTTGGCTACAAAGCTAAGTTCCTGTCAGCCAGACAGGGAACAGCAAAATGTATACAGTTTCAGGAAGAAAAATAAGTTACTCTTCAAATAAGTTAAAAATAAGTTTTATTTCATCCACCGACTTTAAAAATAGATTTCAGGTGGATATTAAATAGAAAATAACGCAATCGCTCTTTAAGCAATGCAAACAGCACAGAACTGTACATCCTACTATAACCTACAAAAATATCTACCTTCTCCCCTCAACTAAAAGCAAAGCAAAAGTACTCCAGGACCTTAGAAACATTTAACATTTTAAGCAACGAGAGACTGTCGGCATTTCTGCAGCTATATGTCATTCGGCTGGCAGGGAGATGTAAGGAAGGAGGGGTGTCCGCTGAGTTGAGGCAGCAAACGAACTAAAATTGCGGTAAATAGGAGGTTTTGCCTTTCGTTTGGGAAGAGCGGGTGTGCGTCTGATCTGGGCTTGCATTGCTCCTGCAGATTCCCAGGCACGAGACAGATGGCAGTGCAACCAAGCTAGAGCATGGGCCTGCAGTCGCTCCCTCTGGGTCTAACTCCTATTATCCACTTGTAAATTAACCTGTCAATTTATCAATCAACACCATCTTGATTCTCCCCTGTTCCACTGCCCAGCATTGCAGTGAATTTGCCTCGTAAATAACTGGGAGCCCCATGTTTGTTAGTATTGTGAATGAGTTTATTATCACTTTGATGACTGCTATGAATCACAAATGCTGCCGAGAGCCTGATAAGAAAAAAAAAAGTACATGCACACATTAACACAGTTGAAACTATTTGGGAGATAACAGATCGAGTTACGGTGATAGCAAATCATTTCAACTGGGGGGGAAAATGGCTAAAAATTGTAGGGTTTGTGTTGGATAAAACTCTTAAAGCACAAAATATGAAATAAAGGGGAATAGTATCGTGTCTAAAGCTCAGGGGTATCTTCGCTGCTACATTGCTGGGATACTTCAACTTGCTCCTAGAATTTCTCAGGCACTATTAGTTTTTATGCCCTATTTGCAAACTTCAGGTGGGAAGAAATATCCTGTGAGATGCAACAAGTATTTTATTTATTTATTTTTGCCGGTTTAACACTAGATGGATCTGTAAGTAATTTATGCTATGAAAAAGCTGAAGGAATTCAAATAAAAGATACTTTTAAAAGTGAGTTAAAGGGAAGAGGACTATAATCTTCTTTAGGACATGAGAAAAATGCTAAATTAGTTATTGTGCAATTTTGTTTCTTCTGATGGAAGTCACAATGTTTGCTCAAGTGGCTTAATTTTATTTAGACTCAAAAAATGTAACAAATTAATGTTGCTTACCTCTTTGAACTTAACATTTAAATCACATTTAATATTCTATAAAAACAATAATACGGAAAGTATAATAGTTTCTCAGAAGTCCTTTAAGAAATCAGGGTTCGGTGGCATATTTGCTCTTTGAAATCAAACAAAACATAACTAAAATCTAAATAAATTATAAACTGCATGTTAAAAAAAAGCAGATGTTTGGCTATTTTTAAATACAATCCATCTGCATTTGGCTGAAATACGTCTGAAATCTTAAAATACAGAGAAGTTTATTTAGAAAGTATAAACAATATAACGAAAAAGAGGTCAAATCTTGTATATGTTTTATCACCACAATTTTTGAGATATTACAGTGGAGGTAAATGGTAAAGCTGAGCTAGAATCTGAACAGAGGTTTATATATAGAATTAAAAAGTCATGGGCCTTATGAAGGAGCCACCACACTTACACTCCTATCCTTTTCCCTGCTGGTATTGTTTTCGGTGTATTTACACCGTATCATAATTTTTCCACATTCTAATTCTTAAAATACTTCTAAAAAGTTAGTAGAAAACATCACTAAACCTTTTAATGCCTTTTTTTTTTTTTTTTTAATTTCACCAGGCTGATTTACTATAGAAAATATTATCTAAATTCCAAATTACTTAAGAAAAAGCAGAGTGATGAACAGACATCAGTTATTTTGTTAGATCTGTTTTGCTACTATCTTTCAAATTCTGGTTAAGATCATGGACCACATTCCGACCTCAGATCCTACATAAGTTAAAAATCCTTACGGAATCCGAGTTGTGCATATATTTTAAAACCAAATAACCTATTTCAAACCAAGCTGTGTATTTAAAACTACAAGCTGTGAATTGTAATGCCTGTGGTAGAATAAGACTTAAAAGACAAAGCAAAATAAAATTTATACAAATATTTTCTAGGGTTTTATGTAGCCTTACTAAACATCTAAAAAACAGTTTCTGGAACAAATGGCAAGCAACACACATGCCCAGAGAGAAACAGTTGTCATACAGCAAAATCTCTGGCACAATTAAAGTAAAGGAGCAGGGTGTATACTCAACATTGTTATGCCCAGTATATCATTGGTGGAAAAGTAATGGAAAATGAAATTATTTGTTCGAATGCAATTTAGGGAATCTGATAGGTTGTCCATTTTATTCAATTTATAATTAAGATAGTGTTTAAATTTGAAATGAATTCTATATATGCATGTTCAATAGGCTATAGCACAACAATAAGAACGGAATCACATCTCATTTTATCATAAATTGTGTAATAAGCGATAAGGTAAAAACTAGGGCTAAAATCCTTCCAGCAAAAATGAAAGAGAGCGACCTCAATTGCCCTAATTCATTCTGCCTTTTTTTTTTTTTTTTTTTTTTTTAAAAACTCTTCATTTTCCCCTCTGTTCATATTATTAGCTTACACATGAGTGCATTATTAGAAAATAACAAAGCCAAACAGGGAAACTTGGAAGAAGCAGGAGATAGGATCCCCTCTACAGCTGAAAGGTATTCTCATTTCATTTGTTAGGAATTGCAAAAATAGTTTTATTGCCAGGGAAGGACAATGACCTCTCCCTTTCAACAAGCTTGGTGGTTGGTCTTTTGATGGAAAAAAACTAGGGGATACAACATCTGGTAATTTGTGTTACTGAGCTTAGCTGAGGTCTTAACGATGTAAGCAGATTATTCCTGAAGAAGAACAAAAAAAATTCCGGAAGACTCAATGAACTATTTAAAGTTATTAGCTAGTGCATTCTGTCTGGCACTTCAACACTCTTTTCGGATTCCTTTTCCTTTTAGATGTTTGCCTTCTGATCAGATTGTTCTAAAAAAAGCTCTACCACCTTCCAACCTCACCACGCTTTTCTGGTGGTCCACGCATGTTCTGTCATGCATGCTGAGTCCCCCTTTTTTTCCCTCCACTGCAAGGAAGATGGTTATTTTTCTGATTAAATTTTCCCCTGCAGAACATTAAGAGCTCATACCACCCCTCCTGAGCTGCTGCGTAGGTCAGGAAGGCTGAACAACACAGATAGCAGCAGTCAAGCTCAGATCAAGGAAAAAAAAAAAGGAAGAAAAATTGATGGGTGGAGAATGAAGAAAAAGATAAATTATGTGTACTCTTGACCGGGAATTTTGTGCTGAAAACAAATATTCCAAGGAAAACATCCTCTATTCCTTCCTTGACACACTTCCCCCTGCTTTAAATAGCTTTGCACTGTTTTAGCTCTTATTTCTCTACTCCCTATAGTTCCTTCCAAACATTTTATTTGCCAATAGTGTAGTGATTTAAAACATCTGTTGAGTTTTGCTGTTCATTCTATAGGCAATAGACCCATATTTCCTAACCTACACACACGAGACAACAGTCTGAGTTTAAATTACAGACCTGTAATTTGCTGCCTGGAAAACCAAAGTGATATTGTTGAATGGAACAAATGACCAAGCTTGTAAGAGAACCAATATCTATTAGATGCAAAAATGGAGCGCAATCTCAGACTGAGTTTAAGCTGAAGTCTAATAATGGCCAGGATACTTCCCCATGAAGATTTTTTTTTTTTCATGTTCATTTTTATAAATGTTAGTAGGTAAACTTTGAGTTTCAAAGGCAAAACTAGATAATTACAGCAAATGGACAAATATTTCAACCAAAATTCAGGAAGTTTTCTATATTAAAAAATTTCTATGCTGTAGATTTGAAGGGTGAAAAGCAACGCAGTCCCATAAAAACCCTCTCCTCATGAGCATCCTTTGGCCGTTTTTAATAGTCACTGCATCTTTCAAACTTGTATTTCAACAGACTCATAGGAACTTTTCAACACACTTTTTTAGAAATATACAGTCTTAGACTACTGTGACCCGGAGCACTTGCAGTTGTTGGTATCAGCTACCATGAGTTAACAAATAGCCGAACAGAAGAATTTACATTCATCTAGAGTTGACCATACTACGAAAGAGCATGATAATCTGGTACACCGAGCTTTAAACATAGCTTAAAGTACCTTCCAAGATTCTGCTGATGCTTTATTTAAAACTAGAAGTTCTCATTGGCACTGCTCGTTTCCATAGAACTTGAATATATATTCTGTACTTGTTCATTTTTACGTTAAACTCAGTACTCATTTCCTAATAGAACAAATACAGAATATGCTGTGTTTATTTTAGAGCATTACTGAATCTCTGGAGGAGTTGTCTTGTTAAATTGTAGTTTTTAAAGTCTTGTGCTCATAATTAAGAGCCACCTGATGCTAGAGAGTATTCTAGAGCAAAAATTCCCACTGGGGACTTTCAAGACCTTTGCCCACACAGAAAACTTATTTGGAGGATTATTTCTTGTAATATATTATATATACTGAAATTAACACTTAGAGTTTCAGAATTTGACACACCACACAAGTTACAGCCTAGTATCAACTGCAGTAAATCAACCAATACAACTTCAATATCTTAAATCTTTATTTTTCCTCTATAGCTTTAAATTAAAAAATTTAAGTAATCCAAAGTTCTCCAACCAAGCTCTTCACAGCAAGCATTTGCCATTTTCACTAGAGAGTACTGCAGAAAAAATCCATTTAACCCCTGGATGCAGAAATAGGTTCTATTTCTTTCCTTTTTGTATACAATAAATAAATTATTTGATTCCATATAAAACATATATGGCTACCTGTAACGTTTGATAGTTCTGCTGGCAAAACAATTACCCCAAAACACAGGTTTTTAACCTGAAAAGTGATTTTTTTAATTGACACCTTAACTTCATTCTATACCCTAAGCCAGCTATCTTTGGTCCAGATCCCAACAACTGTGCAGCGTATGCTGTTCCTGCCTCCTAATACCATGATCCACTGATCTAAAATATGTGATTTTTCTAACTGTAGCCCAGACTAAGAGGCTTATCAATGAAAGAAAGCTTCATGTTCTTGCCAGTGTATCAGATGTATTATCCATGTCAATGAATTAGTATTTTCTGTGTACATTATTGGTACTGAGGTCTTTGAACGTGAGACAGTTTGTAGCATGTTCCAGGTGTCCCGTGTAATCGGGAGCACTGAGGTTCTGAAGGACACAATTACAAAGTCTTGTGTCTTTCAAAGTTTTTCTGTGCATGTAACTTTATGGCTTTCACCTTTTGGGAACTTCCATCTCTGCCACTTGGATAAGATCAGTGAGTACCACCCTTCATTGCACATAGAAGTAACAAGAGGGAACTGCTGGAATTTCAGTTTTGTGTTTATTGCCAAGATTTGGTGCCTGTTTTCTTTCTTAACAGAGAAATAAGACAAAAAAAATCAAAGTACGCGATGCACTGTACACATTGTATGCAGCATGTGCTTCACTTCAAGAGCCAGCTCAAGTAGAAGAGAATTTAAGAGTTGCAAAGACAGATATAGCACGCTCTGTCATCACCAGTTGCCTCTTAGTAAAGTGAATCCTGTTTTTCTAACACCAACTTCTTTGCAAGAGTGCTTTATTCCCCATTGTTTACCTTTTAGAAGCAGAGGATCCAAAAGTGTTGAATATTTTAATACATGACAAAAAGTCACTGCTCATGAAGATTCAAAGCAGGGAGGTGCCACAAACTATATCTGTACACTAAATTTTTTTTCTCTTCCCACAGAGAGCAAAAGTTTCAAACCTTTATTATCACACAGCTTCACATTGAACAAAATCACCATACTGCTATTGCTTTCATTGTCAACCTAAAGAGAAACATATCGTTGGACAGAAAACTACAAGACTAAGAACAACACTGGAAGACCTCAGAGGAAACATGACAGATGCAGGTTTGGAATCAGGGATAAGGAAGAAAAGCTCTTAGCCTTAGTGGAACAATGCAGAGCGGTCTTAGAGGAAAGGTAGCCTTCATCTTACGAGTGCTTGTTACGTTAAATCAAAAACTGTTGGAGACACTGGTTTGGCATCACAGACTACAACCAATCCATCTGCCTCTGTGCAGATACTGAACTACCTAGGGGATTCTCTTTGGTTAGATTGTGTAATGCTCTTGCAGGGCAGCTTTCTTTCACAACATGGCACAAAAGCGACAAGTCTTGTGGATGTGATCAGACTTGAAGTATTAAAGCCAAATTTTGCATTGATTTACACTCTGGGCAATACTCTTAAAGAGCAAAGAGGATTTCAAAAGGTTGTAGAGTATACATACAGACCATTGTCGTCTTTGCAAATAAAACTGGTGGAAGCACAGAATGGAAAATTAGACTTTGTGGTTGTAAAACTCTTATGCAGAATGAGATTTTTAGGGCTAAATTCTCAAGGGGGTGGCCAAATAGCAACGTCTTCAAGATGCACGTGCGGGCATTACAGCTTCAAAAGCAGGTGGCTGTACTCACTCTGCACTTGCAAATGCAGTATGTTTACACACGACCATACTCATTTTTCTAGGCAAACCTAAGTTCTTCAGAATTCACATTTACTTGTGAAACTGCCAGCTTTAGTAGCTGACACACATGCATCAAGAGAAGACAAAGCATCACCTTCAGGATGAACCATTTGACCTAGGTCTGATACATGCGCACGCTGCAAACACGCACAAAAAGGAGACATCAACTAGTCTGCTCGTTGGGACAAGTTATGCTAATTCTTACATTGCTGAGCCTCTACTAGAGTGGGACAGAAAATAACATTCTGTTGCGTAACACTAAAACACCAGTGAAGACCTGGAAGAGAGGCTGCGTATGGATCTGGGAAGTAACAGATGTCAGGGTGTTTCATACTATTGCATACACAAAGCACCTTCCTACTCATGTACTTCCATTTATTTCAAAAGAACCACAATCCGAGCAAAAGTAGTACTCAACACAAAGTCGCAAAATTTAATAACAAAAACACTCAGATATTTGGTACTAAAAAAAAGACTTACATTGTGAGGTTTACAATAAGAGGGAAAACAGACAGAGGTATATCAGAAGGGGAAAAAAGGGCTTTTAACAGGCTACTTGAAAATATGTTTCAAAGCAAACAACCCCTATAAGCCCCACAGACACTCCTGCCAAGATTGATCCCGCGCAGGAATGCGGGCCAAGTAAGGGATCAATGTGTATTTAGCCTTCTGAAGCTAAAGCAATATTATCACAACTACACTTAAGGCATCTAATTGGTACAGTAGTGATGGTTTTTGAGATGGATGGGTAGAGAGCAACTTACTTATGGTGACATTCAAAACACAAGCCTGTGAAATACTTTGGAAACAGACCAACACTATGAAAGATCCCAAATTTACTGCTGCGATATCATCATCAGGTCTTCATCATGAAACATCTATCTAAAACTGGATAGAATTTCCACCTACCCCTCCGCCCTGATCTGTTAAAAACCATGAGATGAAGTGAGTTATGTGCCATTAATCTTTCTCATA